>JARLTB010000218.1:22430000-23030000 GCA_030141615.1 Unio pictorum | reverse complement strand
CCAAGTGGTAGAAATTAAACATTATCCAAGGTTTTCTCAATCAAAATCTCATTATCAATTTTGACATAAATTGATGAAGTCCTTCAAAACTTACTGATCATAAATGAAGCTTGTGAAATTATGGGATGGAAAGGAACAGCTTATCATGGGTAACACTCAATGCCCTTTTCATAGGCATGGTTGGGGCATACTAAACAAACCCCTTAGTACAACAAGTCAGACCATATAATTCTTACATGTTCATTAGATTTTAAGAATACCATGGAAGGTTAAGGCATATCATGTTGGAGATATCAGAATATTCTGTGAAGTCAAAGAATCAGTTTTTCTTGTGGTTTACTGAGCAAAATCAATATATGTTATCATGCGATAGATTCTTAAATTTTATGCTAATTCCATATTTAATTAGTTGTTTAACACATTAACCCATGGAGGTTTTTGCTGTTTTCACATGAAATGCGAGTAGGAAACACATTCTGGGATGACTTACAGTTTGGGTATTTCTGAATAAATCCTAATACATAGACTTCCAAGCAATTTTCTATAAGCCTAATGCCTAGTTGTGTTAGAAATAACGTTTTCCGTGGGTTATTTTGCTCGTGCATGAGCAGAAGGTGAAAAGTTGATTGTTTTTGCTTAACGAACCCATTATTATTGAATGGAGACCACTCTTTATTGAAAATGCCTACCTTATCCTACTTTTTGCACACGTTCACCTGTCTGTGTGCAGTTCAGACCGGCCAGACTTGGATCTGATTTTTTAAACTCTGTATAAGATTTACTTAATATCTTTTGTTGTATACATCATGTAGAAAACACTGCCCACATTGCCTTGTATCCCATTGTGTCTCTGCCAATTGTTTTATTTTTTGTTATTCACCATGTCTTACATCAGATGGAAAGCATTTCATGTTTGAGAAAGAATCTGATATATATGACCACTTAGAAAGAAAAAGATAATGTTTACTTTAGTTATTAATTTAAAGTTTCATGAAAGTTTAATTCATTAGTTGTTCAAAGTCTTAATTTTTGTTCCTGTTCAGTTTTTAGAAAACATTTCACTGTATTTGGACTAGTTGTATTTTCTGCATGGGGATGTTACTAAATGTTTTTGTTTTTATTCTATGTTCTATATGAAATATGCCAAAGATTTATTTTTATTAACATTGTGCATCAAAGTCTGTATATGTGTGAATAATGCAAAGAAATGATTTTTAAAATATTTCTTTCCTTAAAGATGGTCTGCTTACCTCCTTTCAAGATTTCATGAAACCTTTAATCCATCTCAAGATTTCATGAAACCCCTACACCTTCTCAAGATTTCTTGAGACACATCTCAAGATCTCTTGAGACACATACCCCATCTCAAGATTTCAATGACATGTCCATATTTTGCTCTTCTAGTCATAGACACAATAGAGTTTATGGGATTGTCTGTTGTCCATTTTATCTGTTCATTTGCATACATTTTTTTTTTGTTATCCTCCTAAACTGTTTGGGCATTGGCATGAAACTATGTACACATTCATTCCATGGTCTGAAATGAAACTGGTGCCACTTGGATATCTAGTATGGCGAACTCAACATCCATGTGGAATATCTTATTTTTATTTCATCTGAATTCATGGTCATATCAAAATATGGTTTTCATTAAAAGACCTCCAAAAGAAGGCTAGTTAAGCGTCGATTTGACATCCAATGTACACCCTTGCAGTCACCTTGAAAATTGTGTTATTGCAACACCTTATTGGAAATTCTTTTATTGACAGTTGGTTTTGATCTTGACTTCTTATAATGCTTATTTGGTCCTAATGAAAATTGGATCACTCGTACATCCATGATGGCCAGTCATATTGACATTGTGCTTTCATCAGGAGACTTCTTGTGAGGTCTGGTTGGTCCTAAATGGAATGGTGCTGATCTGTTATTGATACTTGACATGATGTTTTCATCATGGATTTTAATTGTATGATGGTTGGAATTGAAAATTTTGCTGACCATTAATATGGTCACCATATTCAAAATATATCTGTTACTCCTAAATGTATGGCTTTATCAACATTGTTTTCACCAACAAACTTCGTATGATACCTAGTTGGTCCTAAGTGAAAATGGTAACAATCATAGATCCATTATGACTGCAACAACAACAGTCTTGAAAATCTTGCTATCACTACACTTTTAGAATGGAAAGGCATATTTGCTGGGTTTTTATCAAAATGCTTTTAATGTTTGGTCCAAAATATAAAATGGTACCAATCTGACATCTGGTAAAGTGGTATGACTACCACAGTAGCAAATTGGAAAATCTTGTTAGCTCTGAAGAATATCAGAGATGCTTTCAAAATTCATCAGTTAAAAGGCAGAAATGGTCTTAGCTTAAATTCCTGGGATTCGTTTCAACCGGTAGAGCATCAGTTTTTTTTTAGTACTCCTTTTAAAACTTTATTTCATTAGAGATTATTTCAAGTGTGCAATAGACTAATATGCTCCATTTTCTAGATATTTTTTTGAATTCTTCTACTAATTTACAACTAATTTAAGATGAGAACATTTGCTGTCACAAAACCAAATTTGAAGCTGTGTGTTTTTAAAGTGCAGATATATGAAAGAATATTATGCCAAACATACTGTGATTATGCACTGGTTTACAGTTTATCATTTTATTTGTTGTCGATTCAATACTTATTTGTGTGACTTCTATTTAACCAATAGAGTGAATACTTATTTTTACCAGGTCTTGTAAATCTTGTATGTTTTAAAATCAAAGTCAGCTAATTTTTGTATGTGGCTACTATAGGCATATTAATATATTGGTGTTATGTGGCCCATCCATATATATATATATATATATATATATATATATATATATATATATATATATATATATATATATATATATATATATATATATATATATATATATATATATGGCCATATGTTCCTTATTTTGTATCCACACAATAATTAGATTTCTCTGAAGAATCATTGTGACTGGAAAATCAAAGATAGTTTTTACAGAAAAGTTCACTCCTCAACCATGTATCTTCACCATTTTATGGATGACTTACAGTTTGAGTATGAAAGAATCCTGTTGTGTAGGAATAAGAAACCTGGCCATATTGAGTAGTGTCATAAAATTCTACAGATATTATTTTTCAAAAGTGTTTATTGAATTAGCTGAACATTGATTTAAGTTCATTAATATTTAGTTTGTATTAAGGAAATTAACGCTTTGTCTAATTTTTGTAATCCTACATAAACCATATTAGTTAAAATGGATAAAAATGATTGTTGGATTATTGTTTACTTTCAAAAGACTTTTAATAAATTCTTCAGATGCATTATGTGATATTAAAGTAAAAGTCAGAAAAATGGAAATCTCATAACTAGACTTCACTGTAGTTTAGAATAATAGGTTTTCTTACGGATATTTATGATGCTCCTTTGCATCAGCAATCCTTATTTTGACAATTGAATATTGATAGATGAAAGTTTAATAAGCCCTCATTAGAACTGTCTTTAAGAAAAATGATGGAGTTTACACCTAAATCATCAGACATGTAGACCTCTCCTATGCCTTTAGTTAAAGTGTCCACCTTGGATTCAGGAGGTCACGAGTTTGAACCCTGGCCGAGTCATACCAAAGACATAAAAATGGTACTAACAGCTGTCTTTCTAAGTGTTCAGCATTAAGAGGTTTATGTTAGGACTAGTTGCCCTGGTGTCAGTATAATGTGACTGGACAGGACATTATGCTACATGTCTGCAGCAAGATGCTCCAGTGCTAGACATCACTATAAATTGCTACACTGTAGACATGGTAATGATGTAACTGAAAAATTGTTAAAGCTACATTATAAATCAAAATCAAACACCTACATACATGAAACAAGTTGTATTGTTTTAAACATCAACAGTTTTTTAATTCTAGTATGTAGACTTTTTAGAACTTGGAATAGTTATATTTCTGTCTTCATATCACATGTTGGAAATCATCCAAGTGGTAGAAAATAAACATTAATTATTCAAGCACCTGCTTGGCAGGTTTGCACTAGAATGTAGTAAACAGCCCTTGGACACATGATATATTTTTACTGTTATTTTATTGTTCCAGCATTTAAAAACAATTACCAGTTATCCATGTGACTTATGACAAAGATTATATTATCTTTCCCATCCAGACATGTGTGGTGTAGTAATGTGACAAAAATTGTACAATGGTTTTGGAATTTCAGTGCAACCCCAGTGATACAGATGGTGTTACATGAGTTTAAAATAACTCCCAAAATAGAAGACTAACATGCCTGAGATTGGTGTGTGTAAAGACTGAATCAGGTGTCAGAACATATAAGATGCGGATTTGAATAAAATCTCTCGGTAATGAATTGGGAGTATGTAGTTGTGATCCATGGGTCAAGCTTTAAAACATTTGAGATCCCCACTATATATATATATATATATATATATATATATATATATATATATATATTCAGATATGTAACTGAATTTGATTCTTGAGTATTCATACTACCCACCTACCACTCATTAGGGACTTGACCCTAACAACACTGATTTTTGGGGATGGGAAGAACAAATTGAGGTAACTCTTAGGTCGTATTTGTTGTAACATGCTTAATTTTCATTTCAACTTTGTTTTCTTTTGTGCCATATACATGTTAGGTTGTTTCATTTTAGAAACCAAAGAAATTTTTCTTTTTCTTTTCGTCGTGTAGGCATAATAATTGCAACCTTTTTTATTAGTCTGAAGCATAGTATAATATAGATAATGTACATTTTTATTTTCAGCCAAGTTTTTATTGGAAGCATATTTTAATTATTTATATACCCAGAACATACTCAAAATAACAACCATATTATTTCAAGTTGTTTACATTATCATTGCAGACTGTAGCTTTATATGTATACATGTTTCTAAGTGTGCATATTTAGATTACTTGCCATTTTCTTTAAATGACTTAGCTACAGGTTAATCAAAGACCGTATGTATTGAAAGTTCAGAAAAATGTTAATTTTTTTAATACTATTAAGACATGTTTTGCATCTATGAAAGGACAACTCTTTGTAGCAGTTGCCTGATGTACATAGTCACTTTACCCACCTAGGTCCAGCCTTAATAAAATTTACAATCTTATGGACGTGTTTACTCCCAGTTTTAAGACATGTAATCTTTCAGGTAAATAGCTTTAGTTTTGTTGTAATATGTGCTTTTAACTTTAAAAAACTAAAATAATTCCATTTTAATAATGTATTGCATGAAGACGCACAAGTAAGCGTAACCTTGCTAAATTCACTGACTGAAAAGGATTATTGCTTTTCCTGATACTTCTAATTGTATAAATATGAGATGAAATCCTTTATGACTAGAGTTCGTATTCCTCATATTCTGTGATTATCAAGACTCGTACATTACTTGAGACAGCAGATAGCACTGTTTTAACAACTAACAAATATTTTTATGTCTTACAAGCGCATGTCATTGACCTGAAATACAGTAAAGGGATATACATACGGCCATCTAAAACTAAAATATATCTCGGTGAACAGAATCAATGCTAAAAAGAGTCTTTGTTTGTCCACGTCACTTAGGGACCACCCATTAGTACGTAAGCAAAAATCTGGCAAAACTCGACTCCTCTGCCTCCTTACACATGCATGCTTTTTTACACCCACCACATTTGCATATGTAAGCTTGACACTCACCCACCTCAATTCTCTGGAACAGCCTATATTTAAGCCATGCAGAAACAAGGAATCGTAATATAAATGTGTTTTTTTAAAAAACTGTCCACTGACGTTGAATGTCTGGCTGCATCAAAGAAATAAGTGGTGTAACTTTAAAAAGTGTGTAAAGTGTCTGCTAAAATTCAAACGCCAACTGAAACAATTTGAACAGGTTACATAATAGACAAATTATTATTCAGGTTTCACCACCTGCCTGCCCCATTTCCAATGCATACATACATTATCAGTAGACCCCTCCCATATGCAAGCATATGGGATTTGGGTTAACCCTCTTCCCACCCTCCATGTGTATGTACTAAATGGATGGGCCCTTAAAGTAAAACTGACATGAGCACAAAAATATCAAAATTGCACAATGAACAAAGTACAAATGTTTTCCATTTGTAAGACAGTTCCATGTGTCTTGATTCAGTATTTAATATTTCTATTTTTCTGCAAGTTTATGGTCATCATCAGGCTTGACAAGCTTTTGGTTTTGCAGTTCTTGTCTCATACTCAACTGACACTTACCCATGACGTTGTATTGAGCATGACACTTACCCATGACGTTGTATTGAACATGCACAGGCTGAATTCAAATGTTTCTGGTAAAATTCGGATACAAAATCTGTTTTCAGGACCAAAGTCCAGAATAGGAATGGTGGATAATTAGGAACATCACATTTGTCTCAAAATAAAATATTGAGAAAAATAGTATCAGTTCTAACAAAAACTTAAAACTGTATAATTTGGCTAGTTATGGTTACTCCTGTTCATTTATATTTGGTATGTTTGAGGGTAGTTCACAAATCCCTTGCAAACTCCTGCATCATACAAACTTTTCCAAAGACTTTTACAGGAGCTGCATCATACATTATTAATAATTTCTTTGATTGTTCCACCAATTTTATGTGCTTGAGACTTGAAATCATTTTTCTGAAGTTTTTTGCTTCCGATGACAATTAAAATCACATCAGATCTCTGCATCCAAAAGCCTGTTTGGTGGGCATAACTTGGTAGATTTCTTGAGACCTTGGATACTTTTAATTAAATATTTAATTTTATTATTTTATTAGCACTGTTGTTATATTAATAAATTTATATAAGAATTTGTCTTCACTATTAATTAAGAAACTGTATACTTCTTATGGTCTTTATTTGAAGATCAGCATGTTAAACAAATTACTGTCTGCAGTTTAGAGTTGTTAAACATTTTGTCTTGCAGCCAAATGATGTGTATGACAGAATCTTGTGAAGGCAACTATTCATGCAAAGTTATGGATCACTGTAAAACTTTGGTGGTCTAGAGATGTACTTGACGAATATGTTCATTTAATTTGAAAATATTTATTGCCCATTTAGAGTTACAGCCAAGTTACATCAATATATGACTGACTTTATGGAATGTAACAACTTTCACAATTCTCAATTGATAGCCCCAGTGGCCATGTGGTCTAAAGCATTCTCTGTTACGGATCACTGCCATCTCACCTCTGTCTGCATGGGTTCGAGTCTAAGATTCAACTAATGTAGTTATGTGAGAAAGCTTGCCATTAGCTTCTTGTGGATCGTTGGTTTTTTTCCGGAGGTTTTTCTGGGTTCTTCCTCCACCATTAATACTGGCCACCATGTATAGCCTATCATGTGCTGACAAATTATGTTAAACCCTACAACAACCATAGCAATTGATAGCTGTGACATTTTTTATCTTCATATGAGATATATTTTTCATTAAATCATTATGCTATCACTATTATTAGATGAGTTAAACTTTTTGTAAGCAAGCTACATTTTTTTTTAAAAATTTGCTATTTTCATGTTTGTTACATATTTTGTTGACTGTCACATTGTTAAAACAAGCTGCATATTTTTTTTCACTGATACTATTTGAAATGGCTTTTTATGCTTCTGAATTGTGTACTTGTTAGGTTGTTTACTGTCTAATCATGTTTAAATATATATATTGAAATATATTTAAATAGTTATTTTTTTTTCCTTTATACATAAAAATTGCATCATTGAAAATCTTTCTGATTTGAAATGAAATCTCTTACCAATTTTTTTTGTAAATATGAAAATTTTATACTTCTGGTCTATCATATGCATTTGACAGTGCAATTTGTTCTCTCACTTTGTTGCCATTCCATGTTTATTCATACTGCCTGAAATCCATTTCTATATTAAAAGTGTCAAAATGTATTGATACTTATTGTCTTATTCTTATTTTAATAGGCACACTACAGTAGCTCAATTTCAGCAGTTTGTTTTTAGCCAGAAGAGTTTATTGGATACATTGTTGTCAATCATGCATCGGTCAGCACAAGTTTGTTATCACTAGTCTTCCTTAACTACTTGTTGTCCATCTTAAAATCTTGTTATTTCTGGTCATCTTCAATGGATGGTCATATCAGCATTACATTTTCACTAAAAGAGCTTCCTATGTTGTCTAGTTGGTCCCAAAAAAAATGATACTGACCCGACATATATTATAGCCACCACAGAATTCATCATGAAAATGTTACATCTACTCCAGTATGGATGGTCATAGCATGCTTTCTTAGTTGGTCTTAAATTAAAATGGTGTCAGTCTCATGTCCATTATCAGTACCACAGCAGAAATCTTGCAACAAGTCATAACCACTAAAAGCCTTCTTATGTCTACTTTGGCCATAAAGAGAATGGTGCTGATCTGACATCCATCATGGCATGATAGTAGTCATATTGAAAATTTTGTTTTGGTTGTTTCTCCAGAATGCATGGTCACATCAGCAAGGGATTTCCACTAAAACACTTCACGAGTTCTCATCACTCCTAAATTAAAAAAATGGCATTGATCTGATTTCTAATATGGCAGCCATATTACAAATCTTACTACAACAAGTGTACTAGAACAAAAACTCATGTTAATGTTGGGTTTTCACCAGAAGACTTCATTTGATGTCAGTTTGACCTAAACATTGTGCCAATATGACAGCCAACATGGTTACCACAGTGGCCATATTGAAAATCTTGTTATTACTACTCCTCCTAAATGGAAAGTCATACCATGAAAATATTTATCTTTCTCTCCAAACGGATGGCTATATCAACATTTAGTTTTCATGATTAGACCTTTCATGATACCTAGTTGGTCATAAATGAAAATGGAGACAGTCGTACATCCAATATGGCTGCAATGATGACTCTTAAAATGATGTCATAATTTTATGGCAATGGGTTTTCACCTAAAGATTTATAATTATGTCTATTTTGTCCTAAATGAAAATGGTGCCAATTAACTACAGCAGCTAATTTGCCAATTTGAAACTTTGTTATCAATGAACAATATCAGGTTTGGTTTTAACACTCGACAGTTAAAACAAAGAAATGCTTTTAACTTGAACTCTTGAAAAATATTTTCAGGGGACTCGTGCTTAACTTTTAGGTCATCAGCTTGACTGATCTGGTGGCCTAGTTGATAGATGTCTTGCTGGCGTAATGTCGACGGTTAACGTCCCATCCAAGTCATGATCCTAGACAATTAAAATGATGCTCAGCATTAAGGGGTTAATATTAGGACAGTCCTAATATTAACCCCTTAATGCTGAGCATCATTTTTAATTGTCTTAGGTATGACTTGGTCGGAGTTCGAACCCGTGACCATTACGCAGCCAAGACACTATCAACTAGGCCACCAGATCAGTCAAGCTGAGAACTAAAAGTTTAATTGCAGTCATTTGGAACAATAATAAAATAAATAATTCAAAACATCTTCAGAAAACTGTGGCTATACAACTTTGGCCACTTGCATTTCCTTTTGCCAAAAGTACAGACAAGCCAAAGCTCAAAAGAATTCTTGTTGATTGGTGGGTCATTTTAATGAGTTTGTGATCTTTGCAATAGATGAGCTTTTCAGTAGTCAACCTGTGGGGGAGAGGGGTTACCATTGTTTCTGTTTAATTCTGGTATTTATATTTTTTAAACAATCCAAGGTGAGTGAAATTTCTTCAGATGTAAAATTTTTAACTTTTATCCTTTTGTTATTTATCATGAAATTAAACACGATATCCTGATCCAGTCACTGGCCTTGTGGTTACAGCGTCTGCCTAGGATGCAGGAGGTTGCGGTTTCGAACCTCGGTCGATTTGTAAAAATGTCTTCCTTGTTGCTCAGTGACTAGGTGGGACATGATGCTATACGTCTGTGCATGATGTCCCAGTGCTAGACAGAATTATAAACTGTCGCACAGAAGACATCGTAGCGATGTCTTGACATTTTTGTAAACCTACGTTAAAATTCTAAAACACACACACACACACACACACTCACTCACTCACAGATCCAGAGCTGCATATCTAAATTCTTGTTTTCCAAAAAAAATACATACAAACCCAGGCTCAAAACGATTTGTCGTCGGGTCATTAAACTGGCTTCGTCATCTTTTCAATTTATGAGCATTTCAGTAGTCAAACCTCAACATTGCAAAGAGTCATATACATACATACATTATCACTTTTGTTGATGTGTGTAAATTCCCTTATTTATTTGAAACACGATACCCGTAGTCGGGACATTAGTACTAAATTTGTCTTTCTTGGGTTTCACATTTTAGTCCCCCAAGTATCACATTTTCCCAGAAGCGTAGCGTGGAGGGGGGGGGGGGCGATGTCCGTGGTGGCAAGACAAGTGGGGTGTGTGCAGAGGCGTAGCTATGATATTTTGCGCCCGGGGACGAACTATAAAATTGGCGCCCCAGTCCCCCGGGCGCCCCTGTACCTTGGCGCCCGGGAACATATGTACCCCTACCCCCCCCCCAGCTACGCCTCTGGGTGTGTGTAATGTTTAGGTTTTTATAATGAGAGAGGAAAAATACCTGTTTCTACAAACACTTCTTTATTCCATAGCATACAGAGTATATCTGACCTGATTGTCTGACCTACATCAAGCGCCCTACCTGTCAACCTCATCTTCAATCCCTAACATACTAATTCAGCAGTGGGAAAGTCTATAGTACCGTATAGCACTGCTTCTAGAACACTACCCGGGGGGGGGGGGTCGGGTCGCCCAAATGGGCTTTGAAATAGGTTGTATGTGGTTATAATGGGTTTAAGAGTTGAGGAGGGTGGGGGGATAGTAAAAATGAATCTTGTTCCCGGGCACCAAACAAGCTAGCTACGCTTCTGCGTTTTTTCAGGTAAAATACGAAAAGAAAATTGAAATGCACTTATTTTTTCTTATATTTTACAAATCTAACGATAATTCTAACAAATATAATATTATTTTATGAATAACTATCAGAATTATCTATGATAAAGTGTTTTAGGTACGTGGATTTTTGGTACGGGTAGTCCGAGTTTCTTATGACCATTGTCATTCCATTTTTTATATTTGGACATTTGTGTTTGGGGTACGGTCAGAGTGCATTTCGCCGACACCATTTACCTGGTAAACTTGAACGATCTTTCATTGAGATACACCTGCATGGAATTGATAGGAATATGATTTATTTTCTCAGAAATTTCGAAAATAGCAATCGTTTTGTCTTTAATCCGCTTTTGGACGAGACGAAAGACATCGTTGCTGAAATTTGACCTGGATCTGGTCTTTTTGCATTCCTAGTCACGTGACTACACCACTATATCAACGTACATGTAAATGACATCATACAGTCATGTGATATCAACACTACACCATTTTTAATGTTGCTGTAGGAAAATAAATCAAATATATAAATGAAAATCACGAAACTTTAACCAAAAATAAAATGATGAAAAAACCCAACAAAAGCAACTCATAAACTTCTCAAAATATTTACCGTGAAAACAACGAACGAATCTGTAAATGATGCAGCAATTTAAAGACAACCAGATTCACTACGCAAAGAGCACATGGCAATGTGGTAGTCACGTGAGACCCAAAAAAAAAAAAACCCAACAAAACAACACATTGCTGACACGTGCTCGGTACTTTATGAAAATGTTTTTCTCCACCCTGCTGCGATACCGACAGTATTCTGGTCGTTGTACTCAGAACAAATATGTTGCGAATTACGTGTCCATTATATTTATTTACAAACATTAAATGGCTTTTATACAATATGTCCAAATTCTATGTACAACAACTTTGGAAATTCGTTTAGTGTTAATATCACGTGACTATATGACCTATGATGTCATAGACACGTAGGTTGCGAATTTGTATAGTCATGTGACTCTGAATACAAATGACTAGAACCAGGTCAAATTTCAGCAACGTACTTTCGTCTCGTCTGTCAGCGAATTAAAGATATGACTGATATAATGGTGTTGTTGTTGGGTTTAACGCCATTTTTCAGCATACGATAGTCTATAAATGGCGCCGGTATTAATGGTGAAGGAAGAACCATGGGAAAACCCCCGTAAAGAAACACCAACCCACGAGAAGCTACTGGCAAGCTTTCTCACATACCCACATTGGCCGAATCTGAGACTCGAACCCACGCAGACAGAGGTGATGATCCATAACCTTTAGACCACTCGGGGCACTGGCTAATGGTGTCGGCGAATTCCAGCTTTTCGACATGGAATGCACTCAGATCCTACACCCCGAACATAAATATCAAAAATGGAATGACAAGGGTCAGAGGAAACTTGGACTAGAGTACGGGTTACACTTTATAGACATTAACGTAACAAGCAATTATGGTGACAAAGAGCTATGATCACAGAAGATTTTCCATTTATAATTATGCATGCTATATTTCTCAATACCGGTGTACAGTCGTAGCACATCATATGACAAGAGCACGCTTTGAAATTGTATAGTTTTAGTACATATAACATACTTGTCCTGCCTCCCCCATTTTTTGAAGTGGCCTAGACCAGATAGATAATGATAAATAAGTACATGCGTCAGTAGTTCTTTTGACGGCAAGTACACATCTGTTTAAACATTAGCTTACAATTTAATTTATTTCAAAGATACGAACTGCCAACTTCCAAGAGTTGCAAAATTGACAAAAATGGCTGTAGAGGTGAAAGATATAGCCCTTCTTGGGGCCACAACAATTGCGCATTCTCTTCAAATTGGTGAGTTGATGTTTATAACTAGCTAACTGTTATACCTGAATTCTTGCATACTCTCTCTCTCTCTCTCTCTCTCTCTCTCTCTCTCTCTCTCTCTCACACACACACACACACACACACACGACAGTTTTAATTTTTATGTGTTGCCCATATTTGTTAGATGTGGTAGTGTCCAGTACACTCCCTACTAAAAACTCTTAAAATGGGTGAGTTCTTTTGTAACTGCTAACCAGTGCCGCATACAGAATTTGTGTACCCTATGAAAAATTATCATATAGACCCCTAGGAATTACAAACTGTGACGGCTGTGGACACCCTGGTTCTTGTGGCCCCACCCCCCTCCAATGTAGCCCTAGTTGTCCTACCATGTCCGCTGCCCTGTTGCTAACAATGTTGAACACATGCTATATACATGTTACACTGACATACCAATCAATACACGTGTGTGTGCGTGCGTAACGCGGCAGAATTTTGCATGTATTAAACAATTTTAACATTACCATGGCAGCATTAATGGCCGGGCGTGTTTGGCGCATGAGGGTAAAGCACAAGGTTGACGTACCCGAGACCAACGGCCCCCCGGAATTCATCAGGACCTTTAGGGCGCAGTAAGTCAGTTTTCAGTCTGTTTTCGTCTTTTCGAATCCTCTTCCTTCTACACTATAAGCTTCTTCTCGTCATCTTTTTTATCTACATGCTACTTTATCGTTTGACTGCATAAAAACAATATCATTGATAGAACATTATTGGAAATATGTGTTAGTACCTGTGATTTTATATTTTCGTCAATTTTACAACAATTAACTTTACTTTAAGATGAGTTGTTGTTAACGGAACATTAAAAAAGCCTACTTTATCTGCCTAATTCATGCCCATGAGATCGGGTATGTGTGCCTCTCCCTAGGATACCGTGTACTTTTGAATAAAATGCAAGACTGTGATGGTGCGTGGGAGAAAGTTATCCTGTCCATCCTTGGTTGGGTGTATTTGTACACAGTTTAGCACAACGTCTAAGCCGTTTGACATAGAAAACATTAAATGTGTTGCATATAATAATGGTGGCTGCTAGGTGTGCATACAAGTCTTTAAACTTTGCACTGGGAACACAAGAAGCGAGGATGACTAGACCTAGAATGGGAGGGGGTGAATAACTGAGAAAAAATTGTGCATGGTGGACTATCACTGTACATTCTAACTTGAGTTAATGACCATTCACCTTTTTGTTTAATGTGTAAGATTTATTGGTTTTACTTAGATCTATATAACAATATTTTAATAACTTTTTTTTAATTGTTTAGATGATATTTCATATCGCTTCGATGTCTGCAGTGTGACAGTTTGTAGTGACGCATCATGTCGCATATATGTAACATTATGTTCGTCTCACTCAGTCACATTATTCTCACACAAGGCCGAACAAATGCTAACACTAATGTCTTAATGATGAGCGCAAAGCAAGGCAGCTGCTAGTACCAATTTTATAATTCTGTCATATGACTTGGTCCGGGTTCGAACCAGCGACCTTTTGCATTTGAGGCGGACGCTCTAACCGATTTGGCCAGCGGAGCGATTCTGTAAAATGGTATTTGTGGTGCAAGAAACCAGAGTATTTTGTGATTTACCAAGTTTGAATGTGAGTCTGTTTAATCCATGCCGAAGTTTGTGGTTTATATTACGTGGAAGTTTCGCACTGACAGAACTATGCATTTTAAAGGTCAGTGACGGAGGACAATATATGCTAAAATCTACTTGTGATACATTTGATGTTTTCTACTTATTTTAACCGAGTACAATTTACAAACAATGACCGGTAAATAGTAAATCAGTTGCCACTAAAACAAGCAATTTTTGAATTTTTAGTTTTCAAAACTTCACCGACTATTGACCAAATGATCCAACAAACATATACATATAGCTGTAAGTGTGGTTTGAATAGATGAACACTGGCGTGAAGACACGGGTGAATTGCAATACTCACATGTACATTGATATGGGTTGTGTCAAAAACTGTTTGGAATTGCTTTAAACATTTTCATTGATTATTGAAGTTTAAGAAACTAAACTTATTATTTCTGTAAGTAGCAACTAATTACAAATTGATACATATTTGTAATTAAGATTCTCTAATCTAGGTACTCATGTCAATTATAATTACAGTGTATCGTTTTTGATGTGCACACTGAAAGTTTTTTGGGTCAATTACATGGCACATAAACGTTTATACATGTATCCTACGGCATCCGAACCCCCAGACACCACTCCAAATATGAGAATGAAATAAACAATTTCAGCAATCAGTCAAAACGTGTATAACTCTCAGAAGCAAGAAGGGTGAACAGACCAAATTTTCAAACAAAAAAGCCTCTATGGAGAGAGAGTAAATAGACCAAGTTTTCAAACAAAAATAAAGCTTCTACACCGAGAGAGAGAGAGAGAGAGAGAGAGAGAGAGAGAGAGAGAGAGAGAGTGTAAATAGATCAAGTTTTCAAACAAAAATAAAGCCTCAACGGAGATAGTCTGGTCCCCTGCTTAGTATGCTCCCATGCGTTGCACTCCGCTATACTAGTATAGCGGAGTGCAACGTATGGGAGCATACTAAGCAGGGAACCAGACTACAACGGAGAGCGAAACTAATTCAGACAAAATAAAAAAAAATGACAGTTTTGGTTTCAACCGAAGTCTTAAGACGAAAATCGTTTAGGATTTGACATACAAACTAATTTGTAAAGTCTCTCCTCCAAAGTCAATCAAATTATTGGACTGGTCAGTGAGTTTAAAATTAATTCTCGTTAATGAATCATTATGACATCGCATATACATTATTAAAAATCCGGGTGGAGCCGTTGGTGCAAACGAATATAAAATGTATCCCTGCTGGGCTTGATTTGATCTTTCGAGATTTATTTGGTACCTTCCATCAATAGCATCACATACTAGATTTATTGCAATCACCGAGGATATATTAACATTCTGAGGAGAAATATGCCTACCACCATTGTCTGGGTCATTATTATGTTTGAGGATGGTTGTTTGTGGTTGTGTTATTTTTTTTTCCATGCAGCGAGTATCAGAGAAAAGTTCTCATCGAGGAGATCATTGATTGATTTTTTTTAGTTCGTCTGCATTATACCCAGGAAACTTGAAATTAGGTAATGTAGCTTCTGTTAACGAAAATGCGTCTAGAAATTTTGGTTTAGAGCGACCTAGTTTGTCATCTATTTTGATCAATTATTACTTGAACTATTCGTTTGTTGATATATTCCATGTTGGATATAAACTGATTTAATATCTCAATATGTTTTATGATCTCGCTGCGTGAACTCGTTATATCAAAAATATATTCTTGGAAAATCTGTCGTAGTCTCTCTAGTTGTGTTTTATGTAATTGATTAATCTCTTTAAAATAATCAATTACTTATATAAATAAAGTGTATACAAGTGAATGTATCAAGAGTTTTCTCAAAATTAAAATCCCATTGCAAGGAATTCCTATCGCGAAATGCAAAATAATCTCCTAATTTAGCATTTTTTGATAAGGCGGAGGTGTTTTTTGTATGATGGGGGTGATTTCATGATATGATTGTACATCTGTGACAAAATCAACATTTATTAGGTTCGGGTAGATTATGATAAGATGGTGCCTGAGGTGGGATTCCAGGCCATCCTAGCACGGTTCTTATAGAACTCTGATAGATATATACAGCATACCCGGGTGAGTTTATCTCAATCGCGGATGATAATGTTGGTTCATGAACTGTTATAGCGATTTTTTAATTCTTTTCCCGTAATGGATTTTATTCTACGCTGTAATTCATTATTGATCTGTTCGATTTGGTAAGATCCATATCGTAAGGAAACTATTTTCCAATCTGGAGTCCCGTCTGGTTTGTTTTTACTCGCAAACACCAAGGAATTATTCGGTTGCTGACCACCAAATGATTTTGATCTAAAATTAGGCCAACTGTGGTATACTCGTAATTTTGCTAGCGCTATCTCCTTAACAGGAATTGCAGTGGGGAAAATTCACACTGAATTCAGGGCTGGTTGAGGTTATTGAGATCATGGTTGTATTTTGCAACGTTATGTTCGTGGCTATTTTTTGAAGTAATTCCGTTGTTGATGTTGATGTCATTGCCATTGTTTTTATTGTGCTGTTTTTTCAAATTTTGATGCTGCGCTGTGGTAGATGTTCATCATCGCGGAAAAATTCGTTATCTGATATTGTTGTGTCATCGAGACTAGATGATATCAGCGACGACAACTGGGAATACGCGGCTGATGCAGTATGTAACTTAATTATATACTCGTGTAGTTTATTCCGACTGCATGTGAATATTTTCTTTGTGATGATGCTAAGAATCCCTGTAATTGTTGTCGCCGTTGACACACAAATTGTGACAACTACAGGTGCCAGTGCTGTTATCGCTGATAACAATATACCCGTTCCAGCAATTACACTTGAAACCGATTACACAATAAGGTCAACTCTGGTAATTCGCCTGCGGTATTTTTTATCTTCGCGGTATACTCGTCAATAAGATTTTCTTCTTTTAGTTTGAAACTCACGGACTTGATCATATTGTTGGACATTCATTATACTAATTATTTAAATCAATTACAAATTCTACGTAGTATGGCATTGATGACCGAGCTAAAGTACCAATGACAGAGGTTATTGTAAATGTTCCCATGACACACTTATCTATTATTGCACTTGCAGTATTAATTCCCGTAGATGTATCCGATGACACATTAAACTGTACTCCTGAAAGCAGGGTCAATCTATAGATACCTCTGACTTCATCGGTAATATTAATAATATTATTTTGAGGTGTCCAGTCAAAAGATCCTTGATACGTCGAGTACACGGTATTAATATTTTGCTTATGTGGTATTTTGATTTTATCAATCGTTTCATCCGATTTTTTAAAATTCCTACGGAGGTTTGTAAACGCACCTACATGAACATCATACTCAGCTCGCAGCGTTGTTAATTTATCATCTGTGGTTTTATGCTCAGCTTGCAGCGTTGTTAGTTTATCATCTGTGGTTTTATGCCCAGCTTGCAGCGTTGTTAGTTTATTGCCTAACACATCTACACATTTTTTGTCACATCACCAGTGTCCAATGTTGGATCGCCAAGTGTGGTTATTTTATCATTGTTCATGTCGAAGCTGCCTGTCATTGTGTCACCGGATTTTTTTATTCGGTTGTTGATATTTTCTATCACAGTTGAATATACAACTCCTGGTTTAATCATACCGGTGGAATCAAACACCGCTAGGAAATTATCGGTTACTCCATTTATTTTAACTAAAATATCATCCAAGGAAACATTACTCGTTTTCAGTTTTCCTTGTTGGTCTTGAAATACGACTATTTCGTTTGGATCCACATATGCGAGGTTTAAGATCTCGGATATATCATCTTCGATTATTTTACTTTGTTACATCTTTGGTTGCAGATATTTCTCCGGTGGTTTTTTCAGGCTTGAGAGAGATCTTCCCCAAATATCAATCATTGTGCGATCAGCCATGATTTTTTAAGATCTCTCTAAAATGCGATTATTCGTATATTTGTGTACGGTTTTATGGGGTGGTTTAGTTGATGATGATATAGCGCTAAGTACATTTAATACCTGCTGTCCGCATATGGGTGGGTAGGTCATTTTCTGTGTTGGTAGCATGGAGTTATAGTGTAAATAGCTGTAATTATGTAAGTATGTATATGTACTCTCGTTGAGCCTGTTGGATCGTCAATGGCATTTCCAAGGGTTCATACGGGAAATGTGCCGTCATAACACTGCACCCAGAAATTCCTTGCCAGGATCAACCTGCAATAGATTTGGCCACTGCAGAGGACCTCGTCGATAAATTCGTTCAAACGCAGAAGCTACTTCAGTTGATGACTTCGTCGTTAATGGTTCAGCTTCTTTGTATCTACTCGCAACATCAACTACGGATAGCGCGTATTTGTATGTGTGTTTATTAACAGTATCACGCGGCAGAAAGAATATATCAGCTTGATGAACTTCATTAGGGGTGCTGGCATCAAAATGTGCGAAGTTTATTTGTTTATGCGGTGGTAGATAAATCTGCCATATCGCCTGTTTGGATAACAAATCTGCCGCGGTGTTATTTTTACTTTTGTGGCGTTAGATAGTTTATCGATTGCTGATTTACCCCTCCAGTATCCTCTTGAAAAATAATAAATAGATTCCGTATTGTTATTAATTACCAGCACCCAGCATTAATTTACTTTTCTTCGCTTATTTTATCATTCACGAAGCTAATTTTTCTTTGAAGGATTTATCAGTGATATAATTTAATGCATGAATCAATTTCACATCTGCGATATATCTATGTTGCAGATATGTTGCAGATTGCTACTTTTATAAGTAACACCAGGAGCATGACACGGCTTATCAATAACGTTTATTGGATATTCGCCTGGTCCGGGTTGGTCTTGGCCATCAAGTCTTATGTCGAGTCTGGTTCCAGGGCCACAATAACTATACCCTGGAAAATGTTTTTCTCCTGGATATTTTGCCCATGGAGTCCCTGGAAGTTTTGTTAATTTTGCTGCAATATCACCTCTTTTTTTAAATTCATTACCCGATTTCATAGAAATAAATCTAAATTTTTGTGTACCACATTGTACACACCTACCAGCATGTGCTGATCTGTTATTGCTTGTTGTAATTGTTGTCAAGTCGTTTGTGCTAGTACGCGTCTTACATTTCACACAATATAGATCCATAATTTATTGATAATAACATGATTGTAATTGATTTTTCGGCGACAAAAATACGTGAACCTATTAATCATCATGCAGCGCTACTATATTCTTTTCGCATGATTATAATTGGACCATCTGGAAGTGGCAAGACGCAGTTGTTACTTCATCTAATAATGAGGTGGTTAAAATGGAACAAATTGTATTTGGTAGCACCATCTGTAGAAGATCAGCGATGTTACGAGGTGTTAAAGGATTTTAACGTGAGAGCAAAATTGATATCCGACGAAGATGTTATTGAATCTATCACTGATATTGAAGAAGCGCCGAGTGTTGATTCTATTGATGGAAGTATTACTAAGTCGTATATGATGATGTGATGTTAGATAAACAAGGAAACCCTGCCAGGATATTTTCCGGAGGTAGACATAAAAATACTGATGTGATATATGTTACTCAGAGGTATACACAAATACCAAAAGTGATCAGGGATAACTGTAATATTCTTGCTGTATTTAATGGAGTTGACACTCATACGCTACGAAATATTGACCAGACCTGTTGCAGTAGAGATATGGATTATAATCTCTTTAGAAATTGTCTTAGTCACGATCAGTCAATGCCATATGGATTTGTAACGATAAATTTGCATGGCCCTAGATAAAGATATCGTATCGGACTTGATAAAATATTCGGTTAAAACCATAAGTTTCGGTCTCCGTAGAGGTTTTATTTTGTTTGAAAACTTGATCTATTTACTCTCTCTCTCTCCCTCCGTAGAGGCTTTATTTTTGTTTGAAAATTCGGTCTATTTACTCTCTCTGTGTAGAGGCTTTATTTTCGTTTGAAAATTTGGTCTGTTCACCCTTCTTGCTGCACTCTCTCTCTCTCTCTCTCTCTCTCTCTCTCTCTCTCTCTCTCTATATATATATATATATATATATATATATATATATATATATATATATATATATATATATATATATATATCCCCGCTATCACTTAATCGGCTTGAAGCAGCTGTTTTGTCTTGGTGCACTTTTTTATGATATATGTGCATGTTGTCTATCTTCGCCTACATTATTGTGTTTCATCGTGCATTAGCTTTTCAGTTCGTATGTGTTTCTACATCTTGTTTTTCTCCACTGTCTTGCTCCACATCTACAACGTCCTTTGTTCTTGAATAAACCGACATCACGTGATCGCCAGTCAACCTGTTAATGCTATGATGGACCTCATTAATTAATGACCGCTCCATACTACATTGTGCTCAAGACTAAACGAACTGGGGCTACATTCATCATTACTTAAATGTATATGGAAGCGGGAAAAAAAAAACGTTTCAAAGCTGGCCAGCGTATTCCAATTATGTCTCTTTTGCTCTTTCAGGTTCAACAATTAAAAAAATTCGGCCGTTATTTGAGATAACCTGGTGCAAATCAGAATTAGATCATCAACCTTTGTGCCAACTATCTCAGAGATACCACTGCGTATTGCATTATTCAACGCTCAGTCAGGACCACCAGACAAACGCTTATAAATAGTTAACTTTATCAACGATCAGAATATCGACGTCTTTTTCCTAACAGGAAAATGGCTAAAAATATCAGGTAATGAGCCAAGTGCGCAGATGTAACACCCACCGGTTACACCATCAAGTCGTTCCCCCGCCACTCTCGCGGAGGTGGAATTGCTGTCATCACAAAGAATTACATGATAAAATGTCTTAAACACAGCACAGCTTTCAATTTCTGCCACACCTCGTTTGAACTAGTCCAAAAAACACTCACAATGGAAGAAAGGTCAGTCTATTTTGTTTGCCTCTACCGCCCTCCTCCATGTAGACAAAACAAACTGAATGAATCTCTCCTTTTGGAACAGTTTCCAAATGTCTTGGAGTATGGAAATTCGATAGTTGGCAACCGGATTATTCTTGGAGATTTCAACTTTCACTTTGACTGTCCCGAAAACCCGTACACATCAAAACTTAAACTGTCAGTTAACCAACTCGCCAATAAACAAGGTCACATTTTAGACAGGATTCTACATAGACCTGATGATGCTATTCTGCGGTCCACCCTTGTATCCCACGAACTTGCATCAGATCACCTCTGCATTATATTCCATCTGCACATATCAGTCCCTAACCCTCCACCTTCATTTGCTACTAAGAGAAACCTCCGTATGATAAATAGAACCAAACTAATGCATGACATGCAAGCAAACCTAACAACTTGCTTACCTCCTACAGCAGAACAAAATAACTGCCTGTGTTCATTGCTTAAAACATGTCCCAGCCACCAGGTGCAGAGTATCAATTTAAAAGTGTATGGCATTATTAGGGACCAGCTTCGCACTGCTAAAAGACACCGCCGTAAAGTGGAGAGGCTTTGGCTTTCTACGAGACTCACTATTCATAAACAAATATATGAAGCCGATGAGAAGAACGTCACAAACACAGTCCATTTAGCCAAATTATCCCACTACAGTACTAAGATCATGGAGAGTTCCAGCTGCAAAGAGTTCTTCGAGATTACTAATTAATGTCAAGGAACAAATGTACACCACATCCAACTACCTTTTCTCCAGTAGACCTTCCGGACCTGTTTGCAAATTTCTTCCGTGACAAGGTACAAACCATTAGCATTAAGCTTGACAACACAATTTTAACTGACTCGTTGTCACCATACAGTTGCGATACATAATTTCAGCGACAACCTTTATCATCATTTAACCTGTCTCTATGGATTTAATACGGACAATCGTGATAAAGAGTGCACCAAAGTCATGTGAATTTGATCCAATTTCAACATCACTGCTGCTTGAGTGCTTAGATCCAATTCACTAACTAATGTTATTATTACCTCTCTCTCATCCGGGAAATTCCCATCATGTTTCAACACTGCCATTGTAAAGCCTCTGCTGAAGAAACCAACACTCGACTATAACGATGTTAAGAACTAGTGCCCAGTTTGTAATCTTTCATTCATATAAATAAATCTTAGAAAAAGTTGTTTTAACTCAACTTGTATCTCGTATGAATTTAAACAGTCTTTTTAGCAATGTACAGTCTGTATATCACCTTTGTCACAGTACTTAATGTGCTCTTCTGAAAGTATTTAATGACATTCTCTCTGCTTTGGATAGCAGAACGGTTACAGTCCTCACTCTCCTTGACTTGCTTTCAGCAATTGACACAATAAACCATGATCTATTATTTTACCGTCTCCAGCATTTATATGGCATTCACGATACAGACTTAATGTGGTTCAATTCCTATTTAATCAACAGGACACAATTGTATCTGCAAATGGAATACACTACAGCCCCGTTGATCTATATTGTGGTGTTCCACAGGTGTCTGGTCTCTTCATTCTATACACTCGCCCGCTTTCAGTTGTCACATATCGTCATCATTGTCTCACCAATTGTACTCTGATGACACCAAATATACAAATCTAGCCACCCAACTGAAGTTGATGCTAATATCCAAGGAGTAGAGATGTGCATTTTTAAAGTGTGAAATTAGGAATGACATGTAACAAGCTGCATATAAATGATGATAAAACTCAGGCCATTCTGATCACAACACAACTACTTGCTCATTCCAGAGGCGTAGCGATGATATTTTGCGCCCGGGGACGAACTATAAAATTGGCGCCCCAGAGATCTTGTGACCGATTTATTACCCTTGTTTATTTATTATACTGTAACGTTGTAAGCCTCATTTTGGCGCCCCTGTACCTTGGCGCCCGGGGACATATGTACCCCCTGCCCCCCCCCCCCCCCCAGCTACGCCTCTGGCTCATTCACATCCTTTACCCCAAACAATAAATATCAGAAGCACCAACATTAAATTCACAGTTAGTACGAAACCTAGGTGTTACTCTGGACAGTACTCTCACATTGCACCAACATGTCATGAAGATATGCAAGGCTGCGTATCTTGAGGTGAGTCGCATCCGCTCCATACGCAAATATCATTCAGTTGATGCCACTAAAACACTTGTGTGTTCATTAGTACCTTCAAGACTGGACTATTCTAACTCGTTTATGTCTGGCCCATCTCAATTTATACTCCAGAAACTTCAAAAAAGTTTAAAACACAGCTATTCGGATCATCTTTAGAGTACCACGATCAGAGCACACCTACACGCTGCTCTCTACTCTACACTGGCTATCCATTTGATCCAGAATCAAACACAAAATTTGTTCTCTGTGCTACGTTTCAATGAAGGACTCCAATCCAACATACCTATCTGACGCACCCAGGTGTACACACCAGCAAGATACTTACGGTCCTCTTCTGACAATCGTGTACTCATTATTCACACTATGAAAACGAAGTCATATGGACAACGTTCTTTTGCATACCAGGGCCCAGCAACGTGGAATGAATTGCCCATTGAAACTGGACACATAGAAACACTGATCCCTTTCAAGAGTTCTCTGAAAACTCATCTTTCTCGACTGCAAGAGTAAACTTAAAGACCTAATAATGTTTCCTACCTTAAATATTTTCAGCATGTTTTTATGTTTTCTAATTTCATGGCGTTTTATTTTGTTGTTTTTTTTTGTAGTCCTATCATTTTTGATGTTGTATAGCGCTTAAAGCTTGTAAAGATTGGGCGCTATACAAATTCCTCATTATTATTATTATTATTATTATTATTATTATTATTATTATTATTATTATTATTTCATGGTTTTTTTTGTAGTCATATTATTATATATGTTGTAAAGCGCTTATAGCTTTTATATTTCAGCCGCTTTAGGTTATATATATATATATATATATATAGAGAGAGAGAGAGAGAGAGAGAGAGAGAGAGAGAGAGAGAGAGAGAAAGAGAGAGAGAGAGAGAGAGAGAGAGAGAGAGAGAGAGAGAGAGAGAGCAAAGCAAGGATATTCACCAAGCAGAGTCTTAAGTCTGAAAAAGGAGGGATGAAGACGATGACAAGTGGAGCGGGAGGTGAGCAAGTACCTGCAAACTCAAACTGGTTATATTATAGAACACAAAGATAGAAGAGAAAGGGCTAGTTTTCGTCTAATAAATTGCAACAATCATAAACCTCATATAAACTTCTACTGCAAAATGTATTTTGCTCTCATTAACGTTTCAGGAGAAAAACGTATTATTCAAACTGTAGGATGAACATTGTTTTGTCATAATAACAGATTTTGATTTCTACTCCCCGGCTTTATCCTCCTATTACATACGTGTAGCAACAGCGGTGGCGAAGATACCAATTTTAGAAGGTCCTGTTTTAAAACTAAAGCTTCCTACAAAAATGAAACCACAAGCTCAATAACGCTAAACCGATGCCTCTAACTGAAAGTTTCTCTAAAAGGGTTAGTTTATAAGTTACTGTCACTGTCTTGTTGGTTATTTCTTTTTAAAGTATGCAGTCGTGTTTACCCGCCTTGACACCTTTTTGTGGTCGCGCTTCCTCAGCTGTGGTGAATAAGATCAATAATATATAACCAGCTTTGGAATCTTATACAGCTATCGAGAGCGAGTAGAGGCAGTCAAAAAATTCTACTAGTTCATGATTCTGTCAGACAAAATTTAAAACGCGTCAGGAGTTTCAGGTGGCATTTGCAGAAGGTTCAGAACAATTTGTTTTTTTTTAGCCTGTTACAAAAGTTACCGAGAGCGTTGCAGAAGCTACTGAAGGTCTTCGTACAAAGTTAGAACAATCAAATATTTGATTTTACAAGATCTTCCAACTGAGATAGCTGCCACATAACGTCCACCCGTCGATAAAGAAATACTTTAAGGTAATGCACAAACTCGTGCTGAAAAAGGTGAGATAGAAAAGATCTTACACCCGAACCTAAAATAATACAAGAAAATGTTGAACTGATTACAAAATTTAACGAAGGTGTTATTAAGCAACTTAAATAAATTGAAGAAAGGTACCTGCCTATTACGACATTGGAAGCTATTGCTCAAAAAGACAATCGTTTTATACCCAGGTATGCTATCGTAAGAGATGATATGTACGCCAAGTCGGTATATCGTAAATATTTCAACATAAAACCAGCCAGATAAGATGATCAAATATCTATAAGATCTGAGAAAAAATACAAAGACATTATGATGATGCAGTGGAACTATTAAAATCACAACCATAGCAACCATCACCATTATTCACCTTGACCACAGCAACAATAACTTAACCAACCTCAACCTCAACCTGAACCAACACCTCATCAGAGAATCTTCCTATCAACTTCCTCCACCGCAACAACAAAATCGAACGACAAGAACAACCGAATCTTCCTGGTCACACAAATTTCTCATCATATATATATATATATATATAGACAGAGGTGAGATGGCAGTGATCCGTAACGGAGAGCGCTTTTGACCACTCGGGGCCCCTACGTGGACATATAATGGTCAGGGTGATAAATTCATAATTGCCAACCTATAAAACAACTTACGGTGATGGACTCGATGATGTTGTTCAGGGTTTATTTAGAAGGATAGAACCCAAACCAATACTGATTTTGAAGCAACTAGGAATGAAAGCTATTGACGTTGTTCGTGTTATAGCTTCTGGTGCTATTTGTAATGTTGCCGGTTAAGCGTTTTTCAGCAGCAATCAAAATAGATTAGGACGATCAATACGCAGACCGCAAGTGGTCCAACCTTAACCAGTAAAAGTACCCATCATTTAAGTGATGCCTGCAAATGTCAGTATAATAAATCAAGCTGCAAAGCAGAAACTAGCAGAGTTGTCTGATGAAGCACACACACACAAAATATAACTGCATGTTTAAAATCAGGAAGCGGTCTTCATGTTAGACGATACAAATTTAAATAAGTTTTTTAAACGTATATCCGATTTAGCATTTGATATAGACGCACCAGTTTTCAAAGATGAATCGATACGCGATGATCAGTAGTATTCCTATGATGCATGACAACCAAATCAGCGAGGACGTATCGAGCTTCAAGTTTAGGATACAAGTAAATATTTCTTGCCGACGACGCGTTCATTGAAGTAAATTGGGAACTTTTAACAATTTAAAAACTTTTAATAATTTGCGTGTTGGCTTTGTTTACAAAGCAAAAATGGCGATGTTTGAGAGCGCTACATATATGATTGATGGAAAAAATGGTGAATCAATTCATGAAGACGTCGATGATACTACAACAATAGTATGACTAGCGACATATTCTGATGATTACATAAGATCAGCTGGTTCCATCAATGATATTTGTTAATGATATTACCAACAATGTTGATCATGTCCAATATTATTAAATTACGGACAGCTGCAGGAACTGCAAATGTACAACCCCAGGATTTTGAGAAATACAGCTGGACGAGCTGCTGATTTTGATGTTATAGGAAGCGTTAATGCAACTTTCAACTGAGGATTTGCAACACGTGTATCAATGTTGTGAGGAGGACGTAGCAGATTTTCATGTGTAATTCAACTGTCTCATAATTTTGGATTTTGTAGAAATTTTAGAACAGTTATTTTCGGTGCTAAACATACTTTTGTACCTGTAAGAAGAAGTGACGATAATGACGCAATCTGGCGAGCTTGTTGGTGTTGCTGATTCTGGTAAAGTAAATATAACAAAACTCTCACTCTAGATGCTTGTAATGATTCCAGCGATTGCTGAAGAACAAACATTACTTGCTCTTATGGATCAAGGTGGTAAATTAATATTGTCATGCTTAACAGAGATAACAGATAGTGTTCAAAGGACCGTTCGAGGTATATAACATCACGTCAGAGAGTTTCAGCGCCAGGACATAGTTTCGTTGCTGTGCAGAATATGAACCAATTAAACAATCATGAGCATAGTAATATATTTGACCAATTCAGAGTTACTTCAG
This sequence comes from Unio pictorum, assembly GCA_030141615.1. Taxonomy (NCBI): domain Eukaryota; kingdom Metazoa; phylum Mollusca; class Bivalvia; order Unionida; family Unionidae; genus Unio; species Unio pictorum. The sequence goes on along the minus strand of JARLTB010000218.1, from coordinate 23,002,614 downwards.
AATTAACGGCCAACAAGAACCAGCTGAGGATATATGGTTATATTATACACAAACCATGCTGCACGAGCTTATCATAGCTTGATGACAGTTTTAGACGTAATTAGAATATATACACTGTTTCACAAATATTAGAATTTGATTTTAAAAAAATATATACATTCTAGTACTTTTCGCTGGAGCATCTTGATTTAACACGATCATCTGTCGTTGATATAAATTTTTGAGCTCGCATAAACGACGTACCAGCTCATGGTTACAAAGCAATCGCTGTATATACTCAGTGATAAATCGGTGTTATATGAATGAGCCAGCGGACGAATGAGAGTCATTGACGCTCCAGTGGAAAATATGTAATTATAATTAGATCGCTCATTATATTATAAAATGTCATAGAGCACGTCAATGTCACCTTGACTCAGGAGTCAAAAACTAGGGCCAGGTACAACTATTGCAGTCAACTCTTGCGAGTACACGCGGAAGAAAATAACATTAAAAAGATGAAATTACTTAAGGTGGTCCAAAGAAATTATTATTAACCAAAACTCAACTTAAACATTTTAATAAAGCTTCAGAACTTAAACAGGAGTTCGGCTCGATCTTTATCCGAGTTCCATTAAAGATTCAATTAAAACAGGTGGTATATTTCCACTTCTTGTAGCTATACCAGCGTGAATAGCTGCTGCTGAACCATCTATCGCAAAAGCCGCTGCGGTGAGTGCTGTCCAAACCGCTGACGATATGGCATTAAAGAGAGCAATATGAAAAGGAATAAGAAAGAGTAAAGGGTTTAAGACTAAAAGGAAATCCGTAGTTATGGTACAGAAAAGGTCTGATACTTCCACGAACAGTTTGTTAGACACAAACATATTCTTCCAATTTGAATCGTTGATTTAATTATTGCGGCTGAAAATTAAAAATTAAAAACTTAAGAAGTGTTTTTATGCGCAATCAATTACCAAACAAGCAAAATGAAGTTGAAACCGGTACCATTAATCTTGACAATAGTTCTGACACAGGTACTCATTGGGTTGCATACAAAATTTATCCACGTTGATCTGTTGTTATTATTCGTACGAATTTCCTTCGCCGAAGGCATTTATGTTGTATACAAAATCCATTCCCATCTGGTATTCAATATTACCAACACAAACAATAACCGATCCATCAATATGTGGCTGCGAAGAAATTGCTGTACTCGACGCTGTATCAAAATCAACCAAACCACCGCATAAGTATACAAGTACCCCCTGTTGTTTTAACCAGATCTTAAAAGTATAATGGTATATATTTACGGAAGATTTTCCTCTAAACAAAAACATACAACGGACGGAATATCAATCATTAGTGATGAAATACTTAAAATTTTGAATATTGCAAATATGGAATCAAACTAAGTTGTAAGGTAAAGTAACATTTGAAGTGGAACAAGAAGAAAAGAAAGACCCAGATTGATTTACTATTGGTGTCTTCAATTAATAGCTAAACTACCACCTACTTAAATAACGAGCTCTCTAACCAATGTGCAACAGAATAGATACAATCAGGTGCGTGAATGAGAAAATAAACTAAAATATAGTGTTGATGCATATAGGGCAAAAGTAATCTTTTTTATATCGCAGACGTGTTGATGTCGTGTACATAATTGTGTATTTGATGTCAGCTGTTATCGCTTGAACCGGTGTATTGCTCTCAACAATAACATCGCTAGTTATGGCACCAGTAACTAACAATTTGTGTTTCAGCTGCAACAACATTTGCCTGTGTTCGTTACACCATTACATAAAATATATATATTTAGCAAAAAATAAATTACACGATTACATGCTAAAATTGCACACATGGACCCTAGCATATTTCAAATTATCTTCATTGATATCGTCAGGCCTTAACGACGGAATAATGTCAGATAGCGAGTTCACATAAATGATTAAGATTTACGACGAGGCAATGACTACGTTTAATTTATAAAAAAAATAATGTCGACATCGCAAGAACTACTGCAACATATCACCATTATTACAACTCCATCAAAACTAATGATAATATCATCAAGCTCATCTAACCCTAAATTTAGCGTCATCTTTCCAACTGAATTTCCAGTTAAAGAAATTGCGCTTGCATAATTATGAGTATATCATAGTTGGATGAATATTAGATAAAAATCATTCGGTGGATTATAGGCTAAAAATACTTTGGTATTTTGAAAATAAAAACAAACCAGATGGAACCCATGATTAGCAAATTGTTTCTATTTCTACGGGCAATTATCAAATCGAACAAATCAAAGATGAATTTCAGTGCATAATTAAATCTGGTATGCGATGTAATCGATGGTAGCTATCAAACAAATCTTTAAGAATCAAATCAAACTCATCAAGGATATATTCTATATATATTTACGATTAAGTACCTCCCGTGTATTGGATTGCACAATAACCTATTATCCGTTCTATCTACGATGTCATAATCCGTTTTTATCAGGGATACATTTCAAACTAACTGGCCAGACTGGCAACTTACTTAATTTCCGGCATGAGACTTAGTTTAGATCTCTACGTAAAATCTGAACGAATTAATAATTTTTAAACAATATGTATCAACACGTGACGGTTTTTATACCCAACAAACAGGTACTTAAAGATGCCATCAAAACAGTTATCTACAAAGCACTCAGTTTGGACAGAACAATTTAACGTTGCCATAATTATTAATGAATACGGCAATGAACTGCGGCGATATCATATTATTATGATTACATGTGATAGAGATCAGATTATGAGTTATGCGAAATCCTGTATTGATTTTGATAGGATTAAAAATATTATCAGATTGATTGGTATATGAACGTACTTTTTTTTTTAAATTAACAAATTCAAGACAGACAAATGTGTTACTTTCACTTCAGAATTCTTTGTTGAAATATATTTATTATGATTCAGGGCTGCTACTTTCACGTTTACTAGACAGTATTTTCGTTTTACATAATATTTTAAGTTGTCTTACACGTGTATTGATAGTTTTTTTTTCGGTTTCGTGTTCGCAAGTTTATTCTGATATTATTTTTTCAATTGTGTGTGTGTGTGTGTGTGTGTGTGTGAGAGAGAGAGAGAGAGAGAGAGAGAGAGAGAGAGAGAGAGAGAGAGAGAGAGAGAGAGAGAGAGAGAGGGGGGGGCATATTTACTTCTGCTGTCTTTTTCACTGCAGTCAGCGAAGAGAACATATACTATTGAATCTGTTTAATGAATTTGTACTCTGATGGTAGTGTATATCTGTCTACGAATTTACGCTCTTGTAATAATTCAAAATTAGAAATAATCTTTTCAGGATTTATATTTTTATGCCGTCGATTTTAATTTTATAATTGTAGAAATAATACCATTTAAATCAAATAGTTCACTTACTATGTCTACTTCAGAAAACAAACGTCCAGACCAACTGAGGAGTTGCGACTCTCTGTCCCTTACAGTTAAGCACTGAAAGACAGATAACAAACCGATCGATATGGATTCACAAGTTTATATATGTAATTAAAGAGGTAACGGCTTTTGCATACACATGTATTAAATCAAGACAACGGCCGGTTTATGCCTCAAGATGGACTATTTCTTTACTTAACCATCAGATTGAGTATTCTGCCGTGCCTATTATTTTCAAAGCAGAATCGAACTTTCTTTATACAAGAGCCGGTCTCATTGGCTAATGTCAGTATGTAAAAATACTCAAATTATTTTCCATGGAATGGATAATCAGTAATAATAATAATAATAATAATAATAATAATAATAATAATAATAATAATGACTTTGTATAGCGCCTAATCTTTAGAAGCTTTAAGTGCTTTACAACATCTATAATGATATGACTACACTACATAAAAACAAATAACAAAAACCATGAAATTGGAAAACATATAAGATACAAAACATTATTAGGTCTCTAAGTTTGTTCCTGTGGTCTAAAATTCGAGTCCTAGACGTAATATTCCAGGACTGCGCATGCTTATCGTTACATAGTACCATGTATGATTGTTGTATGTAAAAAGACATGGAATAAAAATTCAAAATGGCATAGTTTATTAATATTAACTAATATAGCATGGATGCGCACGCATGTTCGTCACCAGAGGTGTTAACTTCTAGTATTAGTTCCGTTCAGTTAATTTTTACGATTTCTTTGTGGACTAGACAGTTACTGTGTTATGCTCCTGATCAAGATATTGCAGGTTCTAATTACCTCTCAGAAAAAATACTCAATAATTGAGGAAAAATTATATTGGTTGTACATGAAAATGAAAGTCATTTGACGATATATGGTTGCTGTCAGTTATAATTACGAGGCACGAACACGTAATTTTATATGAAGCCACACCCGAACCTTCTAGTCTGTCGTTTTGGAATTTTTGGGGCGCTTGCAAATTAAATCCTAATCGACACTGACTACTTGCGTCTGTTGACTGTAAGAAATTATTATTCACAAATTATAATTAAGCAGCATGCTTATAATCTCAAAAGAAAAACTGATTCTCTAGCACAAACCGAGCTGACACTGTTTCCTTGATATCAACAATTATTGCAGTATATAATAGCGAAAAATTCCCAGAGCATAATATAGTATAGTAGTGAAAGAGATTCTGTTGAATGAACAATTGTCGTAAATATGGCCAAGCTTAAAAGCGTAAAACGTTATTGTATAATACTGTACAAGTGTGCAAGAAATTTGAGCATGCCCCAAGTTTTTGTTTCCAAACAAAAAATTCTCATTATGTTATTTAACACTATCACAAGTCCATTGATCTATAGCGATAGTCTCGCGATCCTGATCTGCAAAGACAGTGAGACAATAAATGAGAAAATTGCAGTGGAATGGAGGAAAAATACCAGCACACAATCATGCTCGAACAATTCAAACTTTACAGCGGTACAACATCAAATGTTTGATCAACGATGTTCAGTCAATTATAGCATATTCTGCTGCACAAGTCCCATGTGGATTTTGTTACTCTGTAGTCGAATGTGATAGAATGATCGAACTACCCATGTTATATCGTGGCCAGCACTCGGCATAGGGGTTTCTTAAATCGCTCCAGTTTACATCGAAATGTGATTCTGATCAACGATTGCATTCTTGAGTTTTTCGTGGCCACTCATTACTGGATTTTGCGCGCACGGAAGAGCTGTTCATTACATAGCGAATGCAATCTAAAGTTTCTAATTTATCAAAACAAAACACAAATCCCTACTGTGCATGATAACCTGTGTGGATATGATGGTCACCTCATTATGCCAGAAATCGTAGTAACATCGAATGGCATTATCTGCAGCAACATGGAAAAAGATGACTTTTTGGCTGAGTCAACTGCAGTGTATTGATGCTTGGCAGTTTCTCAAATCTAAGCTAGACAAATTCGTGAGCAACCTTGCGGCGAATGACAAATGTTCATTTTACAATCAACCATTAATACAATTATCACAACAATGGATCGTTTACTTTACTCACTAGCAGTACCCGTATGAGTACATGAGCGACTTGAAGAAGTTTGCTGAAGTTCACTTATCACCTATCTGGCATTCCTTGCGTTGTTGTCTAACGAATGTATCTCCACCAAAGGCTGCGTAAATGTGACATTATGTTATAAGAACCTTGGTAACTATCATGATCTATATTTCAGAATTAATCTGTCAATGATCGCGTATGTCATTGAGACGATTCGTGATTGCTATGTAAAACCTGCGCCGAACTGCAGTTGTTACGGATCATTGATCTACAGTGATATCCATTTCGTTATTTCCATAGCGAGCCATCGCTATGCTAAAGCTAGCAATCCGATTGTGCACGGATATGGCCCCACTGTCCCAAACAGTTTCGCCATGTATCTTAACTCCAATAAATTTTTTAATAAATGGCTAATGGTCATGCTTTTGGATAGATTTCAGTGGAATAATTCCCCATATACAGACGTGGAAAAATGCATACGAGTGTAAAATTAAAACAGTGATATCGGGTACTGTTATTACGTCGAACTGGAGTATCCGGATGAGTTTTTGCATACCGAGAGCGATGTTTTACAGTCCGGGATTTTTTAAGACGACTTCTTTAAACTCATGCCCAATGCTTGCTTTTTAAAAAAAAAAAAAACAAAAAAAAAAAACAATGGAGTACCTTCACAAATCTATCTGTAGTCACCCTGCGAGCAAGGCAAACTTTGTAGGCTTATTGTTGACTCATTATTGAATCATTGAAGATCACTGATGAGTATTTATTGCCGCACAGTGTAAAAAGATCGAAACTAAATCTGACAAAGCCCATCCATCTTGGTCCATCTGTTTTGGACTAATCCAATCTAATCATGCACGAGCTTTGTTATGATAAGATTAAACCACGTTACGGCAGCAACACTAGCATGTTAGACACTGATACTGACTCGTTGTTGATGTGAATGCTGATATGGCAAGTCATCGCTTGTGAAATAGTTTGTCAGTATCGAAAAGATTGTTCAGTGTTAGCAAAACAAATAAGAAGGTTTTGGATAAGTTCAAAGATGAGTATGAGGATAAGCCTATCGAATATTATTTTGTATGTATTTATATAATTACTGTAAAGTTTATAAATTACTGTTAATTATAGTAATTATTTACAGCTGGATTCGATGTACTTGCATAAGTTCTATTTTGACGTACTAAAAACGTAAAATTGCATTGGATTTATATAGAGATGCTTATTCCCGTATTAATAGTTACTAAAAATAAACTATGAGTAAATATATTGTCAAGTTGTGGGCTTTTTCCCAAAGGACATGTCGGTCTGGCTGTATCTTAGATAAATTAAGTGACCGGTGGTCTAGTGGTTAGAGCGTCCGCTTCGGATGCGAGAGGTCGTGGGGTCGAACCTTGGCCGAGTCATACCAAAGACTTACAAAAATGGTACTAACAGTTGCCTCGCTAGGCGCTCAGTATTAAGAGTTTAGTGTTATGACTGGTCGGTCAGGTGTGAGGATAATGTGACTGGGTGGGACATCATGCTATATGTCTGCGGCATGATGACAAAGAGGTAGATATCACTATAAATTTGCCACACTTCAGACATGGTGGCGATATGGCTGAAAAATGTAATTGTTACAACTACGTTAAAAATCCCAATCACATGCACACTTTTTGGAAAGAAATGTGCTTCGTTGACATTACTTCACATATATATTTTAAATTAACTTCAGTATGTCATGAAATTTAACAAGGTAATGAGGTGGCGCGTTGGTAACTAATTAGTTGCTTTTAATATATAGACCTAACCTCAGTCGGCGTAAATCAACAGATAGTATAGTTGCGTATTTATGGTACAGAGTGGTAAATGTGTTGCCCATTCGGGCCATTAAGGCTATTTCTGCGAGACAAAACTTGCTGCAGATACATTTCAACCTAATTTGTCCACAAACGTTCTGGCACAGATGCTTTTAGAATTTCAAATAAATAGTAATTATTCCCTTGGCTACCGTTACTAAACAAATAGACAATCCATCAAACGACTTCGTGTATAAATAAAAAGACCGGCTGAACAGAATTGGCAAAATAACACAGTAAGCATCCTTTCACGATGACCTGTTCCTATTAATAGAAAATACTTAAAACTACGCCGCGTAAAATGCTGAACAGTTTTTCGTCATTCTTTATGCTAGAAAGGATCCTTGCATGCAAGTAGTTGTTAAACCAATATTACAATAACTTTTCATAAGCCACAAAACAGAATTCATCTGAATTTGACAGAATTATTCTTTCATTAAAACTTTTGAATCTTCGTAAAATAATTCAGATTTGCCATCAATATGCCACACGCTACTGAAATATAGAAGGAAAAAGAACCCAATTAAATGAGACATGTAATAGCGGGTTTTGAGAAGGAGATGGTTAAAGTCTTTTTAAAAGTTGTTTTTGCAAAAGTAGAAAGCATTTAAACGAATTATGTTTAAAAATCGCTGAACTGAATTGTACAATTTAAGAGACAGAATTGTTCCCTACATGCCCTGTAGATTTAAACAAATGATGCCAATTTGTCATTAAATATAGCTGCAATTGATAAAAGACTAAAATTTAAAGAATGAATGAATGAACAAGTTTAACGAGTAGTATCAGATATGACTTTTGTTACTAAACTGGACAAACTTTTAAAAGACTTCCAAAACAACCAGAAGAGTTGGGTTGAACTCCAACCAACGCTTGGACTCCCGACTAGAAGAGTTGTGTTGGACTCTTACCAACGCGTGGACTCGCAACTAGAAGAGTTGCGTTGGACTCTTACCAACGCGTGGACTCGCAACTAGAAGAGTTGTGTTGGACTCTTACCAACGCTTGGACTCCCGACTAGAAGAGTTGGACTCCTACAAACGGATCAGTTTGGATCGGCAGCTGTTGTGCGTCCTTAGGGCAGGCGTTTCACTCTAACTGCCTTGACACGATAACCTTTATGGCGTTGTTGTTCCGTAAGTCATCAAAGAAACAAAACCGTATCTTTTATTGGGGTTTTAGATAAATGCCAAGAAAAGAGAGATCTTAGGTCAACTTGAATCTCTTGTCATTGTTGGGTTTCTTTTTGTTGTTTCAACCTTTCTATATGCGGAAACCTTTCGACACAAAGAAATTAAAGAAGGCTATTTAAATGTAGAAACCTTTTGGAGACAAATAAAGGTAATTTGGCCAGCATGTGTCTGTTTATACGCTGGAAACGTCTTTAAAAAATTCACACCATAAGAAGTCTGCATTTCCAATGATGAATACACTTTTGCTGGCATGTTTTTGTTCCAATTTAAGATGATTTTGTGAAATCGTTTTTTATATTTTGAAACTTTTATTTAGTTTCTCTATTTACAACGTGAATGTCAGTAGGAACATAACAAGAAAACATAATTAGTAGGGACCATTATATGCATTTTTTTTAAAACATAAATATTACATAATTAAAACACCGCTGTTTTAATTTGATTTCAAACCTCTATACTTTCTGTTTTTATTTTAACACAGATATGTTTTCTGTACCTTTCGTGTCTACAGAGATTTTACTGGTTTCTTCGACACCATTAGCATTGTTACTTATTTCTTTGACATAAAATCAATTATTTCAGTCTGTTTCGTTATACAGCATACTTGTGCGAGCATTACAGCTGTTTACTTTAAATGACAAGATGACGAGACAAAATATTTAACGATAGGAATGTAAAGGTATGTCTGTTCTGACCTCCAGGTGGACGATTGAAATGTAAAGGGAGATCTATTCTGAGATATATGTGGATGATTTTAATGTAGATGAATACCTGTTCTAATATCAAGGTGGACGACATTACTGTAAAGGGAGATCTTATTTTGACATAATAGGCTGACAATAGGAATGTAAAGGTGCATACGTTCTAAGGTCAAGGTTGAAGTAGGAATGTAAAGTGAGATCTGTTCTGAAATCTAAGTGAATGAATTCTCATCATATACTACTTATGAATGTTGGATGATTTGATACGTTGTGCTAAATCTATTTCTGAATATTCTTTTCTAGCCAAAATACAATTGAATGGACTCCAGTTTTTCTGCCAAGCATGTGGATGTGTGGCATATTTTTTCATCAAGGTAACGACCCACACCCCACGAAAATATTAAGAGTTGTGGTAAGGATGTCTACATTTTTATTATAACTGATATTGGAGCATTCAGTTTGTACAACAGGTGAATGGCGAGGGAAGGGTGGTGAAACTGCAAATTGTATTGTTTCGACATTTTATCCAGTTTCCCAAGACAAATGCTGATAATACTCGAATGTAAGACGCATACAGTATTGTACCCAACACATAATACCCCACTGTCAGATGTATACAGTATCATACCAATACATAATAGGTACCCCATTGTAAGATGCGTACAGCACTGTATCCAACACATAATACACCATTGTAATACGTATACAGCACTGTATCCAACACATAATACACCATTGTAATACGTATACAGCACTGTATCTAACACATAATACACCATTGTAATAAGTATACAGCACTGTATCTAACACATAATACACCATTGTAATACGTATACAGCACTGTATCCAACACATAATACACCATTGTAATATGTATACAGCACTGTATCCAACACATAATACACCATTGTAATAAGTATACAGCACTGTATCTAACACATAATACACCATTGTAATACGCATACAGCACTGTATCCAACACATAATACACCACTGTAATACGTATACAGCACTGTATCCAACACATAATACACCATTGTAAGATGCATACAGCACTGTATCCAACACATAATACACCATTGTAAGATGCATACAGCACTGTATCCAACACATAATACACCATTGTAAGATGCATACTTCACTGTATCCAACACATAATACACCATTGTAAGATGCATACAGCACTGTATCCAACACATAATACACCATTGTAATAAGTATACAGCACTGTATCTAACACATAATACACCATTGTAATAAGTATACAGCACTGTTTCCAACACATAATACACCATTGTAATACGTATACAGCACTGTATCCAACACATAATACACCATTGTAATACGTATACAGCACTGTATCCAACACATAATACACCATTGTAATACGTATACAGCACTGTATCTAACACATAATACACATTGTAATACGTATACAGCACTGTATCCAACACATAATACACCATTGTAATACGTATACAGCACTGTATATAACACATAATACACCATTGTAATACGTATACAGCACTGTATCTAACACATAATACACCATTGTAATACGTATACAGCACTGTATCCAACACATAATACACCATTGTAATACGTATACAGCACTGTATCTAACACATAATACACCATGGTATCATACCAATACATAATATGTACTCCATTGTAAGATGCATACAGTAATGTTCCCAACACACAAAATCATAATTAAAGACGCATAGAGTATTTTACCCAACACACAAAACCCCACTGTAAGATGTATACAGTATCATACCCAACACATAATATCCGACTGTAAGATGTATACAGTATTATACCCAACATATAATACCCGACTGTAAGATGTATACAGTATCATACCCAACACATAATACCCCATTGTAAGATGTATACAGTATCATACCCAACACATAATATCCGACTGTAAGATGTATACAGTATCATACCCAACACATAATACCCGACTGTAAGATGTATACAGTATCATACCCAACACATAATACCCCATTGTAAGATGTATACAGTATCATACCCAACACATAATACCCGACTGTAAGATGTATACAGTATCATACCCAACACATAATACCCGACTGTAAGATGTATACAGTATTATACCCAACATATAATACCCGACTGTAAGATGTATACAGTATCATACCCAACACATAATATCCCACTGTAAGATGTATACAGTATCATACCTAACACATAATATCCGACTGTAAGATGTATACAGTATCATACCCAACACATAATATCCGACAGTAAGATGTATACAGTATCATACCCAACAAATAATACCCCATTGTAAGATGTATACAGTATCTTACCCAACACATAATATCCGACTGTAAGATGTATACAGTATCATACCCAACACATAATATCCGACTGTAAGATGTATACAGTATCATACCCAACACATAATATCCGACTGTAAGATGTATACAGTATCATACCCAACACATAATATCCGACAGTAAGATGTATACAGTATCATACCCAACACATAATACCCGACTGTAAGATGTATACAGTATTATACCCAGCACATAATATCCGACTGTAAGATGTATACAGTATTATACCCAACACAAAATACCCGACTGTAAGATGTATACAGTATCATACCCAACACATAATACCCGACTGTAAGATGTATACAGTATCATACCCAACACATAATACCCGACTGTAAGATGTATACAGTATCATACCCAACACATAATACCCGACTGTAAGATGTATACAGTATCATACCCAACACATAATACCCGACTGTAAGATATATACAGTATTATACCCAACACATAATACCCCTTTATAATACATATGCAGTAGCATTCCCAAAACTTAGTTCTGCACTGTAAGATGTGTACAGTATTGTACCCTATGTTAAAACTGCCTTACTCTAAAATTGTTCACTAAATGTGTTGTATGAAAATATTATACCCATCTCAAACATCTGGATTGCTTCCCATAAGTACTGTTAACTCTATTAAGTAACATAATCTTTGTCTCCCTCGCTCTTTCAAGCATCTCTGTGAGATGTCATAACGAGTTGATATGCATCTTAAATGTGTTCGTTGATTTTGTTATTTCTTTCTATTTGATGCAACTAAAGTTGCAGAAATGGTGTGTTAATGTATTCAGGTGAGACCATCTCTTTCAACGTTTCCGTAAATCGCAATGGAAAAGCAAATTGCCTTCAGTGCTTTCTGTTTCTGAAATACAATGGATAGTGATGCTACTTCTTCGGAAGGGGAACCTATTTTTTTAAAGTTTGAGACAATCATGCTTAACAAACCTTGTCTGAAACCTTTTATAATAATAATAATAATAATAATAATAATAATAATAATAATAATAATAATAATAATAATAATAATAATAATAACAACAACAATTACCTTCATCATTATCATCCTCAGTTTTTTGTGTGCAAACTTCGAATCTTCTTACAAATCTCAGTCTTTGTAATGGAAAAAGAGAAAGCAATCTTACATCTTCTAAAGGATATTTCTTAAATTGAAATTCGAAGTGTCATTGAAATTAAGTTATAAAAGAAGGTGTTGCCAACTGTGAGATTTTATGTGTCTATATTCTAATTCTAGTTTATTTTATGTAAATTTTCAGGCATCGCTGCAAGTCTAGGGGTTTTATATATTTACTACAGAGAGAAATATTTTATGGGATATGTGCAAGATGCTTCTGAAAGGTGAGTGAAGGGAGAGGTTTCCCACCCAGCCACTCCCACATATTAAAATGCAGATCACGTCGCCAGTAAATCTCCATGAGCAACAGTGCAATTATCATTAGCATCCTCAAATACAAAACTTAATCCCAAAATGTTCCCCATGTAAGAAAATACAAGTTGACAATCCTTGGCATAATAAAGGTAAATTCTGGTGCATTTACACAGTCCTGAATCCACAGTGTGTCTACCTTGCCATTATTTTTTCAGTACATCCATCAAAAGGAAATTAATAAAATTAATTTAACAAATTAAAAAAAAACTTTGAAAGAAATAATTAATGTAATGTTGTCACCTTGTATATTTTAAAAAGCAAAGTCATTTGACAGTTGACATATATCAGTAAGAAAAATATTAGATATTATACTGTATACCAGTTTATCGTGCTTTCAAAGTAATAATGACAGCTCCCATCGAGTGCTATTGGAATGCCTTAATTGTATTATTATTATTATTATTATTATTATTATTATTATTATTATTATTAAAGAGTCCCTGGATTTTTTGGTGGTGCACGTTGCATCAAAGCTCTGACAGCTCTTGGGATGGTGGGAATTATCCACACTCTTGTCAAGACACACATTGGAGTTGACCTCGTCACGCAAGTGAAGGACACTTTCTTCCGATGAACTTGCTCCATCATGCCTATTATGCCCAGAGAACCAGTAATATAGCTTTTCTTGAATATGTATCAGACTTGTGATTTGTCTGCAAGATGTAGAATTGCGTGTGTTTTATATTTGGAGCAGAATTGATTACTCTTGGCAGATTTGTAAAATGTAAATTTGGTTATCCTTCCAAGCACATATACTAAACAAACAAGCTGTTTCAGAATGAGCTTTCTTCCCATCCATTGTTTTCCAAAACATAACCTTTGATGATCTTTTTCCTTTACTATTGTTTTGTTACTGTTTATTTTATTCTTATCTGTTATCTTTTCTTATTCTTTCTTAAGCTTCAATTTTTCACCAATTTGATCTTTAAAAAAATATTTTCTTTTTCTTTTTATCTTCCTTTTTTAACCATCAGAATTTTAAATTTTGTTTTATTTTTCTTTATCTTTTTTCTTATTACTTCCAATTTTCATCTACCTTTTTAATGCCTATACTATTCTGAGTTTTGTATGTTTTATAAATTGCTAACGGTGAGTCCAAGGCCCCAACTTTGACACCATACAGTGTATGGGGCTATCCAAATATATAATCATGAAGATGTCAAAACAAATTTTTACAAAGGAATTTGACTGAATGAGTCTCCAACTTGGTGGTAAACCTGTTTTCACAAAAATTCTAATGTTTTTGAATTTACTCAGCTTCTTAGAGTATGTCCTTTTCTGTTGATGGGGCAATCAAAGTTCTAGTTATATGTTTCCCTCATATTACAAAGGACATATTCTAACCAAAATATGAGGTCAATAATGTATATACCGGTACATACTAATTCTTAAAAGTTCTAAAATATAAATGTGACAATTGAGTTACTAACATTGTGCTATGCTAAATACATTTAGATGTTATTAAAATGTCTTTGTTCTTATTGAAACAAATTGTTTTTAGGTGATCAGCAGTTTGTCGTCTGAACACAGTCAAATTTTTCTTGCGTTACCAGCAAATTACCATACGAGCCATTCACAAAAATAACTTTAATGGATTGTATGATAGGTATGATAGGCAAGTAGTTTACGGCGGCGAGACTTATGTTGGTTTCGTCGCTCGTCTGAAAAAATCCCACCTGTTCATCCCAGACAGCGCTGTACGCATGCACAACACAAAAAACAACTTTCACAGAATAAAAGAAAAATAACTACTAAAGATATGTTACATTATTTACATTGGTTATACTGCAATTCGGATTTTCTAAACTGGGTAAAACTTTATCCAAATTTTCAATATGCCCTACTCAAGTAGTCTGCTTCAATATTTTCAACTCCTCTTATTGCCTCTACACGGAAGCGATAAGGTTGTAGTGTCAGCGCCCAACGCATCAATTGAGTGTTAGCGACCTTGGCCTTGTTTAAATATCATAAGGGTTAATGATCAGTCTCTAGAACGAAATGTCTCCCAAAAAGATACGCATGATACTTCCCAATTCCCCACACTACGGCCAAAAAACTCTTTCTCAATAACGGAATAGTTTTTCTCCCTGAGTAGTAATTTTCTGCTCGAGTAAGCTACGGGTAACTTATTGTTATCTTGCTCTTGCAGTAAAACTGCTCCCAACCCAGTTTCTGATGCATCAGCGCGCAGAAAGCTCCATCTTATGGCGGCCACCATTGTACTTTGTTTGGTTGCCCCTTCTTTGTCAAATCAGAGAGGGGCCTAGCAATGGCTGCAAAGGTTGGTATAAACTTTCTATAAAATCCCTGCTAGACATAGAAATGAACGAACTTGCGTTTTGTTGTCTGGCTTCGGTGCGTTTCTAATCGCTTCCACTTGTTTGGGGTTAGGTTTTAACTGATCTGAACCACTGACCCTATGACCCAAACAATCTAAATCTGTATAGCCAATACTGCATTTAGTAGGTCTCACTGTGAGGTTCGCTCTGCGGAGTCTATAAAAGAGTTCCCCCAAGACGGACACGTGCTCACTCCAAGTATTCGTGTACACGAATATGTCGTCTACAAAGCTATCAACGTTTGCTAAACCTTTTAGCAACTGGCGCATCAAACGACAACAGGTGGCGCTGGCGCCCACTAACCCGAATGGCATTACCTTGAATTTATATAGTCCTTTCTGGGTCGCAAATGCTGTCAATGCACGGGACTCTTGAACAATGGAAACCTGCCATTATACCTTGGACAGATCCAGTTTGGAAAGCCATCGGTTGCCCGACAACTTCACAAACAGACCCTCCATATCTGGCACTGGTTCTGCTTCGAACATCGTGATTTTATTTAACTGTCGGAATTCGATACAGAATCGGTTCGTCCCATCTTTCTTTTTGACTAGCACTACGAGAGAAGAATATGGCGAGCTGAAGGGTTCAATCACCCCCAGATCTAACATTTTACTCACTTCTTCGTCTATAGCTTCTCGCGCGTTGTAGGGTACCGGATAACCTTTGATTCTAATGGGGTTAGATGTATTCAGTTTAATTTTGAGGTCTGTCAGGTTGTACAACCTGGTTTGTCGGTGAATAGTCCGAATATTTAACCAAGAGCGCATTAATTTTTTGACGCTGGTCTTTGGTCAACTCCGCACTCATACCGACTTTATCTACCCCTTCCTTCGCAGCACCCAAAGGACATTCAAGGGGAACCTCAATTTCTGAGCATTTAACGTTGTCGTCGATAACTGCCGTACAAACGACATTTAATATCCCCTTTTCTATATTGTCGCTCTGTCTCTTGATGTCCAACTTAAGCATGTTAGCATGGAATGTCTTTATATTACCGTCTATGTCAATTTTATAGTCCATGTCACCTTTGACCTCTTTAACTTCGTAGGGACCTTTCCACTGGACTAGTAACTTATTTGAGCTAGTAGGAAGAAGCAATAGAACCTGATCTCCTACATGAAACTTCCTATAGCGCGCTTTACGGTTATAATACTTGGCATGTATGCGTCCCGATTTCATTAATTCATCACGTGCCTTCTGGCATGTAGTTTCTATTTTTTTTCGCAGATCTAACACGTACTGGTAAATAGTTTTTACTTCCTCGTTCGCTACGTCACCTGTCCATAATTCGCGTAGTAACCGCATCAGGCCTAGAACTGTTCTTCCGTACCACAATTTAAAAGGTGAAAACCCTAAGCTTTCTTGCGGAACTTAACCGTACGCGAAAAGAACCGTGTTCAAATAGCGATCACAGTCTTGCGGACATTCCGCACACATTTTTCGTAGCATGTGTTTCAGAGTACCATTAAACTTCTCTACCAGTCCATTGCACATCGGATGGTATGGGGTAGTGTTTAGCTGTTTGATGTACAACAACCTACTTATTTCACCCATAAGGTCACGTGAACTGGGGACCACAATCCGTAAGGATCTCGTCTGGCACCCCTACCCTACTGAGATGTTAACCAATGCTTCAGCCATCCTTTCCGTTTCAAAAATTGGTAACGCTACTGCTTCGGGATATCTGGTTGCGTAATCCACAAGAGTAAGAAAATACCGATTCTTTCTTTCGGTAACTGGTTGTATTGGTCCTACAATATCTACCGCCACTCTTTTAAACGGTGTATCTATTAATGTCATCTGTCCTAAGGGTACCCTTGTGACCCTTCCCTTACACAGGGTTTTCTGACATACGTCACACGACCTACAGAAACGTGTGACATCGCCATTAACACCAGGCCAATAGAATTCAGCAACTACCCTGCTGGTGGTCTTTCCTTATCTAGGTGTCCTGCCATGCTAGACTCATGTGCCACCCTAAGTACTTGAGATCTATATCTCTCAGGTACGACCACTTGCCAATACCTCTTACCCTCCGGAGTGATAAACTCTCTATTAATTAGCTCGTTATTCCGAACGAATCTCTAGCTGCCCCTACCCTTGCAGTGTTTAATTGCGCCGGACGCGATTTTCTCAACAATAGTTTTGATAGATTCGTCACTTTCTTGTTCTCGTTTGAACTCGTCACGCGAAATTCCGGAGATCGGTTTAGGGACTATTAATTTCTGAAACGCATTTTTTTCTCGTCGGGTTTGCGCTCGCGTTTCGACTGCCATGACCAAAGGTATCTTAAAATCTGCCATGGATGGAAGACGGGAACCTTCAACATTACCGATCGTCAGATCGTAAATAGGGTCTTCCATACAAAGGGCATCAAAAGTTCCGGTTAGGAAAAGCGTTTCTACAGTGATCCTTGGTACGGGAATGCGACCGATCGAGTAACATACATGGGGACTCCCACCCGAGCATTTGGTTATCTTGCACGAGACTATGTTTGATCACTACACCCGTGAAATCAGTGTCACGTAATACTACTACTTCTCGTCCATTCACGAAGCCTCTCGCGGTTGGTACTCGCGCTTCTGGGAAAAGACATGTGCCAAGTGAATGAATACCTTGTTCTACCTGCACAAAATTATCAGATATACCTTTACTCTGTATAACCATGGCTACCTTATGTACAAGTCCCTTTCTTTTAGGGCATTTTGCTTGAACATGACCCCATTCCTTACATAAGTAACATTGTATACCCTGACGACCTGTATCCATAACTGATCTACTTGCCTCAGCTGATTTCACAAGCTCCCTTGGCTTTGGTCTCGTAGACTGGTTTCCAGACTTAAAATATTTTGAAACCACGTTCTGGGTTCAAGCATCGGCAAAGAAATCGGCCTGCTTAGCCATATCCTGTACGTTTGAGAAGACTTTCTCTTTCAGAAACTGACTCAGTTCCCGACCAACTGTGTTCAACAATTGATCTCTGAGTAAGAAATCAGTCAACCCTTCGAACGTTTACACCGCTTTGCCTCATTCAATCCATCGCTGAAAATAGTTAACTATTCTAGCGATGAACTGACCAAAGGTTTCTCTCTTCTCGGGCTTGCTATACCTGAACTTTGTACGGAAGCCCTGTTCAGTGAGTTCGTACCTTTTTAGAAATACTTCCTTCAAGACGTCGTAATTAAACACATCGTCTCTAGGAAGTCGTGAGTACACATCCAGTGCTTTACCTTTTAATAATGCATTAAGATGCAGTGCCCAGTCATTTCGACTCCTGATTTTCGGCATATCACTCAAACCAATGAAGATAACTATCCATGTTATTTTTTTCGTCGTCAAATGGGGTTAATTTAGGACCCTTTAATTTGCTAGAGGCAGAATCATGTTCTCCTTTTCTAGCTGTTGCTAACTCTACCTTACGTTCATGATCTCGTTGCTTTAATCTTTCTTCTATCTCCAAAACTTTGCCTGTTTTTCCCTTTCTATCTTCTACTTCTTTAAGCAGTTTTATCTTCTCCCTCTCTGCTTCCTTTTATCATTCTATCCTTTCTATTTCGGCCTGTTTTTCTAGTTCTATCTTTACCTTTTCGGCCTGTTTTTTTCTAGTTCTATCTTTTTTCCCTCAAAAGCCATTCTCCTTTCTTCTGCTTCCCTTTCTAGCTCTACTTTTTCCCTTTCGGTTTTCCTCTCCTTTTATCTTTGGTCCCTCTCCCGGGCTTGTTCTTCCTGAATAAATTTTCTTAATCTTTCTCCCTCATACCCAAGTTCTTTGCCTAAAGCAACCAAGTCCTTAAGGGATGACATGACTAATTAGTGATAAAACAAATATAATATTAAAGACTAGACTAACCTTATCTTCCCTATGAAGGAAAACAAAACAATACTTTGAATGTGTTTATACTGGACCAACCGACCAAGCAAACTTAAATAAAATAACCACTACTTGAAAAGTCAAGACGTTCACACTCGAATATAAAAATAAGTGTAGACTTTCACAAGCAAGATGATGACGATTCACTTAATCCAAAGATCACACTTCTGACACCATTGTCACAGAATTGTAACCGAGTGGGTATTTGATTAAATGAATAACTCAACACAATGTGTGAAAGATGAAAATGTATTAACTTAATTAGTAAAGAAAAATGTATGATGTAAAATACAATGATTATCACACACCCTCCACATACAATTGATCCAATCACTCTATTCTAACATTCACACATTGAAAATAAACCAATGATATCTCTCTCTGATATACAGCTTCAAGAAACCTCAGTTTCAAATAATAGTACACACTAAGATATTCATATAGTTTCACGTATAGACTAGGTTTAGGATTCAAACAATCTCAAGTTTTCAAATACGTTAAAAATGTTCTGCACTGTCAGTAAGATTCACAGATCTCCTGGAATTCAACTAAGATTCAAAATAATCTCATGTAAATACAAATAAACCAATTTAAACAACAATTGGAATAAATATATGCTTCTTGACCCTTGTACAGTCGCACGATTCATCCACCGATAAACCGCACAGTTTCACCACGTTCCTCGGGTTGACCCACTCTTTTGTATCGGCCGCTCACCCCCATCCTCTACATGTACTACATGTTCTAGTCATACGTATACACGTGCAGACAGCAAACAGCACCCTTGTCGTAGCTACGTCTATAGTCGTGGCTCCACCACATGTACAGACATACGTACATACATATAGACATCTAGATAGCTCGTTAAATCACCTCGTAACCACGTAACCACCTCGTAAGCTACAATAAAACCAAACTGGTAATAATAATGAGTTCTGGAAAATACTAATATATTAAACTCTTAGTAACAACTTGAAATTCACAGTTCACAACGTTTCAAATATGCGTTGTAATAAATGAATCATTACACGATATGACAATACAAACTCAATTAACTGCGCATACCAAATAAAATATAAATTTAACACTCACACCTATGGCTTTTAGAAATACCACATAAAAATACGTGCTCTCTTCACTAGATCCAAAAGATCACTGTCGATTATACTATAATCTAGCTTAATTCATAGGATAGTGAGTAATATTCAGGGTAAAATACCCGTGCATATCGTGATAATGATGTCCGTAGCCGCAAGTACTTTACGGCGGCGAGACATATGTTGCTTGCGTCGCTCGTCTGAAGAAAAAAAACAACACCTGTTCATCCCAGACAGCGCTGTACACATGCACAATACAAATAATCAATTTCTCAGGCAGAAAAAAAGTTATTTTTTCCCTTTATTGTATCATTTTTATATATCATGTTTTATTGTACCATTTTTATATATCATGTTTATTGTACCATTTTTATATATCATATTTTATTGTACCATTTTTATATATCATGTTTTATTGTACCATTTTTATATATCATGTTTTATTGTACTATTTTTATATATCATGTTTTACTATACCATTTTTATATGTCATGTTTTACTGTACCATATTTATATATCATGTTTTATTGTACCATTTATATATATATATATATATATATATATATATATATATATATATATATATATATATATATATATATATATATATATCATGTTTTATTGTACCATTTTTATATATCACATTTTATTGTACCATTTTTATATATCGTTTTATTGTACCATTTTTATATATCATGTTTTATTGTACCATTTTTATATATCATGTTTTATTGTACCATTTTTATATATCATGTTTTATTGTACTATTTTTATATATCATGTTTTACTATACCATTTTTATATGTCATGTTTTACTGTACCATATTTATATATCATGTTTTATTGTACCATTTATATATATATATATATATATATATATATCATGTTTTATTGTACCATTTTTATATATCACATTTTATTGTACCATTTTTATGTATCGTTTTATTGTACCATTTTTATATATCATGTTTTATTGTACCATTTTTATATATCATGTTTTATCGTACTATCTGTACGTCTCATGTTCTAGTAAAGTTGAAGGAATGAGGCAAACAGATCAGGTTATAGACTGCTCCAGGGACCTAGTTGTTAGTTCGTCTGCCTCGAATGCGGGAGGTCGTTGGTTCGACCCCACGGTCGAGTCATACCATAGACTTATAAAAAATGATACTAACATCTGCCTTACTTGACGCTCAGCATTAAGATTCAAGTGTTAGGACTATTCAGCCTGGTGTCGGGATAATGCGACTGGGTGGGACATCATGCTACATGTTTGCGGCATGATGCCCCAGTTCAAGACATCACTTTAAATTGCCTCACTGCAGACATTGTAGCAATATGGCTGAAATTTTTTAAAGCTACATTAAAAATCCAAATCACACACACACACACACACACACACACACACACACACACATACACACACACACTTTTTTCACATAGTTTCGTATTAGAGAGCGATAAAAACTGCAACAGACAGACAAATGAAAGAACAGACAGATGGATATAGAGATGGTGAGAAATACATAAAGTTCGCTATTTGTCTCATCTGTTAAGAAAAGCAGGGTAACATATTTCCTATGATCAGTTTGTGATCTGATTTGGAAAAAGTTCACTGCACATTAGTTCTTGTATGATAAGTTGCACAATCTTGAAGCCAATAAGTTTATAAATTCCTTTCCCACTCTTTCTGATATTGAAAAGGACAGCCAAACTGATGACCATAAAATAAAAACTCTAGAAATATGGAACAAAAAAAAAAACCAATGGCTACACACCTATTAGACCATTGCAAGTTATGAGAGCCAGGGATGGAGTTGGTTGGTGCCTAATGGCACTTTCAAAACAATATTGACTTTATTATGCTGAGAAAGTATAAGTAAAGTACTTTTCCCAAGTATACAAATGTAAAGGATCTATAATTCCTATTTACTCTGTTCCTTTGGTAATATTAAGGAGTTTTTTTTTAGGTCACTGTTCCCTATGTAATAGCTTTTGATTCACATTTCCTATTAGCAATGAATTAAAACAAAACACAATAAATTCATTTGTTTCTTTTTAAAATGATGAAGATATCCATTTGACAGTAATTTTGTTACTGTATTATTCTTTCACCACTGGGCCTTTTTGCAGGTTTTTCTCAGAATGACCAAACAATTACATTGTTGACAAAATGTTACATTATCTATCAGCTGGAAGTATTAGAGGCTGCCATCTATTGCAAAAGAATTTGCTTTTATCAATTGTTTTTGTACCTTTATGACTTGACATATTAGTAGCAACATAGCCTAGGCAACACTGGAAATCAAATGATCATTCATTAACCACATAACCTGGGCACTAATACAAAAAAATAAATATTTATTAGTAACAAAATCTGGGTATTAATACAAAAAAAAAATATTTATTAGTCAAAAAACCTGGGCAATAATACAAATAAAATGAGTATTTATTAGTCACATAACCTGGGCACTAATACAAACAAATGAATATTTATTAGTCACAAAATCTGGGTATTAATACAAAAAAAAATATTTATTAGTCAAAAAACCTGGGCAATAATACAAATAAAATGAGCATTTATTAGTCACAGCACCTCGACATTAATACAACTATAATGAATATTCATTAGTCACAAAACCCGATCATTAATACAAATAAAATGAATATTAATTGGTCAAAAAACCTGTGTATTAATGCAAATAAAATTAATATATATTAGTCACAAAATCTGGGCATCAATGCAAATAATGTAATCTAAACAATATTAAATAAATAAACACCTCCTCCTCCCCCCCCCCCAAAAAAAAAAGAAAATATAAAGCAACCACATCCCTAATTAGTAAAGGAATCTCATATATGTAATCAAGCTGTGCAAGCATTGGTTAGCATTGGTATTAAATAAGAGGACTATTTATTTTCTTTCAGTTTATTTATGGAAAATGTTCAAAATATAATATTGCCGACTGGAAAAGCGCCGAGCGAGTGTGCAAATTGTGAAGTATGTCAACGATGTTGTTTTCTAGTAGCATTCATAATTGACAGGTGTTGACTGTAACACTCTGTTGCACACGATTTATTACTTTTCATTGAAACGACTGGAGTTGTTGAAACAGTCGGTGGTCTACATGTACTTTCATGCTCCTGTTGGTGGGCCGATTCTCACCAACAATCCCGGTGCCAGTCCCTGTCGATTACAGAAGCATTGCTTTAATTCTGTCAGAATTCTCTTGTTGGAGGGCGCATGTGGCAGGATGATGGCCATGGAAGTAGTATTCTTTTTTTTTTCTAGCTAATTTACACTTTTTGGACAAAATGATTGTATCAAAATGCTCGCCTTTAGTCCTTTGTCTCCTGTGGTTCCTGACACCCATCCTTGTCTCTACCTCCCGACATACGTAACCAATATGTGACCATTGTATGTCTATATATTTTAATTATGAACACTCTTGAACCCGTTATAGAAGGGGGTAGAGTTTCTGACGGATGCCAACTGAATGCCAGTGTCCCAAAGGATACTACTTGTGTGTGTTACAGTATTTGTTATAGATGTAGATTTTTGAGGTTACGTACCGCATGAATGTTACTGATCAATAATACATACGGAGGTTTCTAACAGTTAGATAGTTTTGCCAAATGACTGTGTTATCAAATGTGTAACGGATATACTGAGATCTCTGTATCGCTTGAATGCATCATACAGATTTATCAAGGAAACATAACATATTTTAAATGCATTCTCAGAAACATAATCAGAACATGTTATTAATAGTGAGGTCATAAACAATAAAAATAATCCCCAGAATACTGTGCATAAAAGAATACACACGCAATGATGATATTTCAAGGTGACACATGTGCAAAAGTCGGGTTGAATGTTTCCATTCCTTTCAGTGATTCTTATTGGCAGCAGCGGCTCCAACAGTTGCAAAAGTCACTGGAAAAGGTGGAATCAGAGACAGCAATGTGTTGGTTCCTCATATCAAAGAAAATGTTGATACTAAATTTATAACAATTCAATACGTAGTTGAACAAATCACTAAGGTGCCCGCACCACATCGCGTAGTAATTTAATGGCGCGAAATTGAGAGAGTATTAGTCAAAGAAGGGGTAGTGTTAACAATTACGTAAGAAATTATACATCTTAACAATGTGGGAATTAAGATTATAATTTTTTTCAGTTTTATTTTCAGCATCATTAGCAGCCAGAGATGAAATTTTGCTCTAACGATCACACATTCATCCTGACGGGTTATTAACTGTCAGTTTTATTTCTGCCTCTACCGCCCTCCTAGTAGAAAAAAAAAACAAGCTGAGTGAATATCTCTTTTTGGAACAGTTTCCGAAACTTCTGGAGTATGGAAATTTTCGATAGGTGGCATCCAAATTATTCTTGGAGATTTCAACTTTCACTGATTGTCATGGAAACCCATACACGTAGCAACTCCAAGATTCCATTAATGTTTTCAACCTTAAACAGTCACTTAACCAACCCATCCATAAACTGGGTCACATTTTTGACTCGATTCTTCATAGACCGGATGATAATATTCTGCGATCCACCCTTGTATCCCACGAACTTGCATCAGATCACCTCTGCATTATATGCCATCTAGGCTTATCAGTCAATAACATTACGTCTTTATTTGCTGCTAAGATAAACCTCTGTATGATAAATAGAACCAAACTAATGCATGACATTCAAGAAAATCAAACAACTTTCCACATCCTACAGCAGAACAACTCGATAATTGCCTGCGTTCATTGCTTGAAAAACATGCCCCAGCCACCAAGGGCAGTGTATCAACTAAAATATGTTCTACGTGGTATAGCAGTCGTAGGGACCAAATGCGCACTGCTAAAAGACACCGCCGTAAAGCAAAGAGGCTTAGGCTCACTATTCATAAACACATCTAAAAAGCCGCTAAGAAGAACGTTACAAACATAGTCCCTTTAGCCAAATTATCACACTACACTACTAAGATCTCGGAAAGTTGCAGGTACAATGAGTTCTTCGAGAAAACTAAAAAAATAATGTCAAAGAACAAATGTACACCACTTCCAACTACCTTCTCTCCATTAGAACTTCTGGACCTATTTGCAAATTTCTTCCGTGACAAAGTACAAACCATTAGAGATACGCTTGACAAGACAATTTCAGTTGACTCGCCGTCACCATACAGTTACGATACAGAACTTCAGCGACAACCATTAGGGTCATCTGAACCTGTCTCTATAGAAATAGTACGGAAAATCGTAATGAAGAGTGCACCAAAGTCATGCGAACTTAATTCAATTCCATCATCACTGCTGCATTAGTGCTTAGACCCAATATTGCCTCCACGAACTGATGTTAATAATATCTCTCTCATCTGGGTAATTCCCATCATTTTTCAAAACTGCCATCGTAAAGCCTCTGCTGAAGAAACCAACACTCGACCATAACGATTTAAAGAACTACCGCCCAGTTTCTAATCTTTCGTTCATGTAAAAAAATCTTGGAAAAAGTTGTTCTAACCCAACTTGTATCTCATTTGAATTAGTCTTTTTTTTTTAGCAATGTGCAGTCTGCATATCACCCTTGTCACATTACTGAAACTACTCTTCTGAAAGTATTTAATGACATTCTCTCTGCTTTTGATAGCGGAAAGATTACAGTTCTCACCCTCCCTGATTTGTCTGCAGCATTTGACACAATATACCATGATATGATTGTCACGGCACAGGAGAAACCAGATGTTAGCATGGGTATGTTAACCCTGAGGCTATAATTTCTCGCCGGCAAAATGTCTTAGGCTTAATTGAAACAGTCATAAAACTCAAGGCGCGCGTTTATTTTGCCAAGGTATGTTACGTAACATTTTTCACAGGTAAGTGGCTATTTCTTGATCAAACAAGGCATCGTCCAAAAATTTTATGGTAAACATCTTTGACAGACTGTTAGGAGGGGCGATGTCGAATCATTAGGAACCATCCTTCAATCGAATTGAATTAGACGTGCCAGACATTAGAATCTTAAGTTTAAATATATCATCTTGAGAATCAAGAGTTTTGTAGTGTTTCAAATTTGGCGGACAGAGCAAATAATTACCTACTTCGAGACCATTCGTAATGGCGGATTGATTCGAGGAACAATTAGAAAGATTCGAAACAGGTCAGTTATTATTTGCTTGATTGTTGTAAAATATTACTGCAATGTAAGTGTACTTTAATTATTACAGTATATCTATATATTTGAGTATATATAAAATCGCCATTGTAGTTTGATTCATTCGTAGTGTTTGATGTACATGCGTATTTTGAGATATGAGCAATGTTAGTTAGTTTAGTTAGTTTTGCCCGTCACCCCTGCCAGGGTATAGGCCGCCCCCCCCCCCCACAACCCACAAATGATCGCCAGAGGTTTCTGTCCTGTGCCATCCCCTCAAGCTGACTCCATGTGTAACCCATCTTAGTGATGTCTGCCTCAAGATCGCGTCGCCAGGTGTTTCTTGGTCGTACCCTTCTCCTCTTGCCTTGAGGGTTCCACCTCAATGCCTGTCTGGTAATGTTGGTTCGCGGCTTACGT
Source organism: Unio pictorum (assembly GCA_030141615.1). Classification (NCBI taxonomy): domain Eukaryota; kingdom Metazoa; phylum Mollusca; class Bivalvia; order Unionida; family Unionidae; genus Unio; species Unio pictorum. The sequence goes on along the minus strand of JARLTB010000218.1, from coordinate 22,975,690 downwards.
AGGGTGTGTCCTATCCAACCCCACCTTCTCTTCTTTATTTCATCCTCTACTGGAAGCTGAGATGTTCTCTGCCACAAGTTGTTATTGCTGATGGTGTCTGGCCAGCGGATCTGGAGAATTCTTAGGCAGCTGTTGATGAAGGTCAGATCTCTCCTAACTGTGGACTTGGTGGTTCTCCAAGTCTCTGCTCCATACAGTAGGACTGACTTCACGTTGGAGTTGAACAGTCTGATTTTGGTAGTCAAGGAAATTTGTTTCGAGCTCCAGATGTTCTTGAGCTGAATGAAAGCTGCTCTTGCCTTTCCGATCTTTGCCTTGACTTCTGCGTCTGTGCCACCCTGTTGGTTGAAAATGCTGCCTAGATACGTGAAGGACTCCACCTCTTCCGGGGGACTTCTCTGCAGTGTGACTGGGTTGTTACTGGTATAGTTGATCTCGAGGCTCTTGGTCTTGTCTTTGTGGATGTTGAGGCCCACCTGTACAGATGTGGCTACCAGTATGTCGGTCTTGTCCTGCATTTGCTGCTGACTGTGGCACAAGAGCGCTAGGTCATCAGCAAAGTCCAGGTCCTCAAGTTGACTCCACAATATCCACTGGATACCATTTCTCCGCCCATTGATGGTCGTCGTCATAAATCAATCGATGACGAGAAGGAAGAGAAATGGTGACAGCAAGCAGCCTTGCCTGACGCCAGTCCACACTAGGAAGGTGTCTGTGTGCTGTCCTGCATGAATAACTCTGCAGGATATTCCGTTGTAAGTGTTCTTGATCAGGTTCACCAGCTTGGGTGGAATGCCATAGTGACGAAGAAGTTTCCAGAGTTTCTCTCGGTCCACGCTGTCAAATGCCTTCTCATAATCGACAAAGTTGATGTAGAGCGAAGAATTCCACTCCAACGACTGCTCGATTATGATGCGAAGAGTAGCTATTTGGTCCGTACACGATCTGTTTTGCCGGAATCCCGCTTGCTCATCTCGTAACTGGGGGTCGACGGCCTCCTTGATCCTCTCCAAGAGGACCCGGTTGAATACTTTTCCTGGTACTGACAAGAGTGTGATTCCTCTATAGTTGGAGCAGTTGCTGAGGTCGCCTTTCCTTGGGATCTTGATGAGGTGTCCCTCCTTCTAGTCAGTTGGTATTACTTCTTCCTCCCATATCTTCACAAAAAGAGGGTATAGCATTTCCACTGAAGTCTCTATGTCTGCTCTGAGGGCTTCTGCTTGGATGTCATCAGGCCAGCAGCCTTGTACTTCTTCAGCTGGGTGATGGCTTTCCTGATCTCGTCTCTGGTGGGATTGTCACAACTAATGGGGAGATCTGCGTTGGCTGGCTGGATTTCTGGGGGATTTTATGGTGCTGGCCTGTTCAACAGTTCTTCAAAATATTCTGCCCATCTATTCATTTGGTGTTCTGTACTTGGTATGGTCTTTCCCTGCTTGTCCTTTACGGGTCTCTGTTTTACTGTACTTGCCGGAAAACTTCTTAGTGATGTCGTACAGCTTCTTCATGTTTCCACTTCCAGCCGCTTCTTCTGACTCTGCTGCCAGTCCTTCAAGGTAGTTTCTCTTGTGTGTCGTGATGGTTCTTTTCACTTCTCTGTGGGCGTCAGTGTACTCTTTTTGTGCCTGTACTTTTTTAGTTCTTGTCTTACTGTTATTTACTGCTGTTTTTTTCTGTTTACACTCCTGGATTTTGCACAATGTTTTGGCTGAAATCCATTCTTTCTGCTGGTGCTTCATGGGGCCTAGTACTTCTTGGCATGTTGATTTTACTGCCTCCTTAACTTTCTTCTATCTGTTGTTCACGCTGTCTACCTCGTCTTCAAGCAGCTCTTCTAACACTTGGTACTTGTTGTTAAGACTAAGTCTGTATTCTTCTTTAGTATTTGCATCTCTCAACAGGCCGATGTTATACCTTGTTTTCTTCTCTTTTGGGCCCATCCAGTTCTTCAGCTTAAGCTTCAGCTATTCAACAACTAAGTGGTGGTCAGATGCCACATCTGCTCCCCTCTTCACCCTCACATCTTGAAGGGATCTTCTGAACGTCTTGGAAGTGCAGATGTGGTCAATCTGATTTCTGTTACATGGTCTGGTGATATCAATGTGCTCTTGTGGATTCTCTTGTGGGAAAAGATGGTACCTCCGATGACCAGGTCGTTCAGTGCACAGAGGTCAGCAAATCTCTCTCCATTTTTGTTCATCTCCCCTAGACCATGGATCCCCATAACTTGTTCATACCCTGTGTTGTCTGACCCAACTTTGGCATTGAAGTCACCCATGACGATGTTGATGTCTTTGTCTGGGAAATTCTCTACTATGTTCTATAGTCTGTTGTAAAACTGGTCCTTATCTTTTTCTTCGCTGTCATTTGTTGGAGCATAGCACTGTATGACGTTCATTTTTATTTTATTCTTCTTGGTCCTAAATGTTGCAGTGAGGATTCTGGGCCCATGTGGTTCTCATCCCATTAGTGCATTATATGCTTGCTTCGACAGCATGAGCCCTACACTTTATGTATGAGGCGCATTTTCTTCCTCATGTCCTGAATACAGTAGCATCTCTCCTGTCATCAGTCTTCTTTGTCCAAATTGAATCCATCTCGTCTCGCTGATGACCAGTAGGGATATGTTGTAGTTTCTCATCTCTGCTGCTACATGTGCTGTTTTTCCTGCCTCATACATTGTCCTCACATTCCATGTTGCCATGTTAATACTCCTGTTTGATAAAAGGGTGGTCTGCTTTATGGCTTCCGCGGGCCCGCTGCTTTCACCACATAGCGTCATAAGTCTTCCAGGAGAAGACCCTTCCTCCCTCAGGCTTTCAGTTTCTGGTTTTTCTTTTGTCGACGTTTTTGTAGCAAGTTGGGTTTTACAGGGTCGGGTTGCTAGCCCCTCGCCCAACCCTCCTCCTTTTTCACCCGGGCTTGGGACCGGCGATGGCAGAGTTATGAGCAATGTGATGTGTAGATCGTTACTGAGTTAATTCGTAGTAACCTCATGCATGTATTCATTTGATATAAATTTGCAAATGTCGAAATGAATTCTATATGCATGCGTATTTTGAGATATGAGCAACGTGATGTGTGGTTTAATATTGTAATTCGTTATTGGGTTAATTCGTAGTAACCTCATGCATGTATTCATTTGAATTATAGTTTTGCAAATGTTGAATTGAATTATAAACTTTTTATAATGTTACGGTATGCAACATTAGTTAGGAATTTGCCTATTTGTGTATACTTGTAGGAGTATCATGTGTATGGATATATCAGAGCATGATGTGCATATCTGTGTGCACTTGTATAAAGTGCAATGTACAGAAATGAGTCTGAGTATATAATATTGTTTATATATAATAAGATTGAGAATTTATATTTTATATAATTACCGTATACACTTAGCAGGGAGAATGTGTATTTTGATGGGCACGTATGCGTCACCTGAAAACGGTAAGGGCCTATCTGATGATACTAATGTTAGTGTGTAATAAGTAGCAAAAAGTATATACTTTGCTAATGTCCGTGTATGTTTCTTTAGAAGCTTTTCAGTTTAGGGACCAGAGGAAATACTCCTTGATGTGGTCCGAGTCTCGGGGAGACAAAGAGAAGATAGAAGTTGAGGAAATACTCCTTGATGTGGCCCGAACTTCTGGGAGACAAAAGAGAGAAGGAAAGACAATGGAGATGTAGAAGGGATAACGGAGGAAGACAAAGGAAGAGGAAACATACAGATGAGTAGGACCCATGACAGAAGGGAAAATTGCACACTAATTCAAATGATGAACTAGGCCGTCACTTGGTGGAGTGATATGATATTTGCCTTATTGTATTTGAGAGATTACTATTTGAATTATATTAAATTATTGTTACTTAAATTTTCAATTTGTCTATTCATTAATTTAACCGTCGGCACTGCTGACTGGGGGCTTAGAGCTTTGCATATCTCTATCACCACTTCAATTTCTAACAAAAACGAGCCAGAGTGGGTCTTCTATATTAATTTAAATACATTGGAAGAACCCCACCCCAAAAAGGGAAGCAACCAAACCTTTACAATATTACTTCACCGTCTCCAGCATGTATTTGGCATTCAAAATACAGACTTACTGTAGTTTAAGTCCTACTTAATCAACAGGACACAAGTTGTGTCTGCGAATGGAATACACTCCAGACCAGTTGATCTATGTTGTGCTGTTCCACGGGGTCTATTCTTGGTCCTTTTCTCTTCATTCTCTACAGTCAGCCACTCTCAAGCTGTATAGATCATCACCCAGTGTTTGACCAATTGTACGCTGATGACACCCAAATATACAAATCTAGCCACTCAACTGAAGTTGATGCTACCATCCAAGGAGTAGAGAGGGGCATTTCTGATGTGAAATAATGGATGACATTTAACAAGATGCAGATAAATGATGATACAACTGAGGCCATTCTGATCACAAACAAGACTGTTGACTTGTCCCAGTCCCACACAGAACCATGAGCAATTACTGCACTGGTAGCCTTGGCATACAGCTGATTGATGGTATTGGTTAACTTTTGACCCATTTTGTACTTCATTGTGACCCACAATGCCTCATGCCACAATCTGTCACAAGGTTTTCTTTGAAATCTATGAACACATGATAGATGTCTTGTTGATGTTGTGAGTACTTTTCAGACAGAACCCTGATATTGAATATTTGTTCTGTTTTGCTTCTTCCACTGCGGAACCCTGCCTGTTTTTCAGGGATTATTTCTTCTGCTTGTGGTTTCAGTCTGTTCAAGATGATCTTCAGCATCACCTAACTAGCATGGCTGATCAAACTGATAGTTCTGTAATTTTGACACAGCTGGTGATTGTCTTTTTTTTTTTGGGGGGGGGGGAGTGTTATAATCAGTGACTGGGTCCACTGTGCTGGCCATTCACCTGTCTACCAGATCTTGCTGCAGATTTTTGTTACTAGCTCTATAACTGATTTTTCCCACATTCTTGATAAGTTCAGCTGGGATGTTGTCTACTCAAGCTGCCTTTCCATTCTTCAGTGCTCATATTGGTGACTCCACCTCTTCTTTGACAATGTGGAAATCATCATAAGTTGTGGAGTATGGAACTTCACGCACCTCTGGGTCTCCTGTGGATGGTTAGTTGTAGAGAACTTTACAATACACATCTTTCTGCAATTTCACTTGCTTCTGTGAGGCATTTTCTGACTCTTGGTTGCTTCTGTCTGTCTTTCACAATTTGGAATGCATTTTTGCTGTTATTCTTTATCAGACTGCTCTCTATTTATGTGCTCTTTTGTCCAGTCCAATCTGCTTTTGCTTTCTTCAAGTTTTTTCCCCCTGATATTCTTGTTTATTCTCGGTACTACATTGCACCTTTTGTGTGTCTGGTGTTTTTGAGGTCTCTTCGGGCATCACACAGATTCAGAATCTCTTCTTTAACCCATGTTTTATTTGGGGGGGGGGGGTATGGAGGACAACGATGCCTTTGGCAGCTGTTGTCATGACAGTGTTGAAAATGTCTGTCATCACTTTAACATCAACATCCATCACAAGGAGTAGAGCAAATTTTCCAATTGTGGCTTGGAATGACTTGCAGATGTTAGGGTCCTTCAGTTGTGCAAGGTTGAATTTAAGCCTGATCTTTTTTTGGCTTGTTAATTTTCTTCAGCCTCACTCGGAAGTTCATAATCACAAGGATGTAATCACTCCCAACATCAGTACCTGGGAACGTTCTTGTTTTTGCTTTGCTTTACTGATGTCAGATTGGTAACGGTTTTGAATCAGCATGTAGTCAATCTGGTTATGATGGTTTCCATTTGGTGCGTGACATGTCCAGCATCGTGAAGCTCTATGTTGGCCCAGGTTGTTGGCTAGTACCAGGTGTTTGTAGCTTGCGAACTCAAGCAGCCGTCTCCCTCTTTCATTGGTCAGCTCATTGCAAGAAGGTCAACAATGATCTTCCCAGCCTTTTAGAGCATCATTACCAACTTTGGCATTCTTGTCTCCTTGGATGATGAGGATGTCTTTTTTTATTTACGATTTTTATAATACCTTGGAGTTTGTTGCAAAACTCCTCTTTTTCTTCATCATCATGATCAATAGTTGGAGCATAGACTTGGACATACATACATACATACATACATACATAATGATGCATATGAACTGAAACCAGTCTACAACCACAGAGTGTAAACATCTCAATATACTTTGTCATATTTATTTCCTGGATTTCAAATTGGAAATAAAACCCAGAGCTCATAAATTGTCTTACTCTTGAGTCTGCTAAATTCATTTTGCCCAATTGAATAACTGCTAAAGCAAGTTAATACTGATTTTAAGCACATGGAGCATAAAATTTAATCATAGTTTCTATAACGAAATTTCAGTCACAGCACATGAAAGTAGAATAGAGGTATGTCAACACTCTCTCCGATGTGCATATTGCCAGTGCAAACAACTTCACCTTATACTGGCCCCTCTCACAGAGGTACATAATAACTGTAGACCAGAACCGATACACTGTAACCAGTCTACACTGACTAGTCCAGAACCAATACCCTGGAACCAGTCTACACTGACTAGACCAAAACCGATACACTGAAACCAGTCTAACTGACTAGAACATAATCTATACACTGGAACCAGTCTAATACTTGTAGTTGAGAAGTCAAGTAAGTGTTTTCAATCACAATCACAAAGGATGTATCGACCACATGTACAAGGATTACTTTACAAAGAAGAGTAAGCCTTCTTTACTATTTATTAAGCTATAGTAGGAAGATCGTGCAAGTATGGGAGAAGGTGGGTGGTTAGTACACATAAGAAATTTTTCATTTAAGTAGTTAAATATCTATTTGTTGCAAAAGTAGGTGAAAACCTAACTGTAGATTTTTAGGATAAGCTTAAATACATCACAACAAAATAGCAACAAACATACCATCACCAGCTACTTTTGTCAGAAAAATGGAAAACATGGAGAGAAGAAATGTTGGATGTGGTGTGACACCTGGCGATCACTTGACTGACAACTTGTCTATGGAACAAATCCTGGACCTCAACGACGATTTCAACCCAGGAAATCTGTTTGACAACAGGCCACCGAAGGCCATTAGATCCAAACTGAATCAGTACTTTAGGACGACCATACATGATAACATCAAACAAGCCCATCACCCGGATGGTTGCCAACTAATAGATTTCGGGGTGAATGGAAAAGCGCCACACCAGCAGAGGTATTGGCGACTCAACACGCGATGGATCTAAATATTGGAAAATTCGAGGCATTACAAAATGCCGACCTAAAGATAAAAATGTTGTATCCCAAAAATAAGGACATACCTTTCTTAAATATGCCGACAATCGTAGTAAAAGGGGTGCTAGCTACGATTACCAAAGCGCCACCGTTTGAAAGGCAGGTAGGACCAAAAATTGTGGCCGTCCATTTAACTGGACTTCCCCTTAAAGTTGAAACAGAGGAGCTGGTAAACAAGGTCCAGAATAAGCTAAAAGCCAATGTCAAATACCATAAAATGGTGGCAATCTGGGGTTGTGTCACCATCTTATCCGGTGCCAGAATCCTGACAATGACCAGAGAAGATGCAAAAAAACTTCCTACTTTCTTCTGGGTAATGGGATTTAGACTCAAAAGTTGGTACCGGGGATGTGAGGATGACCGAAAGTGCCCAAGATGTGGAATGACGGGACACGGTCCATGTAACTGCAAAGAGAGAGCAGTGCCTATTACGGATATAAACCCACCAAATACGTATGCTGGAGCAGTCGCAAGGGCTTCACGGGCACAGGCAGGACCAATGGTAACACATGTGCAACCAGGGAACAGGTCAAACATACGAGAAGAATGGAGGCATATTCTGAGCCCCAAAAAGACAGCACCACCCAAGACTCCGGTGAGGGAACAATTAACAACTCAGAACTGATATCGGGTACTAACAATAGAGGAAAAGGAAGAGGAGAAAGGCGAACCAGAGGGGCTGGAAATACCAGGATTCCTTCCACTAATAACATCAACGCCCTTGGACGGAAAGAAATTAAAAAAAGGAAGGCGAGTAACCTTTCAAGTTTCAACTTCATCCCCATCTGTTTCCGGAGGCGATGACACGGATACAAAAGAGAAAGGTGATGGACATACGAAACGAAAACTCAAAAGTGAACTAAAAAAAAGAAGAGAGATGCCGTCAAATACTGACAGAAGAAGCGAGGGAGAAACAGAGCACGATAGTGCCTCAGATGGCACTAAAAAGACTGAAAATATGACGGAGAAAGATACCTTATACACATCGTAACCCACAAGTGAACCTTACATGTCACAAAGCATCAATACTACAATAGGGGCCGATCCGGGGTCCCCAGAACAAAATGCATTAATATAGACAAATAAATATTTTAAAAAAAAAAAAAAAAAAAACACAATAAAAACTAACGAGTACAACAATTCAATCTAATACAATAAAGCGACAACCTGGGAGGAACAGTAAAATGGAGGAACCAAACTTCCGCTTACTGTCAATAAATGCTAATGGATTAAATAAAGAGAAACTAGAAAAACATAAAGCAAACGGGGACTTTGATATGTTGTTCATACAGGAAACTCACAACGGACTTACAAATGACCTGAAATTAGAAGGGGAAAGGATAATGGACAGTATATGTATTACGAGTGACTATAGAGGGAGGGACTATAGAGGGAGTGACTATAGAGGGAGGGACATTAAGGGAGGAGTGACTATAGAGGGAGGGACATTAAGGGAGGAGTAGCATTTTGTATTAAGAATAAGAAAGGGAAAAAATGGGAAAGGGTAAATGGTAGGTTAATACACATAGAAATGGATGGGATTCATTTTATAAATGTATATATATCCCAAACAATAGGTATAAGAAACAGGAATTCATTGATGAATTAGAAAAATATCTAGAAACATTTACCATGTGTAATCAATAGGGGGTGACTTTAATTGGGTAGGGACAGCACTGAAAGAACTGGGGAAACTGACAACAGACGACATAAGATTTAAACAAGACATGGAACATATGATGACAACACAAAAACTAGATGACATATATAGAAGACTAAACGTATTAAGGGCGGAATATACCTTCGAATACAATAGGGACAAGGGGAATAGGATTAATAAATTTGGGGGAACGCTAGGTGTAACTAATAAATATATAAAAGCAGGAATTCAACATTTTAAACTTTCGGACCACAAATTAATATATGTAGAAATTAATGACATAATTCGAATTAAATGGGGTAGAGGACAATGGAGGATTAACAACAAAATATTAGAAGAAAAAAAAACTTTGGGAGGGAAATAAAAGAAGATATAGACAAAATTAAAAACAAGGGAAATTTGGATATATTTAAAGAATGGGATAAATTAAAGGGGAGATTCAAAAGCATAGCAACATATTATTCAAAACTTAGGATAGGGAAAATAAAATTACATAAAGAAGCAATAGTAAGCTTACTAAAAATATGTGAATCACAGAGCACAAAAAAAAAACACTAGAAGAAAAATTAAACAAAATAAAGAGGGAAGAACAGCTAGGGAGGGAAATTAAATTTACCAAATTATATAAAAATGCTGAAGGACTATATAACAGAGAGGAATTGAGAAGAGGGGGAGAAAAAACTTTGGAATCACTAAAAATTGAAGGGGTGGGGGGTGGGGGGGGTGGACAACAAGAGATAAAGACAAAATTTTAAAATACATAAAGGACTACTACAAAGAACTCTGTACTTCGCAAAACATAGACGACAGACAAAATGACTAATATTTACAAGAGACAGAATGCGAGATGATATCCTCAGAACATAAAAACTTATGTGAGGATTTCATCCAGCAAGAGGAAATAATTGAAGTAATAGGAAAACTAGAGAAAAGCAAATCACCAGGAGCTAACACACAACGTTTTCACAACGTTGCTATATGGTTGTGTTTTGGTTACGTGGGAAAATAACGTTTTGGTAACGTTGCTAAAGCGTTATACATGAAAATGAAATTAAATAGTCCTCTGATCTAAAAGATATAGTAAATTACAAATGGTATGTAATTGCATTGATCCTAATACTATGGATAATAATAAATATAATTATTCCAATGAAATTATATGACGTTTTTACAACGTTGTATCAATGTTGTGGTTAACTTTACATTATCAAAGAGAACACTCATAGTTTCGTAGTTCATCCATTTTTATTTTCAAAACCAATAACTAAAAATAACTAAAAAAAAATGTTGCATTTTTTGTAGAAAAACATTTTATTCGTCAGCTTCTCTTTATTACAAACACGAGGTACTGCCATTACCTTAACAATATTTTAAGTATCTACGAACCCACCCACCGAATTACAACTGAGACGACAGAGACGAATCTCCCGTTTCCCGCTATTTTGAACCACCAAGGTAAGAGCATTAAATAGCTAAATAGTTAACGTATATTCGCACATTTTGTTGCAGAAAATAACGATTTTTTTTTTATTGGTCGATGTCTGCTGATGCAATCAAGCACATGTAAACTGCTACGAGCTAGACGCGAGGCACTGCCATGGCCTCAAAGGCTCAATCGCATTTTCAAACAAAGAAAATGGGTTATATCGACCAGCATGTTCAACTTGTGAAAATGATCAAACTGCTTGGCATATTTCTGTGACTTTGATCCGACTCGTATTCAGTAAATTATATTGTTATACTGGTACATTTTTGGAACGAAAAATATCGAGGATAGGATAGGTTACCATGATAAAATGCCGTCCGTTAGGCTAGCATTTCGAATTAGGCGCGCTTAGCTCAAGAGTGTAAGATTTATCGTTCTTGACCAAAATTTAAAAATTTTTTATTTTGAAAATAACAAGTAATTTAAATTAATTTCAATCAAAGTGAAATTCGAATAAATGTATGTTTAGACTTGTATAAATATGCTGATTTATATAGATGTGAAAAAAGAGTAATTTTTTTTATAATTACAGACATAGGGGTGGGGTGGATAAGATGTAGTGTTCAGCTATTAAATTTCATGGATGTAGTTCAAAATATGTATAGAGATGAACATTTACAGGTGTTCTACTACATATATGCCATTACATATTTTTTGGCTATTTAATTCAATCTTAGAGTGAATGTCATTTATGAAGTTAAATGATGCACGGTGGTTAATTTGTTATATAATTGCTGTTAGTTCATTGTATTGCATACTTGGTGTTGGAAAATTGTTTCAAGTTAAAGCAAACAAATTTGCATGCAAAATCATGGCAAAAAAACTATATTAAAGCATATTTTCTCACATTATTATTATTATTATTATTATTTTCAAATATACTACTTGAGCTCCTTAGGCAGGGATAGTGTCTGCAGGATGATGAAACGGCCACGAACAAAAGACTGGTCAGAGTATAGTCTAAAGGGATGTAAAGGGAAAAAATCATTTAAAGACCTTAAGATATGCCGAGTTTTGATCAGTAAGTATGACTTTATTTTAATTGTCTATTTTTTTTTAATTACTCGCCAGAGATTTTTCCATGAATGGATAAGGTACTACATGTTTCTTCATGCATACTGCAATTACATCTATATGAAAGAACCTGAGACCACATTTCAAAGTACATATTTTATAAATACTCCATTGATTATTGTTGGCATTTAGAAAACTGCAATTCATTCTTTGTTGTGAAACTTTTATTTTAAAATATTGTGTTTCTCTTGCAGAAGCTTGCTTGAAAAATAATGGCAAAGCAAAAGAAATTGAAATTGAAGAGGCCATATCGGAGACCCTTAATTATGCACCCAACCAACATGAAGGGATTAAATACAAGGTTAGCCATTTGACTCTTATTTCATCAATATTGGATTCAGTTTTTTAAGGCATTGTGGATGCATCTCTAAATTGAAAACAAAATCAGCTTATCATAGTTTCCAGGACAATTAAAGCTGGAGTATAGCTAACTACAATTTTCATCCATCTTGTATTATGGGACAAGTGCTTCCACTTGGAATTTTTATTCACATGTAGTATTTGGACAAAATAAATTCATCTTTGCGCAAATTGATTTCACCATCCACTTGCCTGAAATGACACATAAGTACAAAGTTATCTTGTAACTTGGCTTAACAATAATAAGGGCAGCACATGTGCAGTGAAGAAAATTTCATAATGTTTAATAAAGCTTGTTAGGTTGACTTCTGTAAGCGGTGCTGAGATGATATGTGACTTTTAAATTATATTTTAATTTGCAGGTCCCTGAGCAGATGAAGAAAGAGATAGTGAAAGAGGAGACTAATTCTGAGTGCTAATCTTAATTAAATCTAGAAAATAAATAAAAATTGATATTAAAATATATGTTGTATTGTTTACTTTTTCTTTTTTTGTCTTTTAAAAACTAAAGCCTTCAGTCTGCAGATTCAGGGGATTCCTTATCAGGCAAAAGCAATGTGGTTTACCCATCTACTTTCACTTTACACCCTGCTACCTAAACATGTTTGCATATCTTCACTGGAGTAGATCTCCCCAAACCCCTGCCTACTTGGTGAACTCACATGTCCATTTTAAATCTAATGAATGACCCTGCTGTAAAATCTGTTAGAAAAGCTACTGAGAAAGAGGATTTTATACAATGAATAGAAAGCAGTGTTTGCATATAAACCGTATTAGAACACCTGCACTGAAACTGATTGCAAACTTCAGAATGAACATATGAATTTTTATTAAATTAGTATTACTTTTTTATCTAAAATTCTTTATAAGTGCATGAAATGATAAACCAAAAATTCTGTATTGTGAAAAGTGCATTATTATATGTGCAACTTTGAACTGATTTGTGAGAGTTGTCACGCATCAACAAATCCAGAGTGCTATTCCCATTAGTATTATTATTATGGTCAAATGACTGGTGATGTTTGTTTTTGTCATGAATGAAAATGGTGCAGAACTGACAATTAATGCTGACACAATGGCAGTCTTGACATTCCTGCTAACACAACTCCTAGCTGGATGGCAATGTTCACATTTTTTTAATGTCGATTTGTTTGACAGTCTTGGGTTTCAGAAACACAAGCCGGTTTCATCAGATTTCCATATAGGATTTGAATGTTGCAAGAATGTTGTAGGAAGGTTATTTAATAACGTTAGACAACAACGTTTTAGCAACGTTCCCACTTGTTCACCAAATCACATTGCCACAACATCATTTGACAACGTTGTAGCAATGTGGAATTGTTAGCTATAAAAAATATTCTGCGGAGAGCTGTCACCGATATTAGAATGGTTGTATAATAATATTGCTTTAGGAAACAATAGAATGACACAAAGTATGAAGGAAGGAATAATCACATTAATTTATAAAGGGATAGGAGATAGGCAAGACATTAAAAACTGAAGGCCCGTCTCCCTACTCAACATAGATAATAAAATCATTAGCAAAATATTAGCTGAAAAATAAAAAAGGGTTAGATAAGATAATAAACATAAACCAGACTAGCGGGGCAAAAGGCGGGAACATACAAAACAAAATTCTAAACATTAGATCTATAATAGACCATATAAATATAAATATTACAGGACAGATGAGTACTATGGGACTAATTGACCAACATTTTTTTTTTGTTGAAATGTTGAAGCAAAACTATTTCTATAAAACATTAAAAAAAATTTGGCTTTGGGAATAACTTCCCAAAAAAAAGGACTAAAATCCTGTATCTCGAATGTACAGGTAAACGGACAAAATTGATATAAAAAGATCAGTAAGACAGGGATGTCCACTATCTATGCTATTATATGTAATAGCGATATAAATTCTTAGTATAAAAATAAAACTCAACAAAGATATTAAGGAGATCAAAGTTCCAAATATTAGAGAGGAGGTCAAAATTCTACAACATGCAGTTGACTGCATGACCTTTGAACAAGATAGAAATTCTTACATAAAACTCGTACAGGAATTCAAAAGATTTGGGAAATATATCAGGGGAGAGGTATACACCATGGTTTACCAATCCCATTAATTAAAGACAAAGTAAAGGCCTTAGGGGCCTTTTTTGGGAAAGACAATGAAAAGAGTAATCTTAAAAAAATCAGGGAAAAAAATTAATGAAATGTGAACATCTGGGCTCTTACGCCGCTGTGCCTTATGGAACGGGCACAAGTAGCTAAAAATTATATGTATGTGCACTTGAACTATATTTTAACATTAAAAATGAAAGTTTAAAAATACTCGATAAAGAAATTATCAAATACCTATGGTGTTATAAAACACTATATAAACAAAGAAACATATAAGAATGGGAAAAGGCGTGGTTTAGGTCTCCCTATATCTGTCCTTATTAAATACACCAACATTCTCAATAGATTTAAGGAAGTTAAAGCAGAGCCAAAAATACCTTGGCATGGGGTTTATATTTATTATTTTGGATTCTCAATGAAGCAGAGAAAAGACATAATAATAACAGGTTAACAAATTTGTTAGAAGAACTTTCTTTAACTCTTCTTTCTCTGTTTAGCTCCCGAACTACATAGAGATCCCTATTTATATGACCATTAAACCAATTTGATATTTTTTTTAGTAAGGATTAATATAATTAATTATAGATGACCCAGTTCGAGGTGGGGAATGTACAAGAATAATAAAAAATGTACATTACTCATTTCGAACACAGTCAATCTCACTACATACAAATAATATCAGGCAAAGATGAATACACAAAAAAAATATGTTATCTTGTTTTTTTGTTTAAGTTCATAAACGTAAATAGGATTAGCAATTTAGCACACCAGACTTTGCAGAAAAATTCAAAATTTATATATATAAAAAATATATAAATGTAAAGAGGAAACAGGTGATGATCTGTTTAGAGGTCAACATCACCAATAAGAAATAGTAAAACTGGGAAAATTTGATCTTAAAAAAGTCTATCATAACAAAAATACAATGTATATATATGTATACATACATATAGCAAAAACACTACAGTGTAATAGCAAACACAGGATGCAGAGACACCTAGCCAGGGTCACACAATTTTTTTTAGGAAAATGAATCTAAGAGAAGGTGGAAAAACCCAACTCTTGATGAAACCTTCCTATAGAAACATTAGGGACAAGGAAAAAATGCCCCTTTCTCAAATATTATAATCCCGATGAAAAAAAAATTAAAGTTAAATAGAAATATTAAATAACAACACAACATATCAGGGGATACACAGCCACACATGAATACAGCTTTTTAGTTTTTTGAAATGGGGGGACGGGCATCTGTCTGGTGCCCCTCCCCCCCCCCCTCCCGGTCTACACTGACTAGACCAGAACCTATACACTGGAACCAGTCCTACCAACTCCTGAATATTCTGCTTTGTGTCTATTTCACTTGCAGTATTTAATCTATTGAAACCCTTTTACTCATTTCAGGGTCTTTAACATAATGGTTGACGACAATAAGCCCTTCAGGGGGTCCCGAGTGGTCTAAAGGGTTCTCCGCTACGGATCACTGCCATCTCACCTCTGTCTGTGTGGGTTCAAGTCTAAGATTCGGCTAATGTAGATATGTGAGAAAGCTTGCCAGTAGCTTATCGTGGGTTGGTGGTTCTTTCCAAGGGGTTCTTTCTCCACCAATAATACTGGCCGCCATGTATAGCCTATCGTGTGCTGAAAAATGGCGTTAAACCCTACAACAACAACAATAAGCCCTTCCCTCACTGTTAGAAAATACTAGCAACTACTGTAATTAAGAAATTTTAATGTCTATCTCAAAATCTCAACAGCTAGTTTTTATAAAAATTGCTAAGGCCTGTCCCATGGGTCTATTACAATTGAAATACTATAATATGATAGTTTCAAGAGTTAAATAATTTAATTAGAACATATTTTTCAAAACATAGAAATGTATCTATTGTAACATCAGTAGCCTCCCTTGAGCAGCAACTGTCCAGCAGACACCAAACTATGAAGGCCAGTTTTCAATTGTGTTTTCACTAAGATACTCTCCTTTGGGACTGACCATATTTGGTGGCAATAAGGCCAGATGCAATGGTGTCACAGCTCCTGAAAATGAATATATATATATATATATATATATATATATATATATATATATATATATATATATATATATATATATATATATATTGTTACGTGCTTAGGCTCGAATAAACAGTAACATAGAAAGAGAGTGAAAATAACAAGCTTGTAAAACTTAATAAACAGTTTATTGAGTACAAATATTTTTTCAGAAAAGAAAAATAAACTTACGGTTTTAAGAATTAATTCCAGAATTAATCCAAAATAATTCAAAATATTATCCACTAGAGAAATTGCAAAAGTCCTGGAAATAAAATGTCCAAATAATTCTAAGCTCGAATTCCAGCAAAGTATCTAATATGGAAGACGATGTCTCTTGATGAATTCAGTTCTTGTTAATGAAAATCTATGAGCATATATTCTTTTCCAGGTAACTAGCAAAATAATTCCTCTTGATCCAAACGAATTGACACAATTTCCAGTACATGGTAATTAAAAATAACTCAAAAAAGACACAACTTAGTATTCTAACAGCCCAAACTTCTACTGAATAACTTGCTCCAAAACACAGTTTATATACCTGCTTTTACATAAACAAGAAAGTGGTCACGACCTTCTAGAATCTCTCAGAACAATTTTACGTTCATGAAATCGCGTAAACAGCGTATAACCCAACTAAATTAGAAAGATGTTTATACTTTACTCCATTTTGTCCTTGGAACCAACCAATCATTTTAAAAGCTTGTTTACAAATCTGAAACTAGGTCAGAAATGAGATCAACACCTGGTGTTTACTCTGTAAAAGTACAGGTCCCCCCCCCCTTCATTGAACGAATCTTAAAATTTAAAATGCCAAATTTTAAATCTAACAAACAAAAATAAAAATAAATATAAATGACTTATATCAATATATATATATATATATATATATATATATATATATATATATATATATATAATTGGTAAATTCTTGCTAGGGAGTGGAAGTTCACATTACCCCTGCGTTTCTGGCACGTCATTACTTTTTGAATAAACTCTGAAAAACAGCAACCCTGTTTTCATTAATGACATGTTTGCATCCCAACATATACTTATGTTGCTAGTTTGGTCTCAATAACTGTACTGAGAAAACAGTTATCGTCTATGCTCATAAGATAGACAGACACATAAATATAAACCAAAGGACATAAAATTGGATCATACATAACCATCCACTTGGCAAAGCATTGAGTATATTGATAATATAATGAACAGAGTAAAAAGTCACTTTAAAAACTGATAATTGTAGATGATTTAATTTTACTATTTTCTATCAACTTCTAAAACTGATAATTATAGATGTTTACATTTAACTATTTCCTAATAACTTCTAAAACTGATAATTGTAGATGTTTACATTTAACTATTTCCTAATAACTTCTAAAACTGATAATTATAGATGGTTACATTTAACTATTTCCTATGAGCTTCTAAAATTGATAATTGAAGATAGTTTAATGTAACTATTTTCTATTAACTTCTAAAACATAACTTCTAAAGCTGATAATTGTAAATGGTTTAATTTAACTATTTCCTATTAGCTTCTAAAATTGATAATTGAAGATAGCTTAATGTAACTATTTTCTATTAACTTCTAAAACTGATAATTATAGATAGTTACATTTAACTATTTCCTATTAGCTTCTAAAACTGATAATTGTAGATGGTTACATTTAACTATTTTCTATTAACTTCTAAAACTGATAATTGTAGATGGTTACATTTAACTATTTCCTAATAACTTCTAAAACTGATAATTGTAGATGGTTACATTTAACTATTTTCTAATAACTTCTAAAACTGATAATTATAGATGGTTACATTTAACTATTTTCTATTAGCTTCTAAAACTGATAATTATAGATGGTTACATTTAACTATTTCCTAATAACTTCTAAAACTGATAATTGTAGATGGTTACATTTAACTATTTCCTAATAACTTCTAAAATTGATAATTATAGATGGTTACATTTAACTATTTCCTATTAACTTCTAAAACTGATAATTGTAGATGGTTATTTTTAACTATTTTCTATTAGCTTCTAAAACTGATAATTGTAGATAGTTTAATGTAACTATTTTCTATTAACTTATAAAACTGATAATTGTAGATGGTTACATTTAACTATTTCCTAATAACTTCTAAAATTGATAATTGTAGATGGTTACATTTCACTATTTCCTAATAACTTCTAAAATTGATAATTGTAGATGGTTATATTTAACTATTTTCTATTAACTTCTAAAACTGATAATTGTAGATGGTTACATTTAACTATTTCCTAATAACTTCTAAAACTGATAATTATAGATGGTTACATTTAACTATTTCCTATGAGCTTCTAAAATTGATAATTGAAGATAGTTTAATGTAACTATTTTCTATCAACTTCTAAAACTGATAATTGTAGATGGTTACATTTAACTATTTCCTAATAACTTCTAAAATTGATAATTGTAGATGGTTATATTTAACTATTTTCTATTAACTTCTAAAACTGATAATTGTAGATGGTTACATTTAACTATTTCCTAATAACTTCTAAAACTGATAATTATAGATGGTTACATTTAACTATTTCCTATGAGCTTCTAAAATTGATAATTGAAGATAGTTTAATGTAACTATTTTCTATCAACTTCTAAAACTGATAATTGTAGATGGTTACATTTAACTATTTCCTAATAACTTCTAAAATTGATAATTGTAGATGGTTACATTTAACTATTTTCTATTAACTTCTAAAATTGATAATTGTAGATGGTTACATTTAACTATTTCCTAATAACTTCTAAAACTGATAATTATAGATGGTTACATTTAAATATTTTCTATGAGCTTCTAAAATTGATAATTGAAGATAGTTTAATGTAACTATTTTCCATCAACTTCTAAAACTGATAATTGTAGATGGTTACATTTAACTATTTCCTAATAACTTCTAAAACTGATAATTATAGATGGTTACATTTAACTATTTCCTATGAGCTTCTAAAATTGATAACTGAAGATAGTTTAATGTAACTATTTTCTATTAACTTCTAAAACATAACTTCTAAAGCTGATAATTGTAAATGGTTTAATTTAACTATTTCCTATTAGCTTCTAAAATTGATAATTGAAGATAGTTTAATGTAACTATTTTCTATTAACTTCTAAAACATAACTTCTAAAGCTGATAATTGTAAATGGTTTAATTTAACTATTTCCTATTAGCTTCTAAAATTGATAATTGAAGATAGTTTAATGTAACTATTTTCTATTAACTTCTAAAACTGATAATTGTAGATGGTTACATTTAACTATTTCCTAATAACTTCTAAAACTGATAATTATAGATGGTTACATTTAACTATTTCCTATTAGCTTCTAAAACTGATAATTGTAGATGGTTATATTTACCTATTTCCTAATAACTTCTAAAACTGATAATTGTAGATGGTTACATTTAACTATTTCCTATGAGCTTCTAAAAGTGATAATTGTAGATGGTTACATTTAACTATTTTCTATTAACTTCTAAAACTGATAATTGTAGATGGTTACATTTAACTATTTCCTAATAACTTCTAAAACTGATAATTATAGATGGTTACATTTAACTATTTCCTATGAGCTTCTAAAATTGATAATTGAAGATAGTTTAATGTAACTATTTTCCATCAACTTCTAAAACTGATAATTGTAGATGGTTACATTTAACTATTTCCTAATAACTTCTAAAACTGATAATTATAGATGGTTACATTTAACTATTTCCTATGAGCTTCTAAAATTGATAATTGAAGATAGTTTAATGTAACTATTTTCTATTAACTTCTAAAACATAACTTCTAAAGCTGATAATTGTAAATGGTTTAATTTAACTATTTCCTAATAACTTCTAAAACTGATAATTATAGATGGTTACATTTAACTATTTCCTATTAGCTTCTAAAACTGATAATTGTAGATGGTTACATTTAACTATTTTCTATTAACTTCTAAAACTGATAATTGTAGATGGTTATATTTACCTATTTCCTAATAACTTCTAAAACTGATAATTGTAGATGGTTACATTTAACTATTTCCTATGAGCTTCTAAAACTGATAATTGTAGATGGTTACATTTAACTATTTTCTATTAACTTCTAAAACTGATAATTGTAGATGGTTACATTTAACTATTTCCTAATAACTTCTAAAATTGATAATTATAGATGGTTACATTTAACTATTTCCTACTAACTTCTAAAACTGATAATTGTAGATGGTTATATTTAACTATTTTCTATTAGCTTCTAAAACTGATAATTGTAGATAGTTTAATGTAACTATTTTCTATTAACTTCTAAAACTGATAATTGTAGATGGTTACATTTAACTATTTCCTAATAACTTCTAAAACTGATAATTGTAGATGGTTACATTTAACTATTTCCTAATAACTTCTAAAATTGATAATTGTAGATGGTTACATTTAACTATTTCCTACTAACTTCTAAAACTGGTAATTATAGATGGTTATATTTAACTATTTTCTATTAACTTCTAAAGCTGATAATTGTAGATGGTTTAATTTAACTATCTTCAAGAAAAGTATCATAAAACTAGTTTCAGTTTTAATCATAAATTATGTTCATTATCAGATAATAGAAGTCATCTAATCTGATCCATAGCTAAATATTAATTGGAAAGATGGAGAACTTTATTGGATACACCAGTTACATACTCTTAAGCCAGTAGGAATAAACATTTCTGTCTAAATAGGAGTCCAGGCATTTCTAACTATGTTATGTTAGAACATTCTTAAAACACTTCGTCTCATTCTCTATACCTGTGATATTTTCAATGTATAAATATGTGAGATGTAGCAATGTCAACTGCAAACTACGTGTTTTTCCTAAAGACTTATGAATTATTACATGTGCATAGGAAAACAAGTGCATATGAACTAGTAAATACCTGAGTATGTACTCTTTTACCATACATGTCAATCAGTTACAGGAAAACAAAAGCAAATAAATTATTAAATACCAGTAGGTTCAGTTACAGTATGCATATAATAATGTCACTACAAAATATGGAATCTGGGATATTATAGAACTCCATGTGTGTATGTGTGTAATTGTTTGAGATTTTTAATGTAGCTTTAAAAATATTCAGTCATATCACTACAATGTCTGAAGTGTGACAGTTTATATTGATGTCTAACACTGGGGCATCATGCCACAGACATGTAGCATGATGTTCCACCCAATTACATTATCATGACACCAGGCTGACCAGTCCTAACATTAACTTCTTAATGCTGAGCACCAAGAGAGGCAGCTGTGAGTACCATTTGTATGTCTTTGGTATGACTTGGCTGCGATTGAACCTGTAACTTCCTGCACCCAGGGTGGATGATCTAACCAATAGGTCACCAGAGATAGAAGGTTAACTAAAACATAATAGATGGTATTATAAACTGTCACTGTCCTACTTACTGACCCTATGGCCCTACCCAGGGACGTAACACAAGGGTAAGAGGAATAGAATGCATAAAGTCCTAATAACCCATTGGCCCTACCAGGGACTTGAAACATGGGTAGAAGGAATAGAATGCATAAGGTTTGAATGTGGTAATATAAATTTATAAATATGCCCCACTGCCCAGTTGTTTGATAAAAAATAAAAATACCCCCATTATTTGCAGCTGTGGTGTATAAAATTAATTGTCACCCACTGCCTGCAGTTGTGTGATATAAAATCAAATGCACCCCACTGGCTGTGGTTGTGTGATGTAAAATCAAATGCACCCCACTGGCTGTGGTTGTGTGATATCAAATCAAATGCACCCGACTGGCTGTGGTTGTGTGATATAAAATCAAATGCACCTCACTGGCTGTTGTTGTGTGACATAAAATCAAATGCACCCCACTGGCTGTTGTTGTGTGATATAAAATCAAATGCACCCCACTGGCCGTGGTTGTTTGATATAAAATAAAATGCACCTAACTTAAACAAGTTTAAATTTTTTTAATTTCATTTATCTTTTTGGAATTACATAGGATTTAATACATTTTCATTTTGTAGTGCAATTATGTAACACATTGGAAATGGGGTTGGAAATACACAATAGAAAGACAGTACCTTCATCAATTGTTTTTGTTCCTTTATGACTTGTCATATCTGTAGCCACATAGCCCGGACAGCACTGCCAAAGAAAATAAGTTACTTAGGTTATGGCATGGTATCTGCTCACATTTTTATATGTGTCATTGAAATATGAAATATTGGATTAGATAATCAATTAAAAATTTGTGGAAATGTTTATACACATATAATTACTGACTTTGCTAGTATACAGAAATATTCAAATACCATAAGTCAGTAAGTATTCTGGACAAAAGTTTGTATCAAATGCTTCATCACAATGATGCAGTTTTGGTGCCAGACACTTCATCATCCCCATGAATTATTGATGTATAGTAGCATGGAAATATGTGAAAATGTATTCAATGTACAATCTGTATGTGAGTTTAGGCAACAATAAATAAACCATGAATTGAATTTTCAATCCAGATTTGATTTTAGGCAACAATAAATAAACCATGAATTGAATTTTCAATCCAGATAAGATTTTAAGGAAAACTGAACAAGACATTAAAAGGAAGAGATTATAGCCATTACCTATAATTTATTTGGTTTGTCACATTTTACTATATAGTGTCTAGGGGCCCTGAGTGGCTGAGTGGTCTAAAGCTCTTTCCATTACGAATCACTGCCATCTCACCTCTGTCTGCGTGGGCTCAAGTCTAAGATTCAGCTAATGTAGTTATGTGAGAAAGCTTGCCAGTAGCTTCTCATGGGTCGGTGGTTCTTTCTGGGGGTTTTCCCATGTTCTTCCTTCACCAATAATATTGGCTGCCATGTATAGCCTATCGTGTGCTGAAAAATGGTGTTAAACCCTAAAACAACAACAACAACAACTTTCTAGTGTCTAGAGCTAGCTACCAAAATGGCAAACCATAAAAAATTACATTTTGACAGGAAGGTGAGAGTGATGCACTGACAGAATGGCTTTACAAAGTGATCCTAAAATTTACTTCACTTCTTGAATCAAAGTACAGATAGAGAATTCGAAAAGTGTCCATAAGATGAGGATATTTCTGCCAATATGGTACAATTTAAGATGGCTAGACTCAAAACACAAGGCAAACATGGGCATAATAAGGTCCAGCTGTCAGAAAAGTATTGAAATGAAATTTTACCAAGTTCTTCCTAATATAAACAAAAAATTAATGGAATTTCAATTGATGACTCATTCAAAAGTTTATGATTGGAATGAAATTTGTGAAGAACAGATAGAAAGATATGGGACATTATATGATTTTACTGATATTACACACACACACACACCCTCACCCCCACACACTCCAAATGGAGGATAAAGAAAATGGACACCGTAGCATCTTTACCGAGTTCACAATAATATCTGGTCTACTGGAATCTTTGGCAAGCTCCTTTTGCTGAATGAAAGACATTACCCTCACCCCAAGTTTGGAAGTACCATAAGCTGATTTCCGAAAGCCTCTTTCCTCCACTTTGTCAACCTTAGCAGCTCTGTAAAAAGCATCAATACATAATTTACCTCTTCAAATGTACATCATTCATGCGAAATTAGATTTTTGAAGAATGGATGGCAAGGAATACTGCATGATATATTATTACTGACAAACATGGTTAACTCTCTATGTCCTATCTATATAGAGAGGAGACTAAAAACATCTTGTAAAGGAATAGTGCATGACATGGCATTGCTAACAAACATGGTTAACTCTCTATGTCCTATCTATATTCTATTCAAAATGGCCACCATGGTGTGAGACTCTTAACCAGCTCCTGAAACATTCCGACATACAACTGAACAGAAGAAAGAATACTAGTTCTAAGTGCTACCAGCAACTAATTTAGGCAGTGTATAAAGTGTAAGGATACCTTAGTAAGCTCAGACTGTGGATACAAGTATAGTTTTGCATTTTTGCATATTCAGACAAAAGAACAGTAAAACAAATATGGCCACTTCTTCACTGTCTCGCTGGGTGTACTCATTTTTCAAATCAGATTCGTCAGATTCTTTTTCAGGATTTACTCAAGATGATCTTTTAAGTGATGTAAATAATATAGACACAATCCATACTGAAGAAAAATGTTCATCTGACTCAGAGATAGATTCAACTTACCAAAATTGTTTTCCTCTAAAATCCAACATGGCTGACTCCTCCTATCCAGTTCCAAACGTTCTTAAACTCAAGCATAATATGAAGAGTATAACAATTACAGCTGACTCAAACCAAATTCCAACAATCAAAAAATTCTTGGATGAGAATCTGCACATCCAGCAGGGACACTCCCAAAATGGACTGATATATAAATCCATGGATAAAGATTCTACCACAGTGACTCTATACATAACAACTGGTACAATTCATGTACAAGGGCCAGGCTACACAGAATGGGTAAATCATTTTATCAACTCTTTTCACCAAATAGTACACAACACCAGACTGCAATTAATTACCTCTCAGCCAAGGGCTTCAACACCCATCCCTAAAGCCCACAGAGTTAACAGTAACACAGCTTTACATGAAATTAGCCAGATTGCTACCAGTGTAGAGGAAACTCCAGGAACCGAGTTTATGATAGGGGCAACAACTTCCTTTGAGTTCCAGGGAACCCATAATCAGACTTGTACCTCCATACAGTGCTTAGCAGTGTTAGGTATTCTCCAGGCCCAAGTAGAACAGTTAGAACAGGAACTCTCTGCCTTAAAATCAAAGAATATACACAGTGTTGAAATGGATAAACAAGGGGCAACAAAAGTGTGCCAGAATACCCAGTCAGCACAATACACAAACATGTCAAAGGAACAAAACACAAGAGCATGTCAGGGCACTCAAACTATACCAACACCAGCTATAAGAAAAAAATCAGTATACACACAAACAGATGAAACCACACCAATTAAACAAGACCAGTCTCTTCTACAGGTATTAGATGGCCAGAACCAAAAATTAGCTAAAGCACATGCTGTGAACACTGACCATCATGTGTCAATCTCATCATCAAATCCAGGCACAGAAGAAACTGTTCTAAAGACAACCTCCAATTACCCACAGCAAGAAGCCAAATTAAATACAAATATTAAATACAGCAGCAGTCACCTAATTGTCAGTAAGTCTAGTCATGGAAAACAAGAAGTTCAAGCAATGCATCTGAACCCCCCACTTGTCAAAATCAACAATATAGTTAAAGACAGGTCTCTCCTCATAGGATCATCAATACTCAAAGGAGTAAGAACAAGAGGGTTATATAAAACTGACGTAAAAACCCATAGAGGTGCATCGATCAACACTATTGCAGATAAAATACTGGAAATGGATATGTCACCATATCATACTGTAATTCTTCTCATTGGTGGGAATAATTACAGTAATGGCCAATCTTTGAAGGGCATTGAGGATGATTATGAAAGCTTGTTGTATGCCATCAGGTCCAAAAACACAGAGTGTAAAATAATCATCTCAGGGCTACCGCCAAGAAAGGATGTACTTATGACTCAACTTAATGACACCCTAAGTATGTTGTGTGAAAATTTCCAAATACTGTTTGTTCCGCAATACAGAACCTTCTTCAAAGACAATCGTGTGAACCAACAATTATACCAGCGAGACCAAATCCACTTGTCCAACAGAGGTACTGCCTTGCTCCTTAGGAATATAGACCAGTACATAAGACTTATAAAAGGGGTTAGGCATGAGTCAGAAAACTGCTTGTATTGTGGAGAGCACGGTCATGTAACACAGCGGTGTCTGCATGGAAAACAGATTCGTTGCCATCTTTGTAACGAACTAGGACATAAGCAAAAGTTGTGCGCATACCAATAGGTAGAAGGCTATGAGGTACAGGCCTATGCAACACACATCCAAAAACAAAATGCATTAGAATATGTGTATACTTTTCAATGTAATAATTATAATTTTGTGAACAGGTTTCAGGCACTATCTGATTTGTGTACAAAGTGCAGCTTATTAACTTGTAACCACCTATGCGATACTGTTCAAGTTACTTCTCCCTCTGAGGTTCCCCAAGTGTTTAATATGTCAATGTCTTCTTGTCTGCATGTAAATCAGTCTCATTTTGAATATTCTCCCGTCTCCACTACATGTGGTCATTGTACGACAGATGGATCTTGTATGTTATCTTCATGTGTTGATGTAAAGAAACAAGGCAATGTACAGAAATCTGTCAAGTCTACAAACAATACATGGTATACTGCCTTGTCTGAAAATCAGTCCTCTGATAAAAATTGTCATACCTTTGGACACCTCAAAAGAGGTCTGCATGTAATCAACCTAAATATTCAACACATCCTCCCAAAACTGGATGAGATAAAGTTAATATTACAGCAAACTAGATCAGTCAGTATTCTAGGTCTATGTGAAACCTTTCTTTCCGATGATACTGATGATTTGGCTCTCCAAATACAGGGCTTCCACTTTGAAAGAAAAGACAGAGACTCCATGGGTGGTGGGGGTATTCTTCTCTATGTAGACAGTTCCATTAGTTATAACAGACGTGTTGATCTAGAGACTATTGGGGTAGAGAGTATCTGGATCGAAGTAACCCTTGCCCAATCAAAACCAATACTCTTATGTTCAGTTTACAGGCCACCTAGTTCCACAGCTGATTGGATTCATATATTTGAGACTCAGATTCAAAAAGCATTACTAAAGGAAGATTTAGAAACTATCATATTAGGTGATTTTAACATTGACTACATGAAAACTCCACCATTAGCATGGATAAGTAACTTTGAAACTTACAACTTTACTCAATTAATTAACACCCCAACTAGAGTAACAGATAAAAGTGCTACTATCATTGATCATGTCTATACTAATAAACCTGAAAACATAAGTGAAATAAATGTGCCAGTGTATGCACTGAGTGACCACTACCCAGTCTGTATAACTAGACATGTTCCAAAATCATCAAAAAATGGGCAACACATTGAAATACAATACAGGGACTTTAAACAGTTTGATGAGGAAATGTTCTTAAATGATTTAGTATGCAAACCCTTTCAATCAGTCTGCAATATAGCTGATGTCAACACTGCTTTAGATAAATGGTATCAGATGTTCAATGAAGCCTTAGACAAGCATGCCCCAATTAAAACAAAAAGGGTTAAACACCAAATTACACCCAAGTGGATTACCCCTGAGATCAATGAGGCTAGGCACCTAAGAGATAATTTCCACAAGAAAAAAGACATGAAAAGCTATAGAAAGTGGAGGAATAAAACTAAGCATCTGATAACTAAGGCAAAAGAGAACTACTATAAACAGGCTATTAATGAAAGTAAGAGTACAAAAATGTTGTGGAAGCATCTAAAAGAGCTCAACCCACCCAAGAACAGTTGTCTTCCCCCTAGACTTAAGCAAAATGATGATATAGCAACATCTGTACAAGACATTGTGGATATATTCAACAATTTCTTCATAACCATCTCCAGTAACAGTATTCAGAACCAGACTAACATCCCAATTGAACTTGATGCTCTACAGTTATTTATAAGAGCTAAAATTCCTGAAGATAATTATTTTTCAATAGCTAATGTCAGTGAAGCGGACGTTTTTGATATGCTAATTAAGTTGAATATTAATAAATCCTCTGGATTGGATGGTATTAGTCCACGAATCCTTAAAATTGCTGCACCAGTAATAACAAAGTCATTAACGCATATCATAAATTTAAGTATAATGAGTGGTAATTTTCCAGAAAAATTGAAATGTGCAAAGGTAACACCTATCTTTAAGAAAGGAGAAAAAGAGGATCCAGGAAATTACAGACCAATATCAATTCTACCTGTATTGTCAAAACTGTTTGAAAAGCATGTAGCCATTCAGGTCTATAAATTTTTTGAAACAAACTCTCTATTTCATAAAGCACAATCAGGATTTAGAAAGTACCACTCATGCCAAACAGAACTTACCAAATTAATTGATCTTTGGCTGAAGGAAATGGATAATGGGCATATGACTGGGATTGTTTTCCTTGACTTCAAGAAAGCTTTTGATCTTGTTGATCATGAAATTCTGCTGCAAAAGTTGAACTGTTACAGGTTTGACAATCCTTCTTTAAACTGGTTTAGATCATACCTAAACCAAAGGTCTCAACAAGTAAGCATTGGCAATATTAGCTCTCAAACTCGCACTATTCATTCAGGAGTCCCTCAAGGCTCAGTTTTAGGCCCTCTCCTCTTCCTTATCTATGTCAATGATCTACCATTTAATAATGAATCCACCAATACAGAATTGTTTGCAGATGATGCAACCTTGTATACATCTAGTTCTGATACTGAAGTTATCCAAACAAGATTAAACTCAGATCTTATTAGAGTCCAAAACTGGGCACAACAAAATAGGATGGTAATTAATGAAGGTAAAACAAAATGTATGATTCTGGGGACGACACAAAAGCTACACAAGTCAGGAAACCCAAAACTATCTCTTGCAATAAATAATCATCCATTAGAAAATGTCAATCATGAAAGGCTTGTAGGTGTGTCCATAGATAATAATTTATTATGGAATGACCATATTGATAAGCTTTGTAAAACACTGTCATCCAAAATTGCCCTTCTCAGTAGAATCAAGAAATATTTACCTATGGAAACTCGCAATCTATACTACAAGACGCATATTCTTCCAACAATGGATTACTGTTCTAATGTATGGGGAAACTGTGCTAAATCTGAGCTTGACAGGATTTATAAACTCCAGAAACGAGCAGCACGTGTAATTTTAGATACATCTGTTGACCATCCCTCAAAAGCATTATTTACAGAACTCAAATGGTTCACAATATATGACAGGATAGATTTTCACAAGGCAGTTCTTTTATATAAATGTCTACATGGAACTGCACCAGAGTATCTTCAGGACTTATTCAGGCCTTTTTCAACACAATACCAGTTGAGATCAATCTCACATGGAAACCTTCTAGTACCAAAACCAAGAACAGAGCAATTCAAAAAGAGTTTTCAATACTCTGGTACAGTTCTGTGGAATAAGCTTCCACTACATGTAAAATCGGCTGAAAATATTAGAGTATTTAAGAAGAAATATCAGGAGCATGCATGTGTTTCTAACAGATAATGGAATTTAGTATTTTAATACGAAACATGCTAATATAAGCACTAATTATTGCTTCTTCACACAATGTGCATTTGTTATACATTCATTAAGAGGGCCTCAAGAGAGAATAGTCCTTGACTAATGAGTCACCCTCTATAAATAAAGCATTATTATTATTATTATTATTATTATTATTATTATTATTATTATTATTATTATTATTATTATATAGAGAGGAGACTAAAAACATCTTGTAAAGGAATAGTGCATGACATGGCATTGCTAACAGACATGGTTAACTCTCTATGTTCTATCTATATAGAGAGGAGACTAAAAAGTCTTGGAAAGGAATAGTGCATGACATGGCATTGCTAACAGACATGGTTAACTCTCTATGTTCTATCTATATAGAGGAGAGACTAAAAAAGTCTTGGAAAGGAATAGTGCATGACATGGCATTGCTAACAGACATGGTTAACTCTCTATGTTCTATCTATATAGAGAGGAGACTAAAAAAGTCTTGGAAAGGAATAGTGCATGACATGGCATTGCTAACAGACATGGTTAACTCTCTATGTTCTATCTATATAGAGAGGAGACTAAAAAAGTCTTGGAAAGGAATAGTGCATGACATGGCATTGCTAACAGACATGGTTAAATCTCTATGTTCTATCTATATAGAGAGGAGACTAAAAAAATCTTGGAAAGGAATAGTGCATGACATGGCATTGCTAACAGACATGGTTAAATCTCTATGTTCTATCTATATAGAGGAGAGACTAAAAAGTCTTGGAAAGGAATAGTGCATGACATGGTATTGCTAACAGACATGGTTAAATCTCTATGTTCTATCTATATAGAGGAGAGACTAAAAAGTCTTGGAAAGGAATAGTGCATGACATGGTATTGCTAACAGACATGGTTAACTCTTTATGTCCTATCTATATAGAGGAGAGACTAAACAAATCTTGGAAAGGAATAGTACATGACATGGCATTTCTAACAGACATGGTTAACTCTCTGTGTCCTATCTATATAGAGGAAAGACTAAAAAGTCTTGTAAAGGAATAGTGCATGACATGGCATTGCTAACAGACATGGTTAACTCTCTGTGTCCTATCTATATAGAGGAAAGACTAAAAAGTCTTGGAAAGGAATAGTGCATGACATGGCATTGCTAACAGACATGGTTAACTCTCTATGTTCTATCTATAGAGAGAGGAGACTAAAAAAATCTTGGAAAGGAATAGTGCATGACATGGCATTGCTAACAGACATGGTTAAATCTCTATGTTCTATCTATATAGAGAGGAGACTAAAAAAATCTTGGAAAGGAATAGTGCATGACATGGCATTGCTAACAGACATGGTTAAATCTCTATGTTCTATCTATATAGAGGAGAGACTAAAAAAAATCTTGTAAAGGAATAGTGCATGACATGGCATTGCAGATGGACATGGTTGACTCATTATGTCCTATCTATATAGAGGAGAGACTAAAAAAATCTTGTAAATGAATAGTGCATGACATGGCATTGCTGATGGACATGGTTGACTCATTATGTCCTATCTATATAGAGGAGAGACTAAACAAATCTTGGAAAGGAATAGTACATGACATGGCATTGCTGATGGACATGGTTGACTCATTATGTCCTATCTATATGGAATGTAGACTAAACAAAGCCTGTAGAGCAAAGATTATGACAACATCAATTACATGTACAGTATATACCATTTATAGACATGTATTGGTAGTAGCAGTTTGAAAACATAGTTCAAAAGTTTAAAAACCTGGCTAGGAGACTCAAAACCCCAAAAACTCAAAACCCCAGACATATTTTAATCTTTGTTTAACTGAAACATAACTTATGTGTAACTGGAACCCAATGAAACATTGTCTGAATTCCGACTTCTTAGCTGTAAAAACACTTGACTAGCATTAAAGAGGATATAACTTGCACTCCCAGTGCAGCCTGATATTTTTATCCATATTGCAATAGCATTATGCAGGTCTGAACTTGCCCTCCCAGTACAACCTGGTATTTTCATCCATATTGCAATATTAAAATTGGTGACACAATATAGTTCCAAGTTGAAGAGGACAGGTATCCTGCCATTTTAACTTGGTACTGGTACTTTTACGGAGACATGGCAGCAGCTTGTTCACTAAAATGAGGTACATTTTCTGAAGTGGCTATCTCATAAACTTTGATATGGAACCATGTTATACTTACTCTTCAAACTCCCTTATTAGATCCTTGAGCTGGTCCATATTAATATCTGGATTCCTGATTCTGGATTTAATGGCATCACTGCATTCTTTGTATGTTGTAGCTGATCGAATGCTGGACACATTCACAACCCTGGGATAACATTAGTAAGTTATTAAATGAGTTAAGTAGGTCAACTAGATTCATAAGAACAAGTCAGCCTGAGATGAAAACTGCTCAAATCAGATCCTGAGTTTAAAGTGTATCTTTAAGTTTGTTAGCTGTCGTTGCAGTTAAAAATGGATATCCATTATGAACATTAACATAACTTGTGGGATAAACATAAAACACAAAATGTAAACGCTGTAAAGTATGAAGTATGGGGCCCTGTGACCTACTTTGTGATAAGAATGTGATTGTGCTGTTACCGTTCGAACAGTCACAGCAGCCCTTTATATTTGTCTCCCCTTTTTACTCCATCTTTGTAAATTTTGGTATCCTAATTGCGTTTGTAATACGTCCAGGCAGGAATGTGAATGTGCGTTAATAGCTCTTTATGTTGAATCTGAAGCCCACCACAGTGTGAGTAACTTCGTGAATTATGTATCATTAATGATTCATAGATTTAATTTAGGATATGGATGTTGATTGAAATCT
The DNA here is from genome assembly GCA_030141615.1 of Unio pictorum. Classification (NCBI taxonomy): domain Eukaryota; kingdom Metazoa; phylum Mollusca; class Bivalvia; order Unionida; family Unionidae; genus Unio; species Unio pictorum. The sequence goes on along the minus strand of JARLTB010000218.1, from coordinate 22,943,595 downwards.
ACAATCAGTTCAACATAGTGATGGATAATAACACACAATGTCATGTGGCTTGTTACTGCATATGATACTCTTTATTTGTGCCAGATTCTTCATAAACATTCTTTTTGTTATCATTTAAGCCCTCTTAGTAACAATTCATGTTAAGCCACAGTAGAGATGTTAAGTGGGACATACCTTCTAGTGAATTCCAAAGTATGGAAGCACATAATGGACATTATTTCATTACAAATTCCAAAGTATGGAAGCACATAATGGACATTATTTCATTAGTGAATTTAAAAGAATGGAAAGACATAAGGAACTTCTTACTTTCGATATATATTGTTTCAATACTACAGTTAAGCTTCTTTAATTTAATATAGATGTAGCAATTTCATATTTTGGAATAGTTGTATTTTCATTTATTACAGCTTTTTACCCTTATTTGATGAGAGTTCTTGCCCATGAATTAAAACAGTATTTAAACACAATTTGATGTCTTGTGTCTTAAATGCTAGAGAGCTCGAGGGTTACACTAAGTGTAATTGCTTCAGAGGAAAGGCAGTATAGTGATACTCATCAAGATGCATTCTACCTCCATTCCATTGATTGTATGATTATCAGTATATTGCTTAATGTTTCAATAGGATGCACTTATGTATCAAGTTAACTTCATTAGCCATCTCTTGGGGGTGCTATGAAACCAACTCCAATAAGGAGGAGAGACTAATTAAGTGGCAGTGAGGTATAGGTACACAGGTTTGCGCTATTATGTTTGTAGAGGTGATCTACTGAGGTCTTTACAAGATCTTTTGGTTTGATATATAATAAATATTATGAAAGTCATAACAGTAACAATATGTTCATCTCTCTTTTCATGATTTGTTTTGAGTTTTTTAAGATTTTTTATTTACAAAAATACTTAATCTGAATATCATTAATAAAAATATGTGAAAAAAGTCACATCATCAGAATAATGGTCACATATTACGGTGAGGTAGATTACAACATGTTTTCACTTGTGTTCTGTCTCCATTTACAATAAAATATTATAATATAAAAAATATTTATGAACCTTGAATGAGGACGGAGTAAGGGGAACAATGCCTCACATACAGCCAAGGTGTCCCAGAAGTTGACCTTCAAGATCGCCGCTGCTTGTTCTGCAAAGGGGGCAGGGGAATCTACCTGACCAAGAAATAAAAACTTTATATCATTTGAAAGACAAACAGACAGCCAGAGAGACAGACAAATTACAGATATATATTAGATAAATGTATACTGAATGGAACAGGACTTTTACTGAGTATAGGCATATTACAATGAATTCATGTTTTTGTCATTGATATGGATTTTCATTGATATAGATTTTTGTGTTTTTTCATTGATATGGATTTTTGTGTTTTTTCATTGATATGGATTTTTGTGGTTTTTCATTGATGTGGATTTTTGTGGTTTTTCATTGATGTGGATTTTTGTGGTTTTTCATTGATATGGATTTTTGTGGTTTTTCATTGATATGGATTTTTGTGGTTTTTCATTGATATGGATTTTTGTGGTTTTTCATTGATATGGATTTTTGTGGTTTTTCATTGATATGGATTTTTGTGGTTTTTCATTGATATGGATTTTTGTGGTTTTTCATTGATATGGATTTTTGTGGTTTTTCATTGATATGGATTTTTGTGGTTTTTCATTGATATGGATTTTTGTGGTTTTTTTAACATTGACATTCTAATATGAACATACATGAGAAAGGATCAGTATTGAAATTTAATGGTCACTGGTCACTGTACCTACATGGTACAAACATGTTGTATTATTATAGACATAAAAAAGGCACTTGTTATGTATGCACACCATAAAAATGTTTAAATATATTTAAAAATCAACTTTATTAAATGGAAAAAATTATTCAACACTATGCAAACAATTGATAATTTCCTCATGCCAAAAACAGATATGATGTACATTTATCCCTTCTATTCAACCTAGCCATTCAAGTGTTTAATGTCTATGTGATATATCTTACAATCATGGTTTTTTGTACATCAAATATGGTGCACTGTGTTGCATATGAATGTAACTAAAAGAGTTATGATGGGACAAAAGAGTTCTTTCTTTCTACAAAGAACCTGTTTACAGAACAAACGTGGATGGAAGCTGTGGGATCGAATAGCGTGAGGGATGGGAAAGTTGTGCCATTTATGCCTGATTAAATTAATTTTGTGTTAAATTTGTGAGCTCCCCCCACCCTGAATGGTCCAGTAAAATAGATAAACAAACACTTAATTGATAATAAAACGAAAGAAACTAAACTGGCATTGATATTATTTATTCCTTCTTTTTTGATCATGCAAAAGTTTTTTAAGAGCAAAATATTTCGATGAACTCCGCTGGCTAGCTCAAGCATCCTTACTGTTGTGTGTATTGCTTATGTCAGATAACAAAAGAGACAATAATATCACCTAAATGCTTGAAGGGACCTGCCATTCTAAGTTATACAGTGCAAAATGATCAAGATTATATTGAATCCTGGTTAACTGTACAATGGTATCTCACAAATAAAAATCATTATTTTAAAATACATTAACTCTGAGTGCAAATGATAATCTTTTTGCTAGCATGGGTTACAAAAGTATTATTAAAGCAAGTTATTGATGTGTCTACTATTTACCCCACATACATTAATTATGATAACATATGGCAAACAAATAGAAGTCTCAGTGATGAATAAACAGAACTGGCAGAGAGCAATAAACTCCTTGCTTAAACTTATCATCAGGATATCAAATGCAAAGTTATTTTATTACAAAGCAAGCCAATCCCAGAAACTGAATTTGGACTCTCCTAAGTGTGCTGATCTCCTTTTTTTAATTACAAAGTCTGGTGACATCCCAGTATTGATTCCTTTTTACAAGTATTAATGGAAATTTTGAAAATAAACTGAAACAATGGAACAGTTTTGAAAGCGACACAATCTAGTGTATCCTACACGCACATTGATATAAGTAAATTAGTTTTCAATATCTAAATATTTGCTATCCATGGTGAATGTTTTATATTTTTTGACAACAAGAAACATCTACTTTGTATTGTGGGGAAAAATGTACATCATTTAAACTGAGGCCATTCTGATAACAACACAAAGACTTTCTCATTCACATCCTTTACATCAAACAATAACTATCCACAGCACCATCAATCAATGCACACAGTACAAATCTCGGTGTTACTCTGGAAAGTACTCTCACATTGCACCATCAATCAATGCACACAGTACAAATCTCGGTGTTACTCTAGACAGTACTCTCACATTGCACCATCAATCAATGCACACAGTACAAATCTCGGTGTTACTCTGGAAAGTACTCTCACATTGCACCATCAATCAATGCACACAGTACAAATCTCGGTGTTACTCTGGACAGTACTCTCACATTGCACCATCAATCAATGCACACAGTACAAATCTAGGTGTTACTCTGGACAGTACTCTCACATTGCACCATCAATCAATGCACACAGTACAAATCTCGGTGTTACTCTAGACAGTACTCTCACATTGCACCATCAATCAATGCACACAGTACAAATCTCGGTGTTACTCTAGACAGTACTCTCACATTGCACCATCAATCAATGCACACAGTACAAATCTCGGTGTTACTCTAGACAGTACTCTCACATTGCACCATCAATCAATGCACACAGTACAAATCTCGGTGTTACTCTAGACAGTACTCTCACATTGCACCAGCATGTCATGAACATATACAAGGCTGCATATCTTGAGCTTTGACACATCAACTCCATTCGCAAATATCTTTCAGCTGATGCCACGAAAACACTTGTGTGTCCATTAGTACTTTCAAGACTAGACTCAATTATGTTCTAAATTTCTACTCCAGAAACATCAAGTATCACACCTCCACACTGCTTTGTACCCTACACTGGCTATCCAGTCGATCCAGAATCAAACACACAATTTGTTCTCTGTGCTACGTTTCACTGACGGACTCCAGTCCAACATATCTATCTGGCTTCACCCATTATTATTATTATTATTATTATTATTATTATTATTATTATTATTATTATTATTTCTGGTAGGCATCCTCTATTGGTGGGACATTGAAGCTAAGGAGAAGTAACATCAATGTATACTTTTATTTCGAGTGATTAAATTAATATTTTTTATTTACACTTGATAATTTTTTAATTCTTTTTGTGCGAGTTTAACTACTTTTAATCATGTAATACAAATCTGATGTAGAAAGAAAAATGATGAAGCATTGCCAGTGACCTTTAAGTGTGAAGTGGGAAAGGGTCATATTATTTCACGAGGATGATCATTAGTAGGTATTTAAATGTGGACAGATGGGTCATTGCATGTGTGTGATTGGGATTTGTCATATTGCTACAATGTCTGCAGTATGGCAGTTTATAGTGATGTCTAGCACTGGGGCATCATGCTGCAGACATGTAGCATGATGTCCCACCCATTCCCATTATCCTGACACCAGGCTGACCAGTCCTAACACTAACCTTTTAATACTGTTAGTACCATTTTTGTAAGTCTTTGGTATGAATCTTCCAGGGTTCAAACCCACGACCTCCCGCTTCTGAGACGGACCCTCTAACCACTAGGCCACCAAAGCAGTATATTGGATATCGAAATGTGGGTTAGTGGAGGGGGTCATATTATGTCCAAAGGAAGATCATTGTTGGAAATTGAAATGTGGGTCAGTGGAGAGGTCATATGATTACCAAAGAAAGATCATTAATGGAGATACACATATAATGTTTGCAGCAATCATGAAATCCATTAAAACAGGTACAAAAAATAAACAGAATTCTACAATCACTCAATTTACTATAGAAAGACATTAACAGCTAATTCACTGTACAGACTAGGACAAAGAATGCTGATAACTGATTGATCCTTTAGGCACAGTGACAAATACATTTATTCTACTGTAAACATCATATAATGTGCCTGGTTATTGCTACACTAATAATACATTCTTTGCTTTAGAATAATAACCTTGTATTATGCTACACAAATAATACATTGTATACTTTACAACATAAATATGATTACATAAATATTACATTATCTGGAAAGTGGCCTTAAACATTGCCACAGAAGTAATACATTGTATAATTCAGACAAATACCCTTAAATATTGGCACATAAATTATACATTCTATACTTTAGACAAATGCCCATAAACATTGTGTGTGTGTGTGTGTGCACTCGGATTTACTACATTGTGGACACTGATCCAAAGTATAGACCTTCGTTGTGGACACAGTTTACATTGTGGACACTACATCTTGGTGTCCACAAGGTACACACCTGTAAATTATCATTTTGGTTCATGTACATGATTTTAAAACCAAAAGAGCAAACCAACGTTGTGAACCATATCCCGCCATAAGTGTGTATCTTGGCACGCTCCCGCGCAGCATCCAGTTTGTGTGAACCCCACCTCACATACACACATTGCGGTTTGCGCATGTCATCGCCATTCGATATCACGATCTCTCACTTCTTATGGGTATTCTCGCAATATCTATAGTCGTCATTTTAATAAATGTTTAATCTCAGTATACTTTGGAAATACTTGCAAACTCTTATATTTACTTACTACGATTTGCCCCTGTCCAGTGAATCATTTCATAGAATGGAAAACCGAACTCCACATGATTGCACTGTATACAAGAAGTACACACGAAATGATTCGGTAGATACAATGCAAAATTATAATAATAAAATATTCTATTTAAGCAATATTAGACTAGACCAAGTGTGTATGAGTTTCCTTTTACTGAAAAATGTATACAACGTTTTGCGTACATACTTTATTACTTTAGTAACAGTACGAGTGACCATAAACTTTCTCTCTCTCTCTCTCTCTCTCTCTCTCTCTCTCTCTCTCTCTCTCTCTCTCTTAGACTATACAAATTGCAACAATCTCTATACTTGTAAATTAACCACTAGACAATATATTTGTACTTACTGCATATTTTGACAAGATATATATATATAGATACCGTTTATGTGTCCATAGTGGAAAATATATGCATTTATATTGGTGTAATGCGCCGGTAAAATCGTGTATTGACTGGCCTAAGGTGGTGTAGTGAAATAGTTCCCAATGAAAAAGGGGTACATGGCATAACCGGGTAGCGGTACGGAAATCTGATGATTATGAAGAAAAACCCGGCAAATGTACGGTTGATGGACTTATGGCAAGTTGTTTTATCTGTGTTCTTGACTTGATTAGAGTAAAATTTAGCATAAAAAAGCAGACATGTCTGGCTTTCCAATTTCCAACTTAAATTGTACGGAAGTCTTTGGAAGATTGGGGAAAACATATGACTTCCAGCGGGATTCGCACTAGGGTTTGAAACCGCTCGGTCAAATGAGACCCCTGTACGTGTAACAATACGTTCATAAAGCACTACGAAATTATTTATTTCAACACGAATAACGCTTAATTTCATCACATACAAAACTGATTTTTTTTCTTCTTTTCCATTCGCTTGCTCCCTCTATCCCGACCTTTACCATTCATGTCAAATTGTGTGCTATTCTTCGTAAAAACACTACCTGTAATTGTGATAAAGTAATCGGTTCATAACAGATGTATAGCTTCGTCGCAAAGCTAACTTTTTCCTAAAGATTTTTTCTTCTCGAAAGATAGCGCTAAGTCAGTGACATGAATGGTCATATATTAAAATAATATTATAATAGACCTATTTTCATCCGACTTGTTGACACATGGTTCACAATTGGTTCCACATTAATAAGAAACACACACACAGCATTATGAACTCCGTGTCCATAACTACAATATCGTGTCCACAATGTCGCGACGATGATAATCAATAATGCATTTAGTGTACTGTGTATAAAACATATGTTGGTAAAAACATCACCAATAGAGAATATTTTCACCTTATTTAGCTTGTATGTCTTGTTTAAATGGTTATTTAAGGATGTATCCATAACCCGGTCCCTAGTCGGATGGTTCACAAGTATAGCAATCCGCGTATGTGTGTGTGTGTGTGTGTGTGTGTGTGAGAATGCTTGCCAGTAGCTTCTTGTGGGTTGGTGGTTCTTTCTGAGGGTTTTCTCCAGTTCTTCCTCCACCATTAATGCTGGCTGCCATGTAGAGCCTATCGTGTGCTGAAAAATGGCATTAAACCCACCAACAACAACTTTAGACAAATGCCCATAAACATTTGTTACATAAATAATACATTATATACTTTAGAACAGTGCTGTCCAACCTTTTGACACCATGGGCCACTGAATTTTATTTCTTGAAGCTGAGGGTAGCAGAAGAAAACTTAAAAGCAACAACTATACAAATTATTCATAATTGTTTACCTGGTTAAGAAGATATACAATGGAAGTAGGCCATTAACCTTTATATATCAATGCACAACACAATGCTCAAGCTCTGGCAGGCCAATGAAAATCAGCCCATGGGGCATATGCGGTCCACAGGCTGCAAGTTGGACAGAACTACTTTAGCAGATACATTGCTACATAAATTATGCATTCTGTACTCAAAAGGTACACAAGATATTATTTTTGGTGAGTAGGTAAATAAAAACAAATATATACACGTACAAGGCCTTGCTCTTTACTTAATTTAAAGTGAAAAAAAAACTTCAGGAAATGTTTATTTTGAATAGGTTATATTTTTCCTTTTCCTTTTTTTATGCATTGTTATTAGAAGTCTGTTTCATATTGCCTTGCTGGAGTTAATCTTGGGGTTCATTGATAATGTCATAAAACCTCTTGCTTGTTTTATTCAGTTTACAAAATAACAATACGAGAAGGCTTATTTAAATTTAGAATAGTAAGGATTTGCCACAATAAATAAAACAAAAATGATTGACTCATTAATTCAAAATGCTCACACTATCGGAATTTACTTGTTACACTAATGTTCTAACAGTTTGTGAGAAGACCTACTTATACTGCCATTGTAACCTTAATAGGGAATAATTAATGTCAGTAAATGGTTTTCTATGCTCAGTAGACCATCCAAATTTGTATTTAAAAAAACCCAAAAACATTGAATACCCCAACAAACTAATTAAAAAATAACATCAACAACTGAAAACACACAGTATTTCCAAACAACAATAATCCTAGATCACAAGACTTATTTCCTTAATGTGGAAAATGTACAACATATACCACAAATTAAAATTTTAAAAAAAAACTTAAATGATGCAGGAAACTACTCAGAAAGGTGACAAAAAAATAAATTTTGTTGTTTGTTCGTTGATTCAACGAGGACATCTGAGGGTTGGAGGGGCTGGGAGCGTGCGCAAGTGGCTGATGAGGCCGACCCTTGCACGGAATGTTCAATTGCATAAGGGATAGGGGATGAGTGGAACATCTCCAGGAGTGTTGATGGCACGTGCTTTTGTGCCTTTCCTTTTTAGCTCTGCAGCTGCTGTCCTGCTAGATTCGCACAACTTGGAGCCTCTGTGCACAGACAAACACCAAGTGACTCGATCGCTTGCTGTTTGCTCACAGGAATCAAAGTTTATGTTGAATGCTTTCAATGCAGCTTTCTGATTGTCGTTGAAGCGTTTCTTCTGACCTTGGTGGGATCACTGTCCTTGCTGTAGATCACCATAGATGAGTCTCTTAGGCAGCCTGTGGTCTGGCATGCATACAACATATCCCCACCCAGCATAGCTGGCATTGCATCAGGATGGTGTGGATGCTGGGGAGACCTGCTTGGGCAAGTACCTCAGTTTCTGGAACCTCGTCCTGCCACTTGATGTTGAGGATTTTCCTGAGATTTGTGGTGTGAAAGTGGTTTAGCTTCCTGGCATGTCGTTGGTACACCGTCTCCGTTTTGCATGAGTAAAGTAGTGTGGGGAGCACAACTGCAATGTAGACCTTTAGTTTGGTCTGGATGCTGATGCCTTTTCTATTCCAGACATTGGCATACAATCTGCCGAAAGTTGTGCTGGCTCTGGCAATGCGAAGGTACACCTCGTCGTCAATAGTGACAGTGTGTTGCCAATGTAGGTGAAGCGGTTCACTTTGTTGATTTTTGTTGACGGTGATGTTGGGCTCAACATATGGCTTTCCAGGGGCAGGCTGATGCAGGACTTCAGTCTTCTTGGTACTGATGGTGAGACCAAAGATTGTGCAGGAGCTGGAGAATTTGTCAATGCTGAATTGCAAGTAGGTTTCTGAGCCGACATTGAGGATGCATCAGCAAATAAGAGATCCTGGATGGTGTCTGTCATGACCTTGGTTTTCGCTTGAAGCATCATGGGATTGAATAGCTTTCCATCTGTACGGTAGCTAATGATGAGTTCAACCTCTCCATCTCTGAAAGCATTAGTCAGCATGGTAGGGAACAACAGCCTGAACAGTGTCGGTACCAGAACACTACCCTGCTTGACACTGTTGGTTACTGGAATTTGCTCAGATGTCTCTCCATTGTCCTGGACTCGTGTGTGCCAACGTACAAATGCTGCACCATAGATATAATTTTTATTGGGCATCTGTACTTGGCCATTACCTTGCACAAGACTTCTCTGCTGACAGTATCAAAAGCCTTTGTCAAATCGACATAGATGGAGAAAAGGTTGGTGTTTTGCTCTTGACATTTCTCATGTAGCTGCCTCGCAGTAAACACCATATTGATGGTCCCACGTTCTTTTCGAATCCGCACTGACTTTCTGGCAGTAGTTCCTGGTCAAGGTGCATAGTAAGGCATTTCACTAGGATTCTGGGAAGTATCTTTTCCGTAACTGAGAGTAAGGATATACCCCGGAGGCTTTCCCAGGCCTGGCGGTAGCTTTGCTCTTATATCGGTGGATTAAGGAGGTGTCTTTGAATTCCTGGGGGATTGAATCTTGCTGCAACACCAGTAAAAACAGTTGGTGGAGCCTTTCATTCAGGGCTGTGCCCCCTTCCTGGTAGACTTCAGCTGCGATGGAGTTTAAACTAGGTGCGCTGCCACTGGAGAGCTGACATATCGCTTTCTGTGTCTTCAGCAAGGATGGAAGTCATCCAGTGCTTCATTGATGGGCATCTGGGGAGACAACTGAATGCTTCATCATTGATGGATGAAAGGCAATTCAGGACAGTGTCAAAGTGTTCAGCCCATCGTTGAAAAAGATTCTTTTTGTCAGTAATTAGTATGTTCCCGTCTGCGCTGAGAAGGAGGGATGATCCAGATGAAGTAGGTCCATACACTTTGAGGGCATTCTAGAAGTTCTTCATGTCATGCTGGTCTGCATAGCACTTAGTCTCATCAGCTTTGGTGATCAGCCATGTGTCTCACATCTGACAGAGCTACTGTTGTACAGTTCTGCATATGTTTTTGAACGCATCATTCCTAGAGGTGGACTTGGGGTTGATGAGGTAGGTTCGAAGGAGGTGGTGTTTCTCATCCAGCAAGTGCATGATCTCGTTGCAGTTCTCATCTAACTAGTCTTGATGCTTTCTGGTTGCGGATCCTAGGATTTTCGAAGCTGTGCTGTAGACCAGCCCTCTGAATTCTGCCCAGTCAGTCTCCACATTCTGATTGTCAAGAGGGGTCGATTTCAGACGTTTTTCCAGGGCATTTACGAGAGACTGTTTGGTACTGGTGCATTTTAGTTTGGTGATGTTCAGTTGTTTAGGAGGCTTCTTTTCATGTTGGTGTCTTTTGGGCTGAATGCGGGTTTTGAAATTGGTGATAATGAAGGGATGGTGTGTTCAGGAGTCAGCACTGCACAAGGACTTGGTTACATGCACATCCTGCCTGTCCCTCTTCCTCACAATGACATAGTGCTTAGAGTGTGGGGGCATCCATGACGTCCGGTTACGGGTAGACTATATTGGTTATCAGCAGTTCATGCTCAGCGCAAGTATGGAACAAAAGGAGACCATTACTGTTACAGTGACCCACTCCATGCTTTCCTAGCACTCCATCCCAAGCAACGTGATCACGGCCTATCCTTGAACTGAAATTGCCAAGAAAGACAAGCTTATCTGCCATTGGAACATCAGCAACGACGGAGTGAAGATACTCATAGAACTGGACCTTCACTTCATCTGGGTTGGTCATGGTTGGAGCATAACAACTGATGATGGTAAGGTGTTTTCTTCCAGACAAGAGGGGGAGTTTCATGGTCATGAGTCTGTCGTTTACTCCCTTGGGAGGTCCAGTCAATTTGCCAATCAGTTATGTCTTCACTGCAAATCCAACACCAGCCTCACGACACTCTTCACATCCTCGGTAGCTCGAAAAGAAAGTGTATCCAGAGCCCCTTTTACAGAGTTTGCCTTCTGCAAGCCAGGTTTCGCTCAATACAGCAATGTCCACGTTGTATCTGGAGAGTTCCTTCCCTATAAGAGCGGTTCTTCTCTGGGGTCTTTCTGCATTGTCTCTATCCAGTAAGGTGCATACATTCCATACACGAAGTGTGAGAGGAACAATCCTCATTTTCATTTTTGTATTTAGACCACTGGAGTAGGGTCCTCACCAGCCGTGGTATGCTGGCTACGGAAGTTTAGAGCAGGCAATGTTTAGGGCACCTTTTCTAGCCCCTTCCTCATGGCAGGGAGGTAAGCAGTGCATTCCTGAAGAGAGCTGCTCAGTTGTGCAGGGGGCTGCCGGACTTCTGCTCCATATCAGTGATGAACGACTGAAATGGCATGTGCGCAGGTTTGCAGCTACGGCTGCAAGTGTACTCACACCTGCTGATTCCTAGCTTGCCTGTTGCCACATGACTTTAGTAGGTGATAGAATGGGATGGGTGGATGACAAGAATAACTTGTGCGGTGACTTTGTTTTAAGTGAAGAAGAGTTACACAGTTTGTCAACCTCACTCTCTCGCTCAAAACCATCTGGGTCCAGCAGCACGACAACGTTGAGACGGAGTTCAGTGCAGTGGATGACCAGGACTTCCTACGTGTCTTCACGTGTTCTTAACGCTCCACAGTGCTTTGCATCAAATCACCTTTCTGCACGTTGACCAGCTGTTGTTCCTCCATGCAGGCTGCCAAATCCAGTCTTCACATGCTAGGTAGACAACGTCTAACTCACCGATGGTTTAAGACCCGTCTACTATCCTCAGCCTGGTTAAGCCAGCCAGTCAAGGCCGTTTTCTGGGAAGCTGTCATTGCGCATGCCACAGCTTATTGTAGCAACATATAAGAGCTGAGTGCCAAGTGGGGATCAAAGGTGGGCGAGCTACCCCCGAAGGAGTACGACTGCTTAGCCAGCCAGAGGTGTTATGCCATCCCAGGACACCCCACACACCCCAAATAAATTAGCTTCACATAAAGGGAATACTCTATTATTGTTGAATCTGTGTTGACTGACCTTGTAAAATCAATGAGATCTTTGAATTGCATTGTAGTTTAGATGAATACAAAGTTGAATAATTGTCTAAATCAGATATATAACTTGGGTCTTTTTCATACCATTAAGGTCAATGCATCCTACACTGGTCCCATTGTCCTTGAAAGCAATCAATGAATCTGCCTGTCTTGGTCCTATTGTCCTTGAAATCAATCAATGAATCTGCCTGTCTTGGTCTTACAGTCATTGAAAGCAATCAAGGAACCTGCCTGTCTTTGTCCCATTGTTCATGAAACCTTGAATGCAATCAATGAAACTGGTTGTCTTGGTTCCATAGTCATTGAAAACAACCTATAAATCTGCCTGTCATGGTCCCATAGTCATTGAAAGCAATCAGTGAATTTAATTTATATATCTGCCTGTCATGGTCCCATAGTCATTGAAAGCAATCAGTGAATTTAATTTATATATCTGCCAATCTTGGTCATGTTGCCATTGGAAGCAATCTAAATATCCTTGGTCCCAGTGTCACTGAAAGTAATTTATAAATCTGACTGTCTTGGTCCTATTGTCATTCAAAGCATACTATAAATCTACTAAACACTAGAATTTCCACAATGCCATTACGTATCTACCTGCTATACATTAGTTTTTCACAATGTCATTACGTATCTACCATCAATACATTAGTGTTTCCACACTGTCATTACATATGTATCTACCTGCTATACAATAGTGTTTCTACACAATCTCTGTCATTACATATATACCTGCTATACAATAGTGTTTCCACACTATCATTACATATATACCTGCTGTACAATAGTGTTTACACACTGTCATTACATATTTATCTGCTGTACAATAGTGTTTACACACTGTCATTACATATATACCTGTAATTAGCTAGTGTTTACAAACAATCATTATGTATATACTTGCAAAATAAATTAAATATCCAGTATGCATGCAAAACATATTTTTAAAAGTTCAAGTTGTGTATCTACCATCAATACATTAGTGTTTCCACACTGTTATTACATATGTATCTACCTGCTATACAATAGTGTTTCTACACAATCTCTGTCATTACATATATACCTGCTGTACAACAGTGTTTCTACACTGTCATTACATATATATCTGCTGTACAATAGTGTTTACACAGTTATTACATATATACCTGCTGTTCAATAGTGTTTACACACAGTCATTACATATATATCTGCTGTACAATAGTGTTTACACACTGTCATTACATATATACCTGTAATTAGCTAGTGTTTACAAACAATCATTATGTATATACTTGCAAAATAAATTAAATATCCAGTATGCATGCAAAACATATTTTTAAAAGTTCAAGTTGTGTCAGCATACCAACCAATTCATGTACCAGTTTAGATTCTCATGAGCTACACATACTTATCTGTCATTTTGTTAAAATTCATTCATACTGAATAATGTATCATACATGTCAAAGGTATATTCAGGAGATATGTGTTTCCGATGCAGGAGGTTTTCAGTCCAATGATATCAGATAACAGTCATCAGAATTCTGAAGTTAATATCAAATATTATTAGAAGTTTTTACAAAATGAAAACCAACAAATTAACTACCAGCATTTTAGATATAAACCATGAGTCAGCAAGTTTTTGTTAGTGAGATTAATAAATCAGACTGCTATCTCTCTTTCTCTCTTCTCTTGTATTAAATAATAAAATGTTAACCTTATTAGCTATTGCTGCATTGTTGACAAGAATGTCCAGTCCACCATACTGCTGCTGAAGGAAGGAATGGAGATTCTGTATACTACTGATATCACTGATGTCCAGTTGGTGGAATAGAGGGTTAAGACCTTCTTTCTTAAGCTCCTCTATGGCTTTCTTGCCATGACCTTCATCTCTAGCTGTAAATATAAAATGTATTTACAAGCTAATTAACCATCAATTCCAATAATCATCTACTCTTCCATCAATCCATCAATCAATCCCAATAATCATCTACCCTTTCATCAATCCATCCATCAATCCCAATAATCATCTACCCTTTCATCAATCCATCCATCAATCCCAATAATCATCTACTCTTCCATCAATCCCAATAATCATCTACCCTTCCATCAATCCATCAATCCCAATAATCATCTAACTTTCCATCAATCCTTCCATCAATCCCAATAATTATCTACCCTTCCATCTGACTACATTCATTGTTACAACATGCAATTGGATCTTAGCTTAGATCAAATAAGTACCCATAAAAGTTGCAAGGAGGCTTGGACATAAATATTAATCAAATTAAACAGACTATAAAAATAACCTCTAGAAGACAACATTATGATGTCCCAGACTATAAAAATAACTTCTAAAAGACAACATTATGATGTCCTAGACTATAAAAATAACTTCTAGAAGACAACATTATGATGTCCTTGGTGAAATGAACATAAAGTAAAAAGTCAATAAAATAGTCAAGTGAAACTCTTAGTTTAGCTCTTGAAAACATCATGCAAGGAAATTGTTCAGGACTAGTTTTAAAAGTTTTAAAGAGTGAATGTCTGTTTTTTCTTCTTTTTACTAATTCCCCAGTAAAGTAAGTAAAATATTATCTTGGATATATCTATTTTAAAAGAAATTACCATGAAGCCTATCATCGGACACCAGTACTCAACAGATCATCTGCCATGATATGTACTTGCAACAGTATAGGCCACTGATATTGTGTTGTACATATCTCAACCTCACTAATCATAAAGTATACAATGCTAAATTGTTCAAAACTTATGAGAAGAGGCAACCAAACTAGAAAAAGTGACCAAAAAAGAAAGGGTAACCAAAATAGAAAGGTAATAATCCAGAGTGAGACTGGAAGACAATGATCTAGAGAGATAACAGGCTTAGCTGGGGAAGATCATAAGGTGATCTGGAGAGATCATATATTTAGCTGGGGAAGATAATAGAGAGCTGGAGAGATCATAGGTTTAGCTTGAGAAAATTATAGAATAATCTGGAGAGATCATATATTTAGCTCGGGGAGATAATAGGGTGATCTGGAGACCATATAGTGATCTGGAGAGATCATAGGTTTAGCTAGGGAAGATCATAGGGTGATCTGGAGATATCATAGATTTAGCTGGGGGAGATCATAGGGTGATCTATCTAGAGAGATCATAATTTTAGATGTGGGAGATCATAGGGAAATCTGGATAGATCATATA
Organism: Unio pictorum; assembly: GCA_030141615.1. NCBI lineage: Eukaryota > Metazoa > Mollusca > Bivalvia > Unionida > Unionidae > Unio > Unio pictorum. Next base: position 22,928,045 of record JARLTB010000218.1, on the reverse strand, counting down.
TTTAGCAGGGGAGATCATAAAGTGTCTGGAGAGATCATATGTTTAGCTGGGGGAGATGATATAGGGTAATGATCTATCTAGAAAGATCATAAGTTTAGCTGGGAAATCATAAAGTGATCTGGAGAGATCATAGGTTTAGCTGAGGGAGATAATAGGGTAATCTGGAGAGATCATAAGGGTAGGTGAGGATGGATAATTGATTGTGTTTTAATGGCACATCAGCACTGTTAGGTATATATATATATATATATATATATATATATATATATATATATATATATATATATATATATATAATATGATAAAAGGTTTCATATCATCCAAATAGTTGAAAGTAAAATTGTCAGATGGTAACAGTAAAAAATAAAGGCTCCCTATCAACAGAGGATGTAAATTGTATATGTTAATGAAGACACATGAAAAGGTGTTGAAAATAAGGGACGGTATATACATTCCATAAAAATGCTATAGGTGATGCCATTAAAGTTATAGCTTAGAATAAATGTTTACTCCCTTCAGGAATTCTAAAATACAAGTGATGTTTATTGTATCAAAAAGATCCTTCATGTCACGCACATTGTAATACTTATCGCGTGTAGGTTGCAGATCAAAACACTATCATAAAGTGTTTAACAATGAATGATTCATTGCAAGAAACGCACTCTGGTGGCTTTTAGCTTTTTAGTATGTAGGAGTGGGTTATATATGTATGACTGATTCAAATTCTTGCAATGACAATCTCCTCCATACAGATGGTTCTGTAGGAAGGAGTCCATTCTCCTATTGTTGGCTTGATGGAGTGGAGTTTGTTATTCATTGCGTCATTCCACGTTGCCTGTCACTTATCGTGTAATGACTCTTTGAAACAAGGTTTAAAAGCAGTGTACATCATTTTAAAATCAGATGGTTCTTGGGATAGGGCCATTTTAGCAGCACGGTCTGCTTTTTCATTACCTTTAATACCAATATGGCTAGGTAGCCAACAGTATACTATATTGTGGGAGGTACTCAGTCAGCTCAGTATTTTTGATGAAAATATTGGTTACTAATGGGTTCTCCAGTTTCTACTGTGACTGAATTACTGATAAGTCAGAGAAGATAATGCTGTTTGCTGGGAATCAGGTGGGTTTGTTTGGGTTTGGGCGTCTTTCGTTGCTTTTCGGTTCTTTTTCCCAACCGTTGAGAAGAACGTGCCGGGGAGGGATGTTCTAGCATGAATAAGCTTACTGGCATCTAGATAAGGGATGTAGGAGGTTATGGATTTCTGTATTTCCTTCTCCTGTTTCCAGGTGTAACATTCCTTTGAATTAGCATTGTGATCCTTTCTGTAGTTGATGCAATGAGGAGTGGCATTGCACTCGGATTCCTGATGAGAAGGGTCTTTGCATCAACCACATATTTGATGTCTGGAGCATCGGTCTTCATGATGGCCGTATTATTTACATTTAAAGCATCGGAGGGGATTCAGTATATATATCTCAACCTTAACTGGTAGGAATCCAGCTCTGACCACTTTAGGTACTGCTGGTTCATTTGAAGGTGAGTAAAAGGGTGTTGGTGTCCTGCAGATTGTTGTTTCGTTTGGTACGAATTCTATGAATTGCAGTGACACCTTCATTTTTTATCCCCTCGATGTTTCCTTTGTCACTGACTCTAGCCAAGTCACAGTAATGAATGATGCTCTTTAATGTATTAAGTGAAGTGTGGGCAAAGTAGGCTACTAGAATATCGTGAAAAGTTTAATTTTGAGGATATTTTCAGTATGTGCTTTGCGTTCGCACTCTACAAAAAGACCACCTGATTTAAGTTGTTTTATGCTTTCTGGCTTGCCGACTAATCAAAATATAGTCTTTCCAACTATAAATGGTGATAGTATAGCATGAGATTTTGTTTCATCTTTTGATTGGATGGCCATGAAGTGAGGAAAGGATTTCTCAGCACATGGCTCATCATCAGATTCAGATACTGTTTTGGTTATTTTTAGTTCATTTTTATTGTTTGTACTTTCCATTTTTTACTTGTTTCATCACCTGTGCTCGCCCACCCACCGCAGAGTCCAAGAAAGAGACATTTTTAAAGTGCCAGGGTTACACTAGTGGTATACTCAGTAGGTAAGATTACCTCCTGATTGACCCATTAAGCCACCGCCTTCTAGACTAGGAGAAAAAAAAAATAAAGGGGTAAACAGTAGGGGCTATCGAAAGCATCAAGAGAGATACATGGAGAAAAAAGAGAAAGTGAGCTAGTAACATATGACATTCTAGGGCTTCGCGTGACCATTCCGACCACCTGTCTAAAAGAAGCAAAGGGTAAAGTAGTGTACTACATAGGAAAGCCTCCACTCAACAACCATGACCCTTTCCTCCCCAGACACGGGTCGCAACCAATGGCAAAAATGTTTCCTCTACTTAGTAGCCTCTTACGACATGTAGTGAGGCATATCAGATCAATTCTTCAACCCCGGACCCACAGGGTGAGGTTAGGTGAGAGATTATATGGTGATCTGTAGAGATCATATTGCAGCCTGTAGGGATAACAGGATGAGCTAAAAAGTGCATAAGAGGGCATATAAACCTATCAAGAGCGAACTGGAAAGGGAACTAAATGGGATATAAAGTGATATAAAGCAGCCAAAGATCCTTAACTGTCATAAGAGAATTTGTGAACAGCATATGTCATGTATTACATATACAATAAATAGTTTTATGTTAAGATTTAATTAATATGTATTTACTGTTATCTTTTCCACAAACTGTTTGAGGACAAATGTGTAATTCTTGTTCATTGTTCATATGCCATTATGTTCATGAGTCAATCCATACAATTTGCAAATCTCAGACTTCATCTTGTGTTGCATTTCTTTTTGGCCCCTTTGGATTAGTATCTACCTTAGATAAGAACATTATATAACATATGCAAGAACAGGAGTACTGAAAACAGCACATTATATGACCAAAATGTGGTTAATGAGTATTTTTAAATAGCTTTCTATTGATATCCGATTCACACAGGCAGTTGAAGGTTGGGCATTGGACACCGGTGGTTACTGGTGGCTGGGACACAGCTCTGTGACGTCTCTCACAAGCTGCAGCAAGAAGCTTTCGGCAGCCAACCTCGAAAATGGGACTGGCTTATCTGGTCAGGGCCTGCTACTGACTTTTGTCTGAGGCAGCGCACGTGAGGGGGTGGAGTTGAAGGTCTGCATATTTTATGTGCGTCTTGAGATTGTCTTTGTCACTCTTGCGAGGGTGTTCTTGGTTTAGGTTGGCTAGCTTGCCAAAGAACAGCTGCTTTGGGATTTTGTTGTTATCCATGGGGGTATTCACATCCATCTTAGTTGGTCCTGGATTAGTGTGGTTTCAATGATTGTTGTGCTGGCTCTATCAAGGACTTCATGATTGGTGATTCAGTCCTGCCACTTAATCCATGGATCTGAGGGAACGCTGGTGGAACTGTTCCAACTGACTGATATGCCTTCAGTACACAGTCGACGTTTCACTTCCAAACAAGAGAGATGTGTGGACTACGGCATTTTACACCTTCATCTTTGTTGACAGGCATATCATGTATGTCCTTATGCTGCTAGACCTTGGTTCGGAGTCATCAGAGTGCTTGACTGATTGTTTTGATCCTCGCAGTGATCTATCCGTTGTTTTCACGCGACGTCACAAAACGTGTGTACATGTACTTCCATATCCACCATTTCGAGTCCCTATCCAACATAACTGGCACGTTTCATTTTGTGAGTAAGAATATAAAAATACATCACATTCTGTCCAGGGAGCCATCACTGGATATTATTCAGCTGAGGTATTTTAAACTCTCCACATGCTTCAGCTGCGTGATGCCAATGGTGATGCAGGGATGTCAAGGGACAGTGTTTGGTGAGGGCTGTAAGAGGACTCATGTCTTTTCAAGGCTAATTGAGAGTCCAAATAGGTTGGAGGCTTCAGAGAACCTGTCCAGATTGTCTGTAGGTGAGTCTGTTCATGGGCCATAAGAGCACAGTCATCTACGAAGAGTGCTTCAGTGATGAGTATTTCTAGTGTCTTGTTTTTCGACTAGGTGACGGAGATCAAACACTGATCCATCAAGGCGATTTTTAATGTAAATACCAAGATCAAGGTCACAGATGGCATGGAGCTGTACCTGTGCGAAGAAGAGGTTGAAGAGTACTGGAGCGAGTACACATCCCTGTTTGGCACCATTAGATATGGAGAATTTCTCAGAGGGTTCACCATCTGAACGAATCTCTAGTCATGTCATCATAAAAAGAGCCGGATGAGGTTGGTAAACTTCTGAGGACAACCAAGCTTCTTGAGTACTACCCACAGTGATTATTTTTGGATTGTATCGAAAGCCTTTTTCAGGTCCACAAAGACGGCATACATATTCATGTTCTGCTCAAGGCACGTCTCTTGGACTTATCTCACTGCAAATATCATGTCAATGGTGCTGCGATCTGGGAAAACACCACACTGAGACTGAGCGAGGTCATCATCTGACACTGCCGCAATACGCCTTTTGAGAATGATGCAAGCAAGTATTCTGCCAGTAATGGAGAGCAAGTATATGCTTCTGTAGTATGCACGTGTGCCTATTTTCTTATAGAGGGTCATAACTGATGCGTCTCGGAAGTTGTCTGGCATTTACTCTTCTGTCGGTCTATTGATTGTATACTTAGGTACAAAATGACGCAGTAGAGATTTAACTTTTGTACTAGGCCACTGCCATTGTGACCGTCACGTGACCCCTTAATTTAAAAAAAAGTTTTTTTCGTCAAGCATTCAAGCCTACCATATATATATATATATATATATATATATATATATATATATATATATATATATAATGGAATGCATTTTCTGTAATTTGATTGAATGTCAATGGTCACGTGATGCTGAACTGAACTTTTTTTTTAACACAACGAACAATTGTGCAGACTACTTTTGGTTTCCTGTGTCCATGTCATTTGATGTGAATTTTTTTCTATCTCAACCCCTTACACCCTAAAAATAATAACAACAGAAACTCACCCACCCCCTCATGTGATTTACAACCAAAATGTACAAAACACAGGTTAAAAATTGACACGATTTTGCTTTTGAAAGATCGAAATGCATAGAAAGTTAAAACAACGCTGCCGTAACAACACGCGCCACACGCAAGCATAGTTTAGAAAAAAGGAATCTCCTGGTTTAACCATTATTATACATTGAAAGGAAACTTGCCTGTTAGGTAAACATCCCCATCAAATTGCTTACACAGACCACGGACAATAGCAAATCCAATTCCTTTATTTGATCCAGTCACCTGCAAATCAAGCGTAAAATAAAATTCACAAGATATTCAGTGATTCTGAGCATATATTTCCATTTAAGTCCCGAATTTTGTTTAAAGAGCCTTACAGACTCGATGACCAAGACCTATTTTGGACCTCAGAATATGGAAATGTAAAACAATTAATCACACAACGCGTTCTATAAGAAAAAGAGATATCATTATAGTTTAGCATCAAATAGCGAATAAACAAGGAGGGGTGGAAATGGCCGAATAAAAAAGCCATGCATTACTACAGACTTCACTCTGCTATGAAGCAGTGGCGTAGCGAGGATATTTGGCCCCCAGAGCAAACACCCAAATTTGCGGCGCCCAGGGCAAAACACACAAATTTGCGCCCCCGGTTGCCCCTGTTGCGCAGTTATGTTGATCCTTTGGGCCGATTTGGACCCCCATCTGGCGCCTCCTAGCCACCGGCGCCCTGAGCAAATGACCCCTCTGCCTGCCCCCCCCCCCCCCCTCGCTACGCCACTGCAATGAAGCACAGGAGTCTGACGTTTTATCAAAGAAGGTACGGCGAAATCTATGACAACATTAAATCACCCTTATCGGTACAATAAATGAACACTAATAGTACCGATACGGTGATTTCATGTTGTCAGAGATTTCGCCGTATTTTATTGATAAAACGTCAAGACTCCTTTGAATGAAGTATCCCTGAACTTTGACTCGTGTGTAATGGTAAAGTGTAAATATGGGTATTATCGATCTGGAGGTAAGGGACAGAACATTTAATTTTATTTCTATGGAGGGGGTTGGGAGTGCGGAGGCCTTGGTCATTCTTTCTAACCAGTATTTCTTTCTTACCTGAATATAATTAACTTATTGTAATATTCAAGTGGACACAGTTCGTTCTTTTAGTTAAAGTCAGCATCGACAAATTGACCTTGAAACAATTTGTTGATGCTGACTTTAACTAAAAGAACGAACTGTGTCTACTTGAATAGTAAAATGTACAATAGGGACTTGGAACAAATTACTATCAATAATTGCAGAAGTTCCTTACTTGGTATCTCACATGCAGAAGCTTCCCAATATCACATTCTATGAACTAGTCAACTAGAAGTAACATCAAGTGATTCTCATCACCGCTACAGTAGCCGGATTAGTCTGAGAATGAAGGGACGAAAACGTACACTGACACTCTTTAACTTATTTCTGAGTTTCCTATCATTACTAACCACTCCAGTGCCCTAGTGGTTAGAGCTTCCGCCGCGGGAGCGGGAGGTCGTGGGTTCGATCCCCGGCCGAATCATACCAAAGACTTACAAAAATGGTACTAACAGCTGCCTCTCTTGGCGCTCAGCATTGAGAAGTTAGTGTTAGGACTGGTAGGCCTGGTATCAGGATAATGTGACTGGGTGGGACATCATGCTACATGTCTGCGGCATGATCCCCCAGTGCTAGACATCACTATAAAGTGCCTCACTGCAGACATCGTAGCGATATGACTGAAAAATTGGTAAAGCTACGTTAAAAATCCTGATCAAATAAATAACAAATAAAACTATCATTACTCTTCTGACTGTTCTGTCACTTCTCTCTTTACTTTATCTTTGACCACGCACCAGCCGTTGCTGAATAGTCTCCCCCACCATTTAAATGGCTGGTCACTCCAAATCGGTCAGCTGCTATTATTTCGCAACTGCGTTTGAATGCTAATTTATATCAAACCTTATTTATATTTTTAAAAAATCATAACCTAAAAAATTAGTTCAACACGAATCTTGACATGGAAGTGATCATGTGTGTTAAGTTCTTTGAACTAATTTGTTCCGATGTATTAAGCGAGAAATATAGGCTTAATGCAACTTATATGCTATTTTCACTGAAGTAAATGCTACACGTTTTTTTAAAACATATTTATGTGGGAGAAATTTTCATTAAACTTGACATAATTAATACAGGCTACGATCAACATTAAAATAACTATAGTTAATACAGACTACAATTAATATTAAATGGCAATAGTTAATACAGGCTACACTTAATAGTAAATTGACTTTGTTAATACAGGCTACGATCAACATTAAAATTACTATAGTTAATACAGGCTACAATTAACATTAAAATTCACAGTGTTAATATAGACTACAATTAATATTAATTTGCCATATTTAATACTGGCGATGATTAAAATTAAAATTGCCAGTTATAATACACGCTACGATTAACATTAAAACTGCTAAAGCTAATCATCATTGGCGCCTTAGTCTCGGGAGACCATGCGGATAGCGCCCTTGGGGTGTCGTCTGTCTCTGGGTTGTTGGCATCGTCTGTTGTGGCTGTGGAGACCTATGCGCGAGTGGTAGTCCCTCTTGCAGTTTGTGCAGACATGCTGGGAAGCCCGAGTTGCTGTGGTTGCTGTCACGCGGCCCATTTTGAAACGTTTCTCTGCTGCCAACTGGCCTCTCCTCGTATCAGCGACTGAGATACCTTTACTTACTGTCAGTCTCCAAATGCCTCGGTCCTCGGCCAGCACTTCCCAGCCATCAGGTGCGATGCCACATGCCTTCAGGTCCCTCTTGCATGCATCCTTGAAACGGAGTGAGGGGCGGCCGACTCTTCTTGTGCCAGTGGCCAGCTGTCCATATAGGATGTCCTTTGGCAGCCTCCCATCCTCCATGCGTCGGACGTGTCCCAGCCATCGAAGGCGACGTTTGCTCAGCAGGGAGAACATGCTGTGGGTGTTTGCACGCTGCAGGATTTCGCTGTTTGGGACACGGTCTTGCCAGCTGATTTTCAAAATGCGTTTAAGGCTCCGTATATGGAAGGAGTTGAGCCGGCGCTCTTGCCTCATGTAGGTACTCCAGGTCTCACTTCCATACAGAAGGGTGCTGATAATGCAAAGCTTGGTAAACTTTGACTTTGGTTTGCACTGTCAGCGCGTTGTTTTCCCACACCCTCTTGGTCAGTCGCGACATGATGGTGTTTGCCTTTCCAAGCCTTCTGTCCAGCTCCTTATCGAGTGAGACAGTGTTGCTGATGGCTGACCCCAGGTAGGTAAAGTTGTTGACTGCTTCCAAGGTGACACCGTTGATTTTGATTGTAGGGGTAATGGTGGTATCTTGCACGCTGACCTTTGTCTTTTCCAGGCTGATGGCAATTCCAAACTGCATGCAGGCATCAGCAAAACGGTCTCCCAGTCTCTGAAGGGCTTCCTCATTGTGTGCCACAAGAGCCGCGTCATCTGCAAAAAGCATCTCCTTGATGAGCACAGCCCTCACTTTCGTCTTTGAGCGCAGTCGTGCCAGGTTGAACAGCCTCCCATCGGACCTAGTGTGTATATATATGCCATCAGCGGACGAGTCAAAGGCGTAGGACAGAAGCAAGGAGAAGAAGATCCCAAATAGGGTTGGTGCCAGAACGCAGCCCTGCTTCACACCGCTGTTAACTGGGAAGGAGGTTGAGCAAGATCCATCATACAGGACTGTTTCCTTCATATATGCATGGAAAGAGATTATCATGCTACGGAGTTTTGAAGGGCAACCGATCTTACTGAAAACTTCAAAAAGGCCCTTCCTGCTGACTAAGTCAAAGGCCTTGGTGAGGTCGATGAACATCATGTAGAGTGGTTAACCTTGCTCTCTGCTCTTCTCTTGGAGTTGTCGTAAAGAGAAGATCATGTCTGTTGTCGACCTGCCTGCTCTGAAGCCGCACTGGGATTCTGGGTACACACGGTCTGCCAGCAACTGCAGCCTGTTTAGTATGATGCGGGCATACACTTTACCAACGATGCTCAGAAGCGAGATCCCTCTGTAATTATTGCAGTCACTGCGATCGCCCTTGTTTTTGTAAAGGGTCACAATTGTGGCATCACGCATGTCTTGGGGGACTGCTCCTTCCTCCCAGCAGAGGCAAAGTAGTTCGTGCAGTGGTTGGAGCAGTGTAGGTTTCCCACATTTGATAGCTTCGGGCGGGATGCTGTCACTACCTGGTGCTTAGTCATTTGGGAGGGAGTCAATTGCTTTGCTGAGCTCTTCTAAGGTTGGCACTTCGTCAAGCTCGTCCATGATGGGAAGATTCTTTATGCTGCTGAGGGCTGCTTCAGTGACTAACGTTTCACGGGAGTATAGCTCTGAGTAGTGCTCCACCCACCTGGCCATCTGTTGCCTACGGTCTGTGATCTTATCTCCCATCAAGGATTTCAGGGGAGCGACCCCTTTCACTGTAGGGCCTAGAGCCTTCTTGATGCCACTGTACATACCTTTTATGTTTTCGGTCTCGGCACTGCGCTGGATTCCTTCACACAGTTGTTGCCAGTACTCGTTCGCGCACTGTCTAGCGATGCGTTGGGTGTTTCTTCGAGCACGTTTAAGAGCAGCACGCGTCCGTTCATTGGGGCATTTTGCGCACATAGTGCGCACATTCCAGCTTGCAAATCGGAAGAGCTGGAGTCTTCTTTATTCGTTTCTTTTTCTTTTTGTCTGGTGTGGAATTTTCATCTGCTTGTCATGTTAAGCAATACACTGAGCTCCAGACACCCACTGGAGCAGGCAGACGATGGCGGGTCAACACCTTATTGACCGGAGGCTGCCCGGCTTGAGGCGGGCGGTAGTTGGCCAGTGGGACACGATTATCTCTCCCACCGTCAAAGCTGACCCGTTGCGGCCCTTCCCTACGCCAATCGGATGGGACTTATAACCCGTAAACTGTCAGCTTCCGTGTTGTTTCCTCACTTAGTAGCGAGACTGGAGTGACCTCTCCAGGGCGCAAGCCTGGGCATGGAATATGGAGATCCCGGGTTGCCCAGGCTTCAGGATCCCCCTCTCGTCCTTGCTGGTTGGGTCCAAAGGAATGCTGAGCATGACATTTGGCACCAGTTTGGATGCAGGAGCTGCCGGAAGGAAGTCGTAGTCGACAACCAGCCGCCTTGGGGGCTCCACTCCGGATTTTCTGTCTGGGTTTACTCCCGTAGCCTTTCCTTCTCCCGAAGATATCCACAGGGCAGTGGAACCATTGGTTTTCAATCAGAGTTTTCTTCTCCTAGAAAAATTGCCTTGACCAGGCTAACGAGCTTCATCTACCCGGGTTTGGAGTCAGAGTTTCCCTTTTCTTAGACTGGCTGCCTGCCAAGGTTAATGAGCCCAGTCTGCCCTCCCAGTTATACCTCCGAGCACTCCGTCGCGCCACACAACAGGCTCTGTGAAAACAAGGGGCCCCGCGTGAAGGTGCTGTTGTGGACACAATAGTGTATGAGAGGCTATATGCAAGTAACCTCCTATCCATCAGAGCAAGACAGTGGTCCTGCAGCGATTACTACACCTGGAAAGGAGAGGCTATGAGAGACACTTCACTTCCCTTTGGCAAGCGGGACGTCAGGCCCAGACCTTGCACCCCCCTAAAGCTAATACAGGCTACGAATAACATTATAATTAGGGCATAACCGATTAGCATTTTTCTACTGATTTCCGATTCCGGATTTTGGGCATGAAATTTTTCCGATTCCGGATACGATTCCGGATACCTCATTAGCATGTGTCAGAGTATTCAATATTATGCCTTCTTATTGAGGATGTTGTCATAAACGGGTACGACTGTATTATATATTTTAATAAATTTAAATCTTTCGGTCTAACTCATGTATTATCGTTTCACCCCGTTGTGTTGACCATATTGAACTTTTCTGACTTCTTATTTAACTTTATTAACGCACTATCGAATGACACGCAGTGTTAGACACGGTGCTATAGAAATTCAACTTTATTATTTTTATTATCCGAATCGGTCGTTCCTGTCTTGTCCGACTCCGATTAATCGGAAGTTCATACTATCCGGTGGAATCCGATTTCCGGATCAAAAGTCGGTTATGCCCTAATTATAATTGCCATAGTTAAAACCGGCTACGATTAAAATTAAAATTGCCATTTATAATACACGCTACGATTAACATTAAAACTCCTGTAGTTAATACAGGCAATGATAAACATTAAAATTTCCACATTTACTACAGGCTATGATTAAAATTAAAATTGTCATTTGTAATACAGACTATCATTAAAATTAAAATTGTCATTTATAATACAGGCTATCATTAAAATTAAAATTGTCATTTGTAATGCAGGCTATAATTAAAATTAAAATTGTCATTTTTAATACAGGCTATGATTAAAATTAAATATGTCATTGTCATTTGTAATACATGCTATAATTAAAATAAAAATTGTCATTTGTAATACAGGTTATAATTAAAATTAAAATTGTAATTTGTAATATAGGCTATGATTACAATTAAATATGTCATTGTCATTTGTAATACAGGCTATGATTCAAATTAAATATGTCATTTGTAATACAAGCTATAATTAAAATGCATTTATAGGCCTACATATATTTAAAAAGAGAAACTATTTTGTTTCTGTTATTTTTAACAGTTAATATATATTTCTGCTTAAAATTAAATAATCTTTCTTTTAAAAAAATTGTTGGATGTTTAAGAGTTTCTGATTGTTTTTTTTTTGTTTGGGTCATGATAAATGGCAAATGTCTTGTGAAAATAATGTGACATAAATACAAAGATTTTTTATTATATCACTGTTTTCCAAAGAGAGCATCATCCATTAACTATTTACGTAAGACAAAATGTCTCTCGAGGAAAACGATACCAAAAAAGAAAAGTCCCTCAACATAGTTTAAACGTTCAAGGTATAAATTTTTTAAAAAATATACAAAATCTTCTGAACAAAAATTGAAGTTGTTTCTGAAAATATTTTAAGATTTTTAGATCGAAAATTGCTTAATTGGAAAGCTCGGAGACAATTGTTTTCATTAATTGATTAAGTGAAAGTAGAACGAAAATGAAAGTAGAGTACTTGCACAATGTAAATGTGGGACTGGCGTATTATGGTGTCGTCAGTTAATGGACGTTGCACTTGCAAATTAACTTAGTATATGCCTAAGAAAAATATTTACATTTATTACTAGCAAAAACACCTACACCTGCGTGTAGGCCTACTTATTATATTATTATTATTATTAAATCCGACTTGTTTTATCTACTTTCACTTGCGTGCAGCTGATTTCGTACCCGGTTCATGTTAAGTTTGGAATCACACATTCGCCTTGCTCCATTTACGACATTGAACAAAATAACCAGTACAGTAAGCAGTGTTGTCCTTTTGTGGATCTTATCGCGTATTCCTGTGTATGGAATTAACAGTGCCGCAGTCAAGTTTAACGTGTACAGATAACTGATATTACCCACCCCTAACCTACCTATAGGTGAAATCCATTGCTATACTTACAACCGCTACACGTCGTGACGAAGTCATTGTGTGGACAATCAATATACTGTTCCACGGTAAAGATCTTTACGTATGATACTGTTAAGTTTAAGCAGCAGGAGACAAACATACATATATTCTCCCACGTGTCGATGGACGATTTCAAGCTTGCACAACTCAAGGGAACGGAACGCAATAGAGCTTATATGTATTTCAAATATGTTTAACAATATTTACCTCCCCCTTCAACGTTGCTTGGACACCGTTGACGAGACATATCTCCAACAGTGCCAGTGAGCTTTGGTTATTTTTTCCTTCTTAAAATTATGCATAACTTTATAGCAATCAAAGCATTCGGATTATGGTCACAGTTAAAATTACCGCGTTCCGAAATTCAGAATAATTTGAACGGAAACACTTTAAAACTAGTCGTTAATGTTTAAATTAGGTTTTACTTTCCTCAAAGTTAATTTTTTTATGAATCAAAAAGTGCGTCAGACATTAGTATGAGTTTTCCGAGGATTAATAAAAATGAAATCCTTGAAATATAAGACAACAATGTCTAGTTATTAGTGGTCTCAATTACAGAATTTATTGTTATAAATAGCAAATTACGAATCATAAGTTATAACTCAGCGTATGCCACTAGTAGCCAAAATCTGGTAATATCAATCCTTTAAAAGTCGACCATAGTCGAGTCTCATTTTCATCAAAATAATGAACAGAATTAAAAAATTATCTAGTTAAATTTAAGTGTGTCCTAGAAGTTCATTATTAGTTTGAAATTAATGTGAGCGTTATGGAGTGAATATAAATGGGAAAACCCGATCCGATGATATTAATGTTATCTTTTTAATTTATTTTAATGTTCTGCACATTAGTACGAGAACATCATCCCCCTCCTCCCTCCAACAAAAACTCATTGAAAATTGCTGGAAAAGCCATGAAGCGGGAAATCTTTGAAGGTGGACTCCAAGATATTATGTCCCAAATGTAAAAAATATATAATGGACAAGTGAGTTGATTGGAAATAAATTAAACTAGAGGCTAACCGAAACTAAATTTCTGGTTTCGGCCGAAAACGAAACAAGACCCAAAGTTATAAATTGACTTTCGGCCGAAACCGAAAGTTTAACTACACCTTCGGCCGAAACCGAAAGATAAACCGAAGTTGTCGAACACAAGGTTTATTAAATAGGCCTGGGTCATGATGCAATGGTACACAAATTAAAAACGAATCTAGAAGTAATCATTCAGAGCCTGCAGTAAGAGGACTTCGCTAAATGTATAACTGCCTAACGCCGACTGACCGGCCGACAAGCAGTGTAATAGACGCAGCACTAGCGTTGCATTCTGAAATTTAAAACAGATCTTCGGCTGATGACCGAAAGTCAATAACAGTTTCGGCAAACCGAAAGCTAACTTATTGGCTTCGGCCGAAACAGGAACTATGCAGAAAGAGGCCAATTGCCAACTTTCGGCCCCAAAAACCGAAACCGAAACCGAATTTCGGTCGGTTTCTTAATTAAACATTACTGGATCAATAACACTTCTTAGTTTTTAAAACAAATATTCTCCTACAGGGCAGGAGTACGTGACCATTAAAAATCAGACATCAAAGTCTGCATAACACGTCAGATCGCGATAATTTACCAGAGATAGATGACTATATTTCTGAAGTGGAAAAGAATTACTTGGACACAGATTTCTTTCTCGATTGTAAATAATTTGAAATGATTAGTAAATATGCTGGTACTGGGTGATTTGGAAACACAATTGGATATTGAGCCAGAGAGAAAATCAATAAACATCACCGAAGTATTCTAGCTTTGCTTGGACATAGTCACGTGAACCTATCAAAGTGTGTTACATTCCAGACAGGTTTCATCATTCCCAATAAATGAATGCATTCCCAACAGAATACATTCTATCGTAACATACAGCAACGTACCATAACATGACAACCGAGAAGTTTTGTGACTGTACATCTTATTTTTTTTCATAGTATTTCATATAATACATTCTTTAATAAAAGTTATATGTAGAAAATTGTGTCACTTCCTGTATGTTGTATAATAGCTAAAATACGAAATTGTTTTACTTTAATAAACAAAATGCGAACAATACAATACAGAATATTTAAAAAGCTTGATACATTTTTTTTTAAAAATTAGAAAATAGAGATAACTCGTGCTAATATATGCGCACATAAGCAACTAGCATAAACTCATTTTAGCGATCACCAGATATATCTTCCAGTAAATTCGTCGACACGAACTTTCAGTGTTAGTTAGCAAGGTCTGATGTGCGGAGGTTTCGTGCAGCAGTAGTACGCTAGAAGCCATCGGCGTGCTGGGGAGAATTTTAAAAATAATATAAATGATAACCATTTCACTGTAAAAACTTGCCAACCCCGAATTCCTCTCCCAAAATGCAGATCAAGTACACTCGGCGATCGAAATAAACTCTGCGATTGGCGAAAAGGTTTTAAACAAGCATTAAAAAAGAAAAGTGATTTTTTTGTGTGCATGGAGCAACGCGCGTGACAGTCACTACTTGTACACAATATGCTCACTAAGAAGTCACTTGTAAACAAACATTAAAATAATAAATAAATAATAAAGAGTGTAAACAATACAACAAACTTCAATGTGCAGCCGACTCACTAAAGCTATGTGTACCCAATACGCAGAGAACAGAACTCGATCGTGGTTGAAATATATATATATGTGTGTGTGTGTGTGTGTGTGTGTGTGTGTGTGTGTGAAAAATGGCAGCCATCGCTTAACTGCTTGACGTAGGCTCATCCGTTTTTGTGCTATTTTTCATGATATATTGATATATGATATATGTGCGTGTTGTCTATCTTCGTCTACATTATTGTGTTCCATCATGCATTGGCTGTTCAGTTCGTATGTGTTTCTTCATCTCCTTGTTTTGGAAACGAGAACAATTAGATTTTTTCTCAGCCGTTTTGTTCCACTGTTAAGATGTCATTTGTTTTTGAATAAACCGCCATCACGTGATCGTCAGTCAACCAGCTTACACTATGATGGACCCTCATTAACTGCATTAAATGACCACAACTTGGCTCTTGATACTACATTGTGCTCAAGACTAAACGAACTGCGACTACATTGTAAACGGAAGCGAAAAAGGAAACGTTGTAACAAAAATGGCCGGCGTAGAACAGGAATACGAATTCCAGTTATCTCCCTTTCGTCCGTAAAAGATAAATAATTTAAATATTCGGCCGTTAATTTTGATAACCTGGTTCAAATTCATCTTAAATCATCAACCGTTGTGTGAACTGTCCCAGAGATACCACTACGTATTGAATTATTCAACGCTCAATCAGTAGCATCATCGGAAAAGCGCACAGAAATAGTTAATTGTATCAATGACCAGAATATCGACGTCCTCTTCCTCAGATAAACATGGTTAAAAGCATCAGGCGATGAGCCATAGTGTGTGAATTTAACACCCACCGATTACCCCATCAAGTCGTTTCCCCTCAACTATCGTGGAGGTGGATATGCTGTTATCACAAAGAGTTCCATCATAAAATGCCTTAAGTACAACACAAACTTCAATTTCTGCCACACATCGTTTGAACTAGTCCGAACAACACTCACACTGGAACAAAGGTCAGTCCATTTTTTCTGCCTCTACCGCCCTCATCCTAGTAAAAAAAAACAAGCTGACTGAATATATCTTTTTTGAGGAGTTTCCGAATCTTCTAGAGTATGGAAATTCAATAGGTGGCATCCTAATTATTCTTGGAGATTTCAACTTTCACTTTACTGTCCTGGAAACCTATACACGCTAAAACTCCTAGATTCCATTCATGTTTTAAATCTTAAACAACCAAACCACCCATCAACTTGGTCACATTTTAGACTGGATTCTTCATAGACCTGGTGATAATATTCTGCAATCCACCCTTGTATCCCACGAACTTGCATCAGATCACCTCTGCATTATAAGTCATCTCGACGTATCAGTCCCTAACCCTACACCTTTATTTGCTACTAAGAGAATCATCCGTATGAAAAAGAACCAAATTCATGCATGACATCCAAGAATACCTAACAACTTACTTAACCTCCTACAGCAGAACAACTCGATAACTGCCTGTGTTCATTGCTTGAAAAACATGCCCCAGCCACCAAATGCAGAGTATCAATAAAAAAAAGTGTTCTCCATGGTATAGCAGTGTTAGGGACCAGCTTCGAACTGCTAAAATATATCGCCGAAAAGCAGAGAGACTTTGGCTTTCTACCAGACTCAATCTTCACTATTCATAAACAAATCTATGAAGCCGCTAGAAAGAACGTCACAAAACATAGTGCATTTAGCAAAATTACCCCACTACAGTACTATGATCACGGAGAATTACAGCTGCAAAGAGCTCTTCGAGATAACTAACAAACTAATGTCAAGGAACAAATGTACACTACTTCCAACTATCTTCTCTCCAGTAGACCTTCCGGATCTATTTGCAAATTTCTTCCGTGACAAAGTACAAACCATTAGAGATTCGCTTGACATAAAAATTTCGATTGACTCGTCACCATACAATTATGATATGAATTTCAGCGACAATCATTAGGAGCATTTGAATCTGTCTCTGTTGATTTTGTATGGACAATCGTGATGAAGAGTGCACTAAGGTCTTGTGAACTTGATCCAATTCCGACATCACTGCTGTTTGAGTGCTTGGACCCAATATTGCCTTCACTAACTGATGTTATTAATATATATCTCTCTCATCGGGGAAATTCCCATCAGTTTTCAAAACTGCCTTTGTAAAGCCTCTGCTGAAGAAACCAACACTTGACCATAAGGATTTAAAGAACTACCGCCCAGTTTCTAAAGTCCCATTCATATCAAAATTCTTAGAAACAGTTGTTCTAACCCAACTTGTATCTCATTTGAATTCAAACAGTCTTTTTAGCAATTTACAGTCTGCATATCAACCTTGCCACAGTACTGAAACTACTCTCTGAAAGTATTTAATGACATTCTCCCTGCTTTGGATAGTGGAAAGTTTACAGTCGCCTCCGTGATTTGTCTGCAGCATTTGACACAAGAGACTTTGATATATTACTTCACCGTCTCCAGCATGCATTTGACATTCAGAATATAGCCTTACAGTGGTTCAAGTCCTACTTAGTCAACACAGTGAACAGGACACAAATTGTATCTGCGAATGGAATACGTTCCAGCCCAGTTGATCTATGTTGTGATGTTCCACAGGGGTATGTTCTTGGACCTGTTGACTTCATTCTATACACTCAGCCGTTCTCAAGTGTCATAGATCATCACCCAGTGTCTCACCAATTGTACGCTGATGACACCCAAACAAGTCCAGCCACCCAAATTAAGTTGATGCTACCATCCATGGAGTAGAGAGGTGCATTTCTGATGTGAAATCATGGATGACATGTAACAAGCTGCAGATAAATGATGATAAAACTACCCAAGAAAATCTTCTAGGGAGAACTGCAGCAGGGCAAGAGATCTCATGGCGGTCAAAAAAAGAGGTACAAGGACACCCTCAAGGCCTCGCTAAATAACCTAGGCATTGATCCTAACAGCTGGGAGAGTGTCGCTGCTGATCGATCTGCTTGGCGCAGTCAAGTTAATGCCGGTGCGGCAGCCTTTGAGCACAAAAGACTGGTGGACGCAGCTGAGAAACGTGATCTGCGCAAATCCATGAACAGCAGTTCTGCAATTCACAGTCAACAACCTGCACATCCATGTCCCCATCGACAACAGACCATCTCCGGACCCACCCTCAATGAATCGATGACATTGAATGGTCCTCATCGACATCGATGGACAAACATCATCATCATCTTATCTAAATTGCTAATTTTTATATCAAGCAGTTAGCTGTTGTAAAATAAAAAATCTGGTCAGAACGAACGATTGTTTGGAAGCGTCGGACTTGAGATTGAATGCATGGGGCGTTATGTCGCGCGAGCGTGTGTGCTTATTTAAAGCAGCGATAAATGACTAACAGCCTAATTATATTCTCAGTATAAATATCAATATAAATATAAAACCATACAGATGTTGGCACTCTAGAAACCCCATATTTAACGTATATTTTGAAATTCGCCATTGTTCGACTTTCTTATGTACCTAATTTTATTTATATAACAGTTTACTTTAGCAAACTTTTGTATGAGAACTTTCGATTAGCAAAATGTAGCATATACAAAAGATATTAGAATTCTGTCAATGACGTACAAAAAATAACAAAATTTAGAAATGTTGACATCTGTTCACAACATGTGGCAATCATATAGAATGTATACATAATTTAGTCATACGTTGCAAACAACATCATGAATCTCGTCATTTTGGAAAGTTAATATTAAACGGGTCTTTTGCCATTATAAGGGCGTGTTGAACACAGTAACCATAACCGCCCTAAACTGTTCCTATTCTTGGTGTATTAACAAATTTATGGTGAATACAAAATGCCCTCTGAGACCAAAATAGTCCCATCACTTTACATTTTATTCCACGTCTAAACGTGTACATGATTCTATATCTAGACTGGTACATCCTTCTATACCAATATTGGTACATGCTTCTATATCTAGACTGGTACATCCTTCTATATCTATATTGGTACATGCTTTTGAATCTAGAATATTATCCGTCAGACACCCACACCCAACAACTGAAAACTCTCGAAGATAGTTGAAATATTATTTATATTTAAAAATTAATACATGTTTAAAAAAATCACTTCAGTTCAATCAATTGCATATACCATCATACTTCATATCCCCCACCCATATTAAAAATGGTGTCTACTTTGTCTTTCACTATGAAACTACCATACAAGTATTCTTTTAACTACATGTTCTCACTGGGCCCCGGGTGTCCGAGTCGTTTAATGCGCTCACTGTTACTGATCAATGTCATCTCACCTCAGTCCACGTGGGTTAGGGCCATGGTCTCGGCGAATGCGGGTATGCCATTAGTTCGAGTTTTCTCTGACCTTTGCCAACACATTTTTGATATTTGTTTTTTTTTTTTGTATGTTGGGAAGTAGGGTCAGAGCGCATTCCCAATCGAAAAGTTTGAATTCGTTGACACCATTTGATATCGGCATAGGGTACTCGCCTAGAACAGGCATTTAAAAGTTTAATGACCTATTTGATCTATACTTACAGCAAATTGATAGGGAACTCATTATTCTTCACAGAAATGACACCCATACACTCCAACATAAAAAACAAATATCAAAAATGGGATGGCTAGGTACAGAGGAAACTCAGAATAGTGTGCCATTAGCTTTCCTGTTGGTCGCTGGCTCTTTCTCCACCAGTTATACGGCCACCGTGTGTATAGCAGCCTGTAATACTTACAGCAAATTGATAGGGAACTCATTTATCTTCACAGAAATGACACCCATACACTCCAACATTAAAAACAAATATCAAAAATGGGATGGCTAGGGACAGAGGAAACTCAGAATAGTGTGCCATTAGCTTTCCTGTTGGTCGCTGGCTATTTCTCCACCAGTTATACGGCCACCGTGTGTATAGCAGCCTGTAATACTTACAGCAAATTGATAGGGAACTCATTTATCTTCACAGAAATGACACCCATACACCCCAACATTAAAAACAAATATCAAAAATGGGATGGCTAGGGACAGAGGAAACTCAGAATAGTGTGCCATTAGCTTTCCTGTTGGTCGCTGGCTCTTTCTCCACCAGTTATACGGCCACCGTGTGTATAGCAGCCTATCATGCGCTGAGAAATGGTGTTAAACCGCAAAACATCAATAAGTTCTTAGCGTTTATTGATGTCACCGGTCTCCTTCATCGCCGCCTCATTATTAATTCTACGTCAAAATATACTGATTTATAATGGGCAAAATGTTATCAGATGTATTGATTATCCAAAGGTTAGGATTCAGAACGCTAGTCAAAATCGTCTATCAACATAAATAGCTGAGGTTTATTTTCTACCAGGCACTCAGTTCAGAGGCTTAGGAAATGGCACAGTCTAAACGTGTTGCAGTGGTAAGTAAAACTTTTATCTACACAATCATTATTGGGATTAGCGTTGACGTGTGAATTAAGGAGATTACTAAGTATAATCCAGTCGATTTGATCACAGGAGTCTGACGTTTTATCAATAAAGTACGATAGTATCACTTTATCTCTAACACAAAGAATGCGTGACCCTAGCCTCCGCTCGATTCGACTTTTGTCACGCGACTTTTATCGCTTCAGAATCGCCAAAAGACTGAAGAGCTATCTATATATATTCAAAATAGAGCAACGTACTAACGCATAACTCTCAGATGACTATCGCATGAATCTAATCCGACGAATTAACCTTTATTGTCACCATTACGGTCATAAAGTCTTTCTACATGACTCCATCAGGCGGAAGTAGCCTATTTCATGGGATTATTTCATGCTGTAAATAAACGTTAGAGCTAAGAGTGAATGCACGTGGTATAACGGTACCAATTGTACAACATTAGGTAGGCGGAGCTTAAAGTATAGGAACCTTGCATTCAGAAATAAACAACGACACCAGCTGTGATTTTTGCATTAGGTAAGAGCTTCTGTTAGGCTGTAAAAAATGTGAAGCCTCTTAGCAACATGTGAACTTAAGTTAATTCATATCAAAATCATATTTTGTATTTTTTATGATTTTTTTTTTCAAATGTGGGGCACTTGGGTGATACTGGGTCTGTTGTGACTCTTATCCCTGTCTAGTTCCAGCTTTATTTATCTTAATGCAATGGAGTACCTGGTTTTGTCCTTGTCAAATTGACAATCTAACATTATTATCTATGACAATGTGTGACATGCATGCTGCAGTAGTATAGAAAGTATATTTACTTCACAAAACATTAGCATTGAGGTCTATGAAAAAACAATTGGTACCGTGATACATGTACGTTGCAAAGTGTGTTATATTTTAATACTACCAAATTCCATATCCGTTTCGGCTTTAATACTAGAAGTGAGATGACGTCATCATCCATAATTTCTACCTTCCTAACTTTTAGTAGATATTTCTATTCAGGAAATTTATATAAAATTATCATATGATACACTCCGAAATAAATGGCAAGTTAAACATTTGATTTCATTTTTTTTTTAAAGTTTCTACTTCCACCTGATGGACTAGATTCAAGCGATGGTCGTCCAAGAGTTATGCGTGTGTACGTTGCTTTATTTTAAATGGATATGTGTAACTTTTCAATATTTTGGTGATTCTAAAGAGATAATAGATGGGTGACAAAAGTCGAATTGAGCGGAGGCTAGGGTCATGCTTGCACTCCACGTCTTAATTTATGGTATAGCTAAGGTGAAATCGTGTTGTCAGAGATTTCATCAGAATCCTGTGGTTTGATGCACTTAACTGATCAGAAAAGTGGAATAGCATGAATAGTACAAATCTGAAAGCAATTATGCTTATTTCCATTTAATAACCAGTATCAATTTGGCAAGCATCTTTGCTAGCATCATTTTAGTATTTATTGCACCAACTATTAACAGCCGATAAAACAGGTTACCCCGTCTAATAATAGTAACCATTTTCTGTTGGCCCCGTTTAATAATAGTAACTATTTTCTGTTGGCCCCGTTTAATAATAGTAACTATTTTCTGTTGTCCCCGTTTAATAATAGTAACTATTTTCTGTTGGCCCCGTCTAATAATAGTAACTATTTTCTGTTAGCCCCGTTTAATAATAGTAACTATTTTCTGTTGGCCCCGTTTAATAATAGTAACTATTTTATGTTGGCCCCGTCTAATAATAGTAACTATTTTCTGTTGGCCCCGTCTAATAATAGTAACTATTTTCTGTTAGCCCCGTTTAATAATAGTAACTATTTTATGTTGGCCCTGTCAAATAATAGTAAGCATTTTCTGTTGGCCCCGTCTAATAACAGTAACCAATATTCTGTTGGCCCCGTCTAATAATAGTAGCCGTGTACTGAGTGTAGTGTAATCCGTGCATTTGTTCGGGCAATTACAAGTCTCATAAACTTGTGACAAATTAATCCCGGCTAGCAACCAATCACATATTGACTTCATAATATTTAATCATCTGAGTTACACACGTGTTCAAATTCATTCAAAGCGTTTACTATTAAAAGGTATTTACGATTGCGTTCAAGACCAATCATCTAAGAACTATATAGGTAGCTAGACCTGTCTGTCTGCATGTCTCATCGAACCTGAAATAAAAAAACAACGCCCCCAAACGCTTGTCAAAGAAAAATGTTTAGCCCAGGATATTGACCATTTATATTTATTTCATAACCTGATAAAACTCCATCTTAGTCGTATGTCAGCACTCTTACTCAGACTTCGCGATGGTGTCAATCGCACTCTCCACCAAAACCACAAGCAGAGACAAACCCACAGTGACGCTTCCGTCACCGACCACACGAAGCCTGTTTGGAGTTCTATTACCTGATCAAGTGCGAGATGAAACACATGTACAGGCAAAAGTGTTGCCCATAGTGACGTTTCCGGCCTTGCTTGCACCAGAGGCGTAACTAGAGTGTTAGGAGCCCGGGGACAAGATTCATTTTTACGCTTCACCCCTCAACTCTGAAACCCGAGGACATCTGTCCCCCTCTGGCCTGCACTTAAAACCCATTGAAAAAAATTGATCAACAATTGCGATTATCCCTGCCGACATCACGTAGGCCTGTGGGCCTGACTGAAATAAAATACCCTCTCATACACATGAGTCAGCCGCAACTAGTGAACCTACACAGACTGTGGGTCTGTCTTCTCGTGATTCCATCACCGAAGAACTCAAAATATTTTATGGGATTTTCAGAACATGGTGAACTCACTGACTATATCTCCAGCCTAAGTTGGTTGTATGATGTGAGTTATGTATTAAAAAGATTGTGGTGAGGCAGTGAGCAAAAGCTGTAGAACAGTGATATTTTATCACTTTGCGATTTTTATCGCTGGTGTGTCTTTTTCACGCTGCCATTTGTGTACAAAAATGTATTCGAAATTTAATCCCGATTACTTTAGGATAAACGATGATACTCCCGTCGAGGATTTATCGACGGAATTTGAGTTAAGTGGAATATCAGGATACCAATATCATTCATCTCAAATCCAGTACGCACAGAAAAAGAAACTCGTGACGAGGATGTGTCTTTACGTCCACTCAAAGCTTTTCTTTAGGTTAGAGTAAATATACAGCCTTTTCATGGAGAAGATGATGCCGCTAATTCTCAGAACACGATGAAGAACAACGGTTAGTCGTTATTTAAATCAACACAATACCAGATGAATAACCAGACTGTGGAAGATAAATCATTGGCTATTTACCACAAGCTAGCACGGTCCTGAATGTAATGATGGTCAGCGATGATTACATGCGATCGTGTGCGACCAATGTGTGGTGGTTCAAATATACTAATACTGGTGCTGAAAGTCTTACAGATTTGCTGCAATAGCTGATATGGTCACAGTGCTGGTGTTGTTTATACCAATGTTCTCAACGGAGGTAATTTCAGAAATAATTTTGCTTGGCGAGTGCAATTGGGGATTTGCAGTACATCAATCTCTCACCGATTCCAATCGAACAATTTGAAAGATGCCTCCTCTAAGCAGCAATGTGTCGTGATAACCGCACGGTATTCAGATTTGTTAAACATACACTGATATTTTAAAGAGATTAACCAACGAAGTATATGTACAGAACGGATGTAGCTGAAGCCAAAGCAGATGGTCAGTTTACTATTCCATGCCTCGTGCTGTAAGCCTCAATTCACACCCTTAGCTGCTCACATGTTTGAATTAGAAGCTACCTTGGCTCGATTTACCAAAAACCTTTACTTTGAAGAAAATCAAGTAACGAACAAATCTTACGTCGAGATGCACTTGGACGAAAAGTGAGAACCAAACTCCCAAGTATACAAATCAAGGCAGTCAACAACAAAACTAAGAAAACATATACCGACACAAGAAAATGATAAAGAGCTATGCAGATCAAACTAGAAATGCGACGTCAAATTTCAGATTTGGAAATAGCGTTCTAGCGAAGAGAGAAAAGCTTGACAAGTTGTCAACTCCAATCAACAACAAACCGTACAAAATAATCAACAAAACATAATCATTGATAATATCAACAACAAACCGTACGAAATCATCAACAAAACATAATCATTGATAATATCAACAACAAACCGTACGAAATCATCAACAAAACACAATCATTGATAATATCAACAACAAACCGTACGAAATCATCAACAAAACACAATCATTGATAATATCAACAACAAACCGTACGAAATCATCAACAAAACACAATCATTGATAATATCAACAACAAACCGTACGAAATCATCAACAAAACACAATCATTGATAATATCAACAACAAACCGTACGAAATCATCAACAAAACACAATCATTGATAATATCAACAACAAACCGTACGAAATCATCAACAAAACACAATCATTGATAATATCAACAACAAACCGTACGAAATCATCAACAAAACACAATCATTGATAATATCAACAACAAACCGTACGAAATCATCAACAAAACACAATCATTGATAATGTCAACAACAAACCGTACGAAATCATCAACAAAACACAATCATTGATAATGTCAACAACAAACCGTACGAAATCATCAACAAAACACAATCATTGATAATGTCAACAACAAACCGTACAAAATCATCAACAAAACACAATCATTGATAATATCAACAACAAACCGTACGAAATCATCAACAAAACACAATCATTGATAATGTCAACAACAAACCGTACGAAATCATCAACAAAACACAATCATTGATAATGTCAACAACAAACCGTACGAAATCATCAACAAAACACAATCATTGATAATGTCAACAACAAACCGTACGAAATCATCAACAAAACACAATCATTGATAATGTCAACAACAAACCGTACGAAATCATCAACAAAACACAATCATTGATAATGTCAACAACAAACCGTACGAAATCATCAACAAAACACAATCATTGATAATATCAACAACAAACCGTACGAAATCATCAACAAAACATAATCATTGATAATATCAACAACAAACCGTACGAAATCATCAACAAAACATAATCATTGATAATATCAACAACAAACCGTACGAAATCATCAACAAAACACAATCATTGATAATATCAACAACAAACCGTACGAAATCATCAACAAAACACAATCATTGATAATATCAACAACAAACCGTACGAAATCATCAACAAAACACAATCATTGATAATATCAACAACAAACCGTACGAAATCATCAACAAAACACAATCATTGATAATATCAACAACAAACCGTACGAAATCATCAACAAAACACAATCATTGATAATATCAACAACAAACCGTACGAAATCATCAACAAAACACAATCATTGATAATATCAACAACAAACCGTACGAAATCATCAACAAAACACAATCATTGATAATATCAGCAACAAACCGTACGAAATCATCAACAAAACACAATCATTGATAATATCAACAACAAACCGTACGAAATCATCAACAAAACACAATCATTGATAATATCAACAACAAACCGTACGAAATCATCAACAAAACACAATCATTGATAATATCAACAACAAACCGTACGAAATCATCAACAAAACACAATCATTGATAATATCAACAACAAACCGTACGAAATCATCAACAAAACACAATCATTGATAATATCAACAACAAACCGTACGAAATCATCAACAAAACACAATCATTGATAATATCAACAACAAACCGTACGAAATCATCAACAAAACACAATCATTGATAATATCAACAACAAACCGTACGAAATCATCAACAAAACACAATCATTGATAATATCAACAACAAACCGTACGAAATCATCAACAAAACACAATCATTGATAATATCAACAACAAACCGTACGAAATCAACAACAAAACACAATCATTGATAATATCAACAACAAACCGTACGAAATCATCAACAAAACACAATCATTGATAATATCAACAACAAACCGTACGAAATCATCAACAAAACACAATCATTGATAATGTCAACAACAAACCGTACGAAATCATCAACAAAACACAATCATTGATAATGTCAACAACAAACCGTACGAAATCATCAACAAAACACAATCATTGATAATATCAACAACAAACCGTACGAAATCATCAACAAAACACAATCATTGATAATATCAACAACAAACCGTACGAAATCATCAACGAAACATAATCATTGATAATATCAACAACAAACCGTACGAAATCATCAACAAAACACAATCATTGATAATATCAACAACAAACCGTACGAAATCATCAACAAAACACAATCATTGATAATATCAACAACAAACCGTACGAAATCATCAACAAAACACAATCATTGATAATATGTTGTAGCTGTATACTGACTGTTCTGTTTGATCCAGTGAGTTAATAAAGTGAGCTCATATTTTCAGGAATAAACAATTATCTTTAAATTCCTACCAAAAATGCATAAATATAGCTATTCTATAACCACCAAAATGAGAGAGGAAATTATGGTTCTAAAAATAGACTAGAACTAGATTCGTGGGTACTGAACTGGAAATACTAATTACTTGTGATGTGATTCTACATGTGACACTGCTCGTTGAGCAGGTACCTTTTTATATGGTTCAACTGCAAATTACCCTGGATAGCGGTAAACATTAATCGAATTCACCAAATTACCATGGATATGGGTAAATACTAATCGAATTCACAAAATTATCCCGGATAACTGTAAACACTAACATAATTCACAAAATTACCCCGGATAGCAGTAAACATAGCCCCATTTTTACAATTAACAAGTGACCACAACATAGACTATAGAAAATACGCACTTTTAAATGATTTTTAAAAAAAATCATACTCAGATAATTCGACTTAAAGAAAGGTCAAGTAATGTAGAAAAGTTAAATTATAGATAATGAACCATAAAACACCTAACACTAAACTGTCATCTTTATAGATGTCTGCTTTCTCTTTAAAAAGATATAATTATTAATGGGTTATTATAGTTTTGTTGAATGCTATGGTCTTGCAGGTGCTTCCCCTACAACTTTATTAAGTTATAATGTTGATCAACATTTCCTACAAGTTAATAGAACTGAGTACAAAATAGCTGCATTCTATGCCAACATTTCCATTGGGAAGTTTGAAAAGAAACTCAGAAAGCACTCCATGGATCAAAATTCGGAGATGACGCACGGTGAATGTAAAGAAGTGGTAGATTCAAACCATTCGACGAACTCGCTAATAATTTCCATCCAACTGTTAAATTCACACTCAAGTTATGAAGCATCTTAAATGTTTCATTAAATATTAAATATGAAATCCAGCCTTTGTTAAGGGAGAATGTAAATTATCTTTATTGTAATGCAGCTGCTGTCAATCAGTTCTGACGATAAACACACAATACAGAATCCACAATTGGCATTTGCGTTGGTATAAAACGCATCTGCTCTGATTCAAAGACTTTGAAAAACAATGTGTGCCTCAAAAGCATCAACCCAAACAATTTTAGTATAAATTTTAGCATCAGCTAAATAATGCGAGCTACATCCCTACAGGCAAGAACTGTGCCATCCAATCGTTAGGGAAACTATGGATTTTGGCAAAGGAGGAATAAAGAAAATCACCTGCAAAACTAAGTACAAATCCGAAACCTCAACACTCGTTATTATTTTCGCCTTTTAATCTTATTTTATTTAATAAAAGTGCTTCACGACTTTCACTTTACGTTTACTTTATTTGTCTTCTTATTGTTGTTGTACCTTTTTACGCAAACTTAATTTAAATTTGTCGCGTGGCCTTTGTCCGTGATTGAAGGTAAAGTGTTGGCTTTGTTGACTTTCGTAATTTAAAAAAAATTAAATTCCAGGCCTAAACTTATTTACGAATTTGTTTTTTTATTATAAAAATTACCGCATCCTGGGAAGTCTAGTGTGTCGCAGGTCAAGTGACATTTGTACATATAGGTTTCGTAAACAAATCTTCATTCCTGTTTGTTCAATATGAGGAATTATTTACTGTTATGATTAGACATAATTTGGGAGTACTCATTTATTTAAATTATTCATTAGAGTTACATAGTGCACATTTACTTTTGGAATAAAAAGACTGCTTTGGGAGTATTGTCAATTAATTGAAAGATATTTTGGGTTTTATCATTATTAAAAATCAAGACTATTGGTACATTATCACATTCAAGACTATCGGTATATCAGTACCCGCAATATTGGGATTCACAGAGGTGCTTGAAGTTCCAGACGCCAAAAATGATGACGATTTCCCCATTGTCAAGGAAGAGGTGGATTCAGCAATTAGAGCACTGAAGATTGAGAAAGCAGCTGGCGTTGACAACATCCCAGCTGAACTTATCAAGAGGAGGGGGGGGGGGAAATCAGTGATAGAGCTACTAACAAAAATCTGTATCAATATCAGGCAGACAGGTGAATGGCCAACACAATGGACCCAACACTTGTTATAACACTCCTCAAGAAAGGTCATCTACAGCGGTGCCAGAATTACATAACTATCAGTTTGATGAGCCATGCTAGTAGGGTGATGCTAAAGACATCTTGAACAGATTGAAACCACAAGCAAGAGAAATAATTGCTGCAGAACAAGCCAGGTTCCGGAGTGGAAGAAGTACAAAAGAACAAATATTCAATCTTGGGGTTCTGCGTGAATAGTACTCGCAAGATCAACAAGACATCTATCATGTGTTTATAGATTTCAAAAAGGCCTTTTTCATAGTGTGGCATGAGGCATTGTAGGCCACAATGAAGAAATATGGGTCAAAAGTTGACCAATACCATCAAGCAGCTATACGCCAAGGCTACCGTGCAGTAATTTCTAAAGGTTCTGTGGGAGAATGGTTCCAGATAACATTCGGATTATGTCAAGGCTGTCTCCAGTGAGTTAGTTCAAATATACTGGTTCCATAATCAACAAAGAGGGATCGAAAGCAGAGATTTTGTCGCGAGCAGCACACACTGCGGCAGATATATCACAATTAAGACCCATCTGGAGACACAATAATATATATCTGAAAACTAAAATCAGACTATTGAGAGCACTAGTCATCTCAGTCATTTAATATTCATGCGAGGCATGGGCCCTGACAGCAGAATTATAACGAAAAATCCACGCACTTGAAACGAGATGCTTTATAACCATCCTTTGCATCTCTTACATGGCCCTCATCACAAATGAAGAAGTGCGTAACACCTTCAGGCTCAAATTTAGACCAATACAAAGACCTCATAAGCACCGTAAAAATTAGAAAGCTGAAATGGTTTGCCGTGTCACTAAAGCCAACAGTCTATCCACAAGTCTTGCAGGGCAGCGCCCAGGGTGGCAGAGGTAGAGGTAGACAGAGAAAAAAAAGTGGATTGACAACATCACCAAAGTTTTGCAGAGGCACATGTATTTTCACATGATCGAGACAAGAGGAGGGAACTGGTCAGATGTTCAGCAGCACAATGCCTCGACGACCACACAAGGTCAAGATGATGATGATGATGATGATGATGATGATGAAATAATGTATTAATAAAAATAATATAAATGGATTATTTCCTTCGTTAACACCGTTGGGTAGAATTATATTAGTATTATTTACTTTAGTGTCTAAAGTATAAAAAAGACCCACGTTGCTCTGCTATTGCTATGACTGATTTGTGATTAAATGGATTTCTTCAAAGGTATGCTACTTGCCTGCTTCTACCTGATTAAAAAAAGAAATAAACCTTTCACGTCCCGGGGGCCCCAAATGGCCAAGTGGTCTAATGGTCTAAAGTGCTCAAGCGCTCACCATTACGGATCATTGCCGCCTCATCCCTGCCTGCGTGTGTTCGAGTCTCAGTTTCGGCCAATGTGGGTGTGTAAGAAAGCTTGTCAGTAGCTTCTCGTGGGTAGGTGGTTCTTTTAAGACTTTTCCCGGGCTCTTCCTCCACCAACAATACTGGCCGCCATGAAAATGGCGTTACACTTTACTACAACAACAATAACAACAACGAATTAGCTGTTAAATCTCACCGGGAGTATCTCGACATAACAGTACATAATTTATCTGTTAAATCTTACCTGGAGTGTCTCGACTTTACACGATTTAGCTGTTAAATCTTACCTGGACGTGTCTCGACTATATACAAATTAGTTGTTAATTCTTACCTGGAGTGTCTCGACTTGACACGATTTAGCTGTTAAATCTTACCTGGAGTGTCTCGACTTTACACGATTTAGCTGTTAAATCTTACCTGGAGTGTCTCGACTTTACACGATTTAGCTGTTAAATGTTACCTGGAGTGTCTTGACTGTACAAGAATAAGCTGTTAAATCTTACCTGGAGTGTCTCGACTGTAAACAGATTAGTTGTTTAATCTTACCTGGAGTGTCTCGACTTTACACGATTTAGCTGTTAAATCTTACCTGGATGTGTCTCGATTGTATACAGATTAGTTATTTAATCTTACCTGGAGTGTCTCGACTTTACACGATTTAGCATTTAAATCTTACCTGGAGTGTCTCGACTTTACACGATTTAGCATTTAAATCTTACCTGGAGTGTCTCGACTTTACACGATTTAGCTGTTAAATCTTACCTGGAGTGTCTCGACTGTACAAGAATAAGCTGTTAAATCTTACCTGGAGTGTCTCGACTTTACACGATTTAGCTGTTAAATCTTACCTGGACGTGTCTCGACTATATACAAATTAGTTGTTTAATCTTACCTGGAGTGTCTCGACTTTACACGATTTAGCAGTTAATTCTTACCTGGAGTGTCTCGACTTGACACGATTTAGCTGTTAAATCTTACCTGGAGTGTTCGACTGTACAAGAATAAGCTATTAAATCGTACCTGGAGTGTCTCGACTTTACACGATTTAGCTGTTAAATCTTACCTGGACGTGTCTCGACTGTATACAAATTAGTTGTTTAATCTTACCTGGAAGTGTCTCGACTGTATACAAATTAGTTGTTTAATCTTACCTGGACGTGTCTCGACTGTATACAAATTAGTTGTTTAATCTTACCTGGAGCGTCTCAACTGTATACGAATTAGTTGTTTAATCTTACCTGGAGCGTCTCAGCTGTATACGAATTAGTTGTTTAATCTTACCTGGACGTGCTTGATGGGGTAAACCATCGGGAGTTTATATTTCTTATGGTTGTGCAATACATTCTGACAAACAAGGATCTATATTGATCTATATTGAGGTAAATAAACCACCACTTGATCTCAGACTAAGGAAACCACTCATCACTATCCTACCAAAATATCTTATCCATCTAACCCTGCAAATGATGTTGTAAGGGCATAGTTCGGAATATGAAAGTGTCCTTACTTACAAACAACAAATCCCAAAAGTATTGCTTCAGTTGGCTACATGTCTTGGATGAGAGTTGTTATATTTATGAAGGATTTTGTTACCCATTTCATGGTTTAACTTTTAATACATTACATCCACATGTAAGATTGAGTAATATGAAAAGGAGTCTATTTCTTCTTTTTCAATACGCTTACCTTTGTTGGACATGGCCCAGCCGTATTTTGAGAAAATATCTTTTCTTAATTTATTTGTACTCAGTATAGCACTTCCGCCTTGATCGAGTGTCAGCTATAGCCAGTTGGAATTTGATGGTGGGCATGGAGTACTAAACCCCATTTATATGGCAAAATATTTCTGGCCATTTTATGCAGTGTGTAAAACGACTATTTGGTCATCCAATCGTTATGTTTAAATTGTTGTATTTAGTCTCTTTACTCAGCTTATAGGGATTACGATGTGTGAAAACCAGCTGGATTTCTATAATTATAACATATCGACTGTTCATGGCTAGTATAAATAAATTTCGCTATGAATAGATAATGAATATTGTTCACTTTTTTTAGCAGTCAGTTAAAAGAGTTTACAAAGTATTAATCCACTTTTTGCCTGTCAGTCTAGAGAACAACTGACCGAAGCATTGTGGTGCACTGTTGGTCTTCGGAACAGGATAAATATCGCTATCCTAGATCATATCGACTGATATTAACCTTCGACTAATTCAAAGACATGGTCGACCTCAAGTATCGAATGACCTTAAAGGTGAAGGTCTCTATGACCTTCACAAGACGTATAATTTCATAAAAATAACTTTAGACCACGTAACTTAGCATCACATTGTGTATTGTAAGTAAACAAATCTTTCGAATTTCAGCTCTGAGTTAAAAGTCAAAGTCACTGTGACTTACGCCAAGATATAGTTTCTGTGCAATGATGTTTAAACTTTGTGAATATGTCGTACTAAGGAGAGAAAATGGAAAAAAGGTAAATATATGTATATCTTTTTCAGGTGACAGGGTCTAACAAAGGGATTGGTTTTGCTATTGTACGCGGTCTGTGTAAGCAGTTTGACGGAGATGTATACCTGACAGGTACATTTCTTTATAAGCAGGAAAGATGGACACGAATGTGCATATATAAGTATGTAAGCTGGTATGTATATTGGTATCGGACTTCGAACTATTTTGCAGCCAGAGAACTAGTCTTTTAACAGCAATCTCTCTCTCTCTCTCTCTCTCTCTCTCTCTCTCTCTCTCTCTCTCTCTCTCTCTCTCTCTCTCTCTCTCTCATATATATATATATATATATATATATATATATATATATATATATATATATATATATATATATATATATATATATATATATAGGCAAATCACACGGAAAGTAACAGACTTTCCAAAATCACTGGATCAAAAACAAGTAGTGCTGATGATGGAAATAATAGGTATAACAGCAAAACTGAAAAATAAGTATGTTATGTAAAAACTGCTTCAAAAACCAAGCGCCTTCGAAATCTACCGATATGTCATATATCCTGGGTGAAAACTTTTGTGGACGGCGCAGATATTTCATGGCTCACTTACTAAAGCAGACAGTTGGGTCGGTTGTTATCCATTCCTACCTTGCTAGGGCTAAAATGGATAACGGTCGACATCTTTCAACCTTTATTATATTTAGTTGCACTTTTGCACAATGTAGACTTTGTAAAGTTCTAATGTTGTTTTTGTTTTGTTATTTTCGTCGTTCGTGTAATTATCGTTTTTTGAAAGAGGAATCGGTTGATTTCGAAAGCACTTGGACTCGTACCAGTTTTGCACTATTGAATGTTAGTTTTTTTGTTGTTTTTTTTTTGTGTGGTTTTAACGCCATTTTTTCAGCACAAGATATGCTATACATGTAGGTCAGTATTAATGGTGGAGGAAGAACCCGGAAAACACCGGAAAGAACCACCGACCCACGAGAAGATAATGGCATGTGATCCGTAACGGACAGCGCTTTAGAGCACTCGTTGATTGTTAGTTTTTGTGTTTGTATATATATATATATATATATATATATATATATATATATATATATATATATATATTACCTGTGCCGCAGACTGTTTATGGTTCATGTGATAATTTTAATTATTATCCCCGTAACAGGTTGACGACTGGGATGGGGACACCATTCCAATACCACTATGCAATCAAACAAATCGGATTATCAGATAATCTTAGTACAATAACTATAATGTACATAAAAAAAGAAAGAAAACACAAAAAAACACGTTCACACATGCTTACACACACACACACACACACACACACACACACACACACACACACACACACACACACACACATACATACATACATACATACATACATACATACATACATACATACATACATACATACATACATACATACATAACAACGCTCAATCTCTAGATAAACAAGCAGAATTATACATCGTCTAGGTGACAAAGACTTTGTGATATTGCAGTAATTTGTTCTTCAGATCAGACCTAAATATTTAAAAAAATAACCAGTTGCGAGGGGGAAGCAGACTTTTTACACAAGTTCTATATTCATATTTGAGATAGATTTTTGACGAAATTGGTCCTCTTTTTTTATTTGACTTTGCAGTCTATCTTTCAATTTTCTTTCGCATTTCAACTATTAGTTTAAAATATAAATGGACGGATTCTGAATGTTGACACTGCAATTATAAATATACTATTTAACCAAAATAAGCAAGAAATTACACAAAATATCCAATTGTTCACTTCCTAAAGTATTTCATTCTGGACACCAAACTAGCATTGCAATCATAGTAGATGTTTAATACTTTCGTTCTCACTCTTATATAAATTGCATTTGAAATGGTTTAATATGTTAATCAGCAGCAGAGAGGGTGAATCAGACAACTTTTACAGGCGTCGATTCGGTAATCTAAGGCTTCTTCGTAAATCGTAAAAAAAGGCGTCGATTCGATAAATTGAGGCCTCCTCGATGAATTCGTCAATGACGCATTGTCGTTGTCACTCACCCTCTCTGCTGCTATGGGTTAACCAAATATTTGATCGAGTCCGATACGATATCGTGTCCGAGGATCATGTAAATTTATTGTTATAAATCCGTGCGGAGTCGACTGAGCATGACTAAAGAAATTTTTAAATTGATTGAAGTCCATATCAGAGCACCATGTCTGTCAAATATTTCGTAGCGTATGTGTATCAACGCCGTTAAACACAGCAAGAATATTACAGTTATCTCTGATCACTTTTGGAATCTGAGTGTAGCGTTGAGTGACATATATCACGTCGGTGTTTTTATGCCTGCCTCTGGAAAAGATCCTAGCTGGGTTTTTTTGATTGTCTAACATCACATCGTCGTATACGACTAAATTGTTAATGTTCCCATCAAGATCATCCACGGATGGTGCCTCGTCAATATCAGTTATAAAATCAACTACGTTCTCACCTTTAATCTCTGAAGCGTTTTCATTAAAATCTTTTAGCACTTTATAGCATCGTTGATCATCTACGCTAGGAGCAACTAAATACAACTTATCCCATTTCATCCATCTCATTATTAAATTGAGCAACAATTGCGTCTTGCCGGATCCAGATGGCCCGATTATAATTGCGCGGATAGAGTTTGGTAGCGCTGCATGATGCTTAACTGGTTCTCTTGTTTTAGTCGCTGAAAAATCAATTATATCCATATCTCTATACATAAATTATGGATCTATATTGTGTGAAGTGTAAAACGCGTACTAGCACAAATGATGTGACGACGATTACAACTAAAAATAACAGATCTGCACATACTGGTAGATGTGCAACATGTGGTACAAAAAAAATTTAGATTTATTTCTATGAAATCCGAAATGTTTTAAAAAAAAACGAGGAGGTGATATCGCAGCCAAATTGGCAAAGCTCCCTGGAACCCCATGGGCAAAATACCCGGGAGAAAAGCACCTTCCAGGATATAGCTACTGTGGCCCCGGAACACGATTAGATATCAGACTTGATGATCAAAATCAGCCCCGACCCGGCGAGTATCCGATAAATGCTATTGATAAGGCGTGTCATGCTCATGATGTTGCATATAAAAGTAGCAATCTGCAAAACAGACATCTCGCTGATGTGAAATTAATTCATGCGTTAAATGCTATTCCTGATAAATCTTTGAAAGAAAAATTGGCTTCGTGGTTGGTAAAATCGGCTATGAAAGGCAAATTGATGTTAGGTGCTGGTAATTAATAATATGGAATCTATTTATTATTCTCCGAGAGGATACTGGAAGGGTAAAGCAGCAATCAGTAAACTCGCTAGCGCCGCAAAAGTGAAAAAGGCTACTGCGGCTAATTGGTTATCCAAACAGGCTATATGGCAAATTTATCTACCGCGCCCTAAACAAATCAATTTCTCGCATTTTGATGTTACCGGACCTAATGAAGTTCATCAAGCTGATTTATTGTTTTTACCACATGACAACGGTTACAAATACGCGCTAACCGTAGTTGACGTTGCGAGTCGATACAAACAAGCAGAACCGCTGAAAACAAAATCATCACCTGAAGTTGCTTCTGCATTTGAAAAGATTTATCGACGAGGCCCACTACGCTGGCCAAATCTGTTACAAGTTGATACTGGCAAGGAATTTCAAGGCGCTGTTTTATCAGCGATGAAACATCACAATGTCACCATCAGACGAGGGCATACTGCGCTACATCGCGATCAGGCAATTGTTGAACGATTTAATCGGACTCTTGCTGAACGGTTATTTGGATAT
Source organism: Unio pictorum (assembly GCA_030141615.1). Taxonomy (NCBI): domain Eukaryota; kingdom Metazoa; phylum Mollusca; class Bivalvia; order Unionida; family Unionidae; genus Unio; species Unio pictorum. The sequence goes on along the minus strand of JARLTB010000218.1, from coordinate 22,891,266 downwards.
CAATACGCGAAGGAGTTTATTCAGGATAAAAGATCCCGTGAATGGGTTAAGAGATTACCAGCTGTGATTACCGCGCTCAATAACGAGATTACTAGAACAATTAACATGAAACCTGTCAACGCGATTAAGAAAGCGTCTATACTAAAAATGGAAATCCAAGGAATTTCACAAAAAGATTTCAAAGAACCAATTCTTGGTAGTAATGTCACTGTTAGGTATTTATACGAACCAGCAGAGCTTGAGGGTGGTAAAAAAAGAGCTACCGATCCTATTTGGAGCGTCACTACGCATAAGATATCCGGTATAACACGATCTACTGGTAGACCTCCAATCTATAAACTGGATTCAACTGCTCCTCAGCGAGGAATAACTCGACAACAATTACAAGTGATTCCTGACGATACTCAATTACCACCGCGGGGTCTTAACTAGCGCAGTTGCGTCTGTTGCACTCAAGACAAGTCAGCATAACGTTATCTCTGATATGACCAATGCTGCTATTCTTTCTGTCTACGGTAAATTGGCGAGGTTCTTTATCCGAATACTGCCAACGCATTATACAATTGCAACTCGCGCAGTGATTATTCTGTTGTTGCTTCAGCGAAATTATTAATTCAGCATCAATGTCAAATTCTCGTTGTTTTTTTTTGTCTTGTTGTTTGTAACCGGAGAGTTTTTTATCAATAATTTTAACATCAACGATGCTAGCATCATCCATTGTGGTGTCATCATCGAAAATAATTCTTCGAAGTTGATTTATTCTTCGTACTCTGGATACTGCAAGATAGACTAAATTCGACCATTCGATGTGATTATCCACCATCGAAACAATTGTATCTGATATAGTCAATCCCTGTGAAGAGTGTATTGTCGCTGCGTAACCTAACGTCCATGGGGATTTATCAGCACGCAATGCATCTTCGACGACGCTGATATCAACCAGCACAATATCATTTAACACGAGAATCTGCTTTTCACTCTTCCCTGGAATATCAACTTCAATATTCTGCTTTCGTGTATCCGAAGGCCTATAACACAACGGTACTGGAAGTGTTGCAAATTTTTCTTTATGCGTTTCAAATAACTTCATCTGAAGTGTGTCTCTGACTATTTTTCTACTTGCTACTATCAAATCGTTTGGTCTCCACGTTTCCCAAAAATCATTCATGGGAGTTTCTGAAATTATTTCACGCGCTATTTCACACTGGATTTTATCCGGTTGTAATCTAATTAGCGCTTTAAACTCGCGTAATTGTTCATCAAGTGATCTATGGTCGGTATTAATTTCTTCATAATAGTCTACAAAACCCTTTAGCCATTTATGTGGAGATGCACCGACAAATGGTGGTGGTTGGCCGTGATCACCGCACATGACGACTTTTGTGTTTTTGTTTAACAACCACTCGAGAAATGTTTGTAATGCATCTAATGACACTGTGCATATTTCATCCCAGATTATGATTTCAGGAATGAATTTATCACCCATTCGATCAGGAGTCCATTTGTCACCCTTCCATCGAAAAAAACTGTGATAGGTACGGGCATTTACCCCTCGTTGTTTCATCTCTCTGGCGAGTCTGTGAGTTGGTGTTAACACAATCATGGTTGACCGACGATATAATTCAATTGCACGAGTTGTCTTTCCTCACCCACCACAACCGTTTAAATAAACTGTCTTATATCTACATATTGGATCAGATACCGGTGGTGCATTAGAAAATTCTGATTGAATCTCATCACACTTTAAGTACCTTTCATCCATGGTAATATCTGCCGATTCACAATACTCATGTAGCGTTTCCTTTTTAAATCTCCAACATCCCCAATTTGCCTCCGGATCTGTGAATTTAGCTACATCTGATTTGTATTTATTGTGTATATACATATAATCAGTGGCTACTCTAACTGCGGTATTAGGAAATCTATTTATCATCGAAAATAAATTGATAGAAGCATAAGCTAGCATAGAACTTCTCAAATGCGTATATTGTTTAATATATCCATCACAATAGGTAACAATTGTACCTAATCGTCTTCCATCGGATAAAAAAGCATCCTTACGGGTTACAAGTTTTCCCTGTTTCGTTAAATCCGTTACAATAAATTCGTATTCAGCGATGTCTATGATCAACCGCGAAGAATATTTTGCATTGTCGTATCTTCCACCTTGGGTAAATTTACCGATTATTCTTCGTCCAAAATCTTTTGCTTGTTCTTTTTTAATTTCAAATAACTTCTTAGACCAATTCATGATTTGTTCTTCATTGAAATCTGGAAACTGTTTTCGCTGTTCGCTAATTATACGATCTAGATCGGGTTGTGGTAGCCAAACTTCTTTCTGAGCTCGATAGCATATAATAGCTTCGGAAACAATCAACGATATTAGCATACCACAATCAATTATATATCGTAGTAACACTATTGGCATCCAGGCCTTTTCAGATATATGTCTACCAAGCCAAACATAACTACACGGATGTAACCCTGTAGCGAATTCGAATGATATCACACGAGCGAATCCAGTTAAATCAAAATCAGGCAATGGACCATTAATCGCAACACGAGTCATTTCATGCGTGGGGTGTCCAAATCGTTTAAAATAGTTACTACATTCTCCATACCCGAGGAAACTTCCAGGATAACACGCGGATATATCAATTGAAATCATACCGCCACGATGGTATTTTGTATTCCACAGTCCTCCATGACTAAATTCGACGCAACTCAATTTAACGTCCTCGAGAAAATCACTTCGTGTTGGACGCCATGAGTTTTTTTCTCTTGCGAAGTGAGCTACCACAGATGGAATAGTAAAACTATCCGTTAATAGTTTTTCATGGGAACTCTCCGGTGAAAAATCACTAGCGATTTCTCTCATTCTGTTATATAATTCTTCAACGCGATATAATTCACCATTTGGTCTTACAAATTGATCAAATCCTATTTCGGGATCTTCATCACTTCTAAGTAACCACACTGACACAGGATCATCCTCACACAGCGTGTGAATAGCATCGAATAATTTCTCATTATAAAAAACATCCCCGACGAACTCCTTAGGGATATATCTCACGGTTCTATCTCGTGGAAATATTGTTACTGCAGGTGTCCACGCGTGTTTGTTATGATCAATAATTTGTGTTGGCGCTCCTTGTGATTGATATTTCGGTTCGTATAATACTTCTCTGGTTATTGTCGTTACTGATATTGGGAATCTTAATGATGTTTCTAATTTAGCTATATCAGAAATCTTTGCACCGTGCTGTTTCACTGTCAGTTCCCATTCGGTTATTTTTCTACGTCGCAGATCAGTTAGTTTATTTCCTCGTGATGCATTTGTGAAGTGTTCCATTACCCGTGTTGCTACACAATTCAGTGAACTAGAATATTTCATAGGAGCTAGTTTTGCAATATCGGGTTTATCATTTAACGGATATATCCCATAAACAATTGCTGTTACTGGATAAGATCTCTCGTAGTATGGTTTGTCAATTCCAGTTAGAATTCCTGGTTTGGAATCTCTACTCACAATGACAGTTTTTTTATCCTTGAGGATTGGTTCAAATTTATCCCTGATAATCCATTTGCCTTCGACTTCGATAATGAATTTTATTCTGAAAAAATACTTCTGTTGGGAATTGCTTTGCAATTTACCCTTGAATTTCCAGCTCCTTGGCGGGCCAAGGTGTGAAATTATCTCAGCTGCTCTTTCATCGTTCATAGTAGCATCGATGTTGGGTACATTGACATCTTTATAAATAATTCGAAATGTCGACCAACAGTATGCTGCACCGTCTCGGTAGAATTCATTAAAACACTCCCTGATTTTACTTAGTATAGTTCTATCACCGATTAGACGTTTTGGTGTATCAGAGACTCTATCGAGATTGAATTTAGTATTTCTCCAAGGCTTAATTTTCGATAATCTCTTGAACTCTTTATCGAAGTTGAATTTAGTATTTCTCCAAGGCTTAATTTTCGATAATCTCTTGAACTCTTTATCGAAGTTGAATTTAGTATTTCTCCAAGGCTTAATTTTCGATAATCTCTTGAACTCTTTATCGAAATTGAATTTAGTATTTTTCCAGGGCTTAATTTTCGATAATCTTTGGAATTCTTTCATGGTATAATCAATGAATTTAGGATTTTTCCAAGGCTTAATTTTCGATAATCTCTTGAACTCCTTCATATTATAATTAAAACAAGTATTTAAATAGAAAAATATAGTATAATGAATCACTGCAAGTGGCTAATGATTGGATCAACAACCCCGTGTAACAAATCATGCAGAAGCGAATTCTGTGGGTATCATTTACAAAGCGTTCGCAACGGTTCTTTCGGTCCTCTCCCATGCCTTCAATGTGGGGCTGGGGTAAGGGGAAAATCGCAGTTGTGTCTTGCTTGTGGGGGTAAACGATACAGGGAACTAAAACGCTATTATGACAAACGAATAAAAAATGCAGTCATTGACCCTAACGATGACAAAATCATAAAAAAAACCTCAAGATTATATCAAGAGGTTTATAATTAAAGCAGATAATAAATTAGATAAGTAGTATTATTATACAAATGAGCCAAGATTTCAGACCTCATCCAGTGCTTGTTAATTACGAAGCCTCCAGTGATGGTGTTGTTAGAAATTGCAGACTAAAAAGGCCGGTTGGATGGGTAAATAATATGGGATACTTGATGTTTACAGCACGGAACTGTCATACAGAATAGAGATTTTTTAATATATATATCTTCTGATTATACTTAACAATAAGAGATTTTTAAAATAGACAATTTGTATTCATCGTATTTAGGAAATAAAATACTAAGTACACAAAACGAATAATAATTTAACTGTTGTTTAAAATATAATGTCTTCATATTCCGAGGCATAACGAATAATATATGCTATTTCTGAAACACTCGCGGATAGCGTCGTACAGTTTAACCTTGTCCGAGATGGATACGTTGGCTTGATGGTACATTATTTAATAACTATGCTTTTAATTGTGATAGTTTCACATTTGAAAACTCAGTACACAAACACTATATGGTAGGTGAATCGCTTACAACTAGATTAGCCCGAGAGCGGCTAACAGCAATTAAAAAGTTTATACCGGTTCGAGACAGACTTCGTGAGAAACTTCAACAACCACAGCAAGCGCAGACTGACTTTTCTGTGTCAAGTGAACAACTGTTCGCCCCGGTAACTAAGGCGACCAAAGATATGAAAACAGCAACTGAACGAGCAATATTTGGAGATATTCCTGAGGAAGGCAAGCGACGAGAAGTGCCTGTTCTTGATGTGCTTGAAAAAATTGCAGCAGAGACCGAACAAACAAAAAAGTCTTTAGAAACACTTCCAGTAGATATAGTAACTACTTCACGGCAACAACAAAAAAGAGCAAGTACTAGAAGAACTAGGTGCTATTGCTAGAAAACAAGAAGAAGGGGAAGAAGACGTTACTACTATAGAAAAAATGTATTCACCGAAAAATATATTTACACACGATGTATACAAAAAAATTAAAAATTTTAAAGATGACAATGATTTAATTAACTTTACCGCGGGGAATTTTTCATTCGATCAAAGAGAAAGAGTTGTAAACAAAGAGTATAAAGGGTATATAAAACACGACGAGAATTGGATAAAAAAAAGTATACCTGGCAAACCGTAATAGATTTAGAATCACAGACAGTAACCGCATAGATTTTGAGAGTTTTAAAGACAAAGTATTGAGTAGAATAGATAAAATGGATCTAGTAGTTGAAGAGGATTCAACTGAAGATGAATATTCAGGTAGCGGCATAGTTGAAAACACTAGCGTTACTTGTCCTAGTAATATTCTCAGTGATATATCACGGCTGGAAGTTCTCATCGGAGGGAAACGAGCCGGAAATAACTCACCGGAAATAATTAATGAGGCCGCTGATATCTGTAGACGATTATTTGCCGGCGGTATCATGGACATTAATGTATATCGAGAACTCATTGCTGAATTAGTTGAAAATCACAAAGATGCCCATGGTTATTACAGCGATTGATCACTAATTAAAAAACTAATAGTTTTATAACAAGATGATTATACACTACAACCATGATAAACCAACCCCCGTCTATGTAGTTAATTCACGGTTTCCAGTTTATAGAGCATACTACTGAGATGGTCTCGGTGATACCATTGCAGGGTTATTTGCGAGAATGGCTCCAAAAGTGATGCCGTTAGCTAAACAACTAGGAATGAAAGCCATTGATGTTATTCGTGATAAGGGTATTGGTGCTGTTGGAGATCTCGCCGGAAAAACGTTTTCAGCTGCGAAGAATAAAATAACATCATTAGTGAGACGAAAAAAGAAACCGTTACCGTCTACAGCGGAAATGCCTGCAAGTGTTAGTAAAATTATAAATAACGCAGTAGATGAAAAATTAGCGTAATTGACTTCAACCTCTGACCAAAGCAATATTGCAAATATGATAGCGGGAAGTGGCTTTAAAAAACTACGACGATGAATGGAAAATCGTTTACGATTTCACGATTTAGACTCTGATAAATAGAATAAAATGTTCAAACAGTCACGTGATCCAGCGTTTGATATAGACGCCCCAGTTCGCAAGGATGATTCTGTACGCGATTATCAATATTACGCTTATCATGCCATAGACTCAAATAGTCGATCAAGAATTGAACTTCAAGTCCATGATACCAGTAAATACTTTTTGCCCTGTGAAGCATTTATCGAAGTAGAAGGAGAACTTGTAACAGCTGCTGATACTCCTGCTGTACCAGCACCGTATCCAGCTGGTACTCAAGTCGGGTTTGTCAATAATGGTATCATGGCGCTATTTGAGAGTGCTAGATATCTCATTGATGGAAAAGAAATTGAGTCGATAGATCGCGATGTTGATGTGGCCACAACAATAATCGGGTTAGCGAGATATTCCGATGATTATACAAGATCAGCAGGACCTTCTATGATGTTTGCAAAGGATGTTAAAAATACCGCTGGAGGAAATCCATTTGTTGTAAGACGACCAAAAAAACGTGATAATAGTGATGCTGATGTCGAGGATATGATTATAAACAACGATGATAATTTCAATCTAGGAGCTGCAACACGTATATTAATGTTGGGGAGGGGGCGTAAATCATTTTCATGCGCGATTCCACTGCATCACATATTTGGATTCTGTAGAAACGTCAGAAAAGTTATTTATGGATCGAAGCATACAGTAGCACTGGTGCGAAAGAGTGATGATAATGACGCAATTTGGAGGATTCCAGCAAACCCAGCTGCAGATCATGTAAATGATGATGCCGGTAAAGTCATTTTAACAAAACTATCATTATGGATGCCAGTGTTGACTCCATCAATTACCGCAGAAGAACGATTACTATCATTTATGGACCATGGAGGAAAATCGTTACTAAGTTGGCTAACGGTAAGTACAGATGTTAAACAATCAAATCTGAACGGGTTATTCACGTGGAACCTAGCATCAAAACAAGGTGTTGCTGCGCCACGTCATATATTTATTGCGTTACAAGATAACACACGAGTTGGCAATCAACTCTCCAGCCATATGATATGATATTTGATCAATTAGGTGTTAAAGACGTCTCACTGAGAATAAACGGCCAGCAGGAACCATCCGAGGATGTACAACTTGATTACGGTCAGAATCATATTGCACGCGTGTATCATAGGTTGTTGTCATTTATGGCACGTGATCAAAATGTCGATACTGGTCTACAAATATCACAGTTGGATTTTAAAAATCTATATCCGATCTATTACTTTTCACTGGAACATCTTGATTTAACAAGACAGTCTGTCGTTGATATACACTTTAGAGCTAATGTGCTTCGTGGTGCTATTGATAATTATAGAGCAGTTGCTGTCATTCTCAGCGACAAATCAATGCTACTCGAAGGTGTTGGAGGAAGAATGAGAGTGGTAGATGCGCCAGTGGAAAATCTTTGAAAATTCTATGAATTTTTCATTGAAATCGTAAACGATTTAGAATCAATCGTTTATGTATAATGTCGTATAGTAATATCAATGTATCGTTGACACCTGGTCAATTAAAAAAATTACAATCCAAATCAGCTAAGCAATGTGGAACCACAATCACGTTGAAACCTAATCAAATGACCGGTGGTGCAAATAAATTGTCGTTAACAACTCGTCAAATAAAACATTTCAATGATGCACTAGTAGCAAAAAAAGGTGTTCAGATTACTCTTTCTGCGGCTGCTATCAAAAATATGATGAAAACAGGCGGTATATTTCCATTGTTAGCTGCAATTCCAGCCTTGATTGCAGCAGCAGCCCCAGCGGTGGCTAAAGCGGCAGCGTTAGGAGCCGTTGGTACTGCAGCAGGAATGGCACTAAAGAAGGCAACTGGTCAAGGATATAAAAAAAAGGGAAAGGGTCTAAGACTACCAGGAACCCCGTATTCATGGTACAGCGGAAAAGGCCTGAGACTAGGACCGGTTTATTAGTTGGAGAGTCTTTGATTGAAGAGTCTTTGACTCCAATGTCCAATTTTGATTTACTCGATGCTGCTAATAAACTGGCGATTAAAAATTTTAGAGGTGTCTTTATGAAAAATCAATTACCACATCAACCAAACAGCGTTGAAACCGGAATCATTAATTTAGATAACAGCACCGGACCCGGAGCTCACGGGGTTGCATACGCTGTTGATCCACGTGGGATTGTCTATTTTGATTCATATGGATTAGCCCCACCAAAAGAGTTTATGCGTTATATAAAAACTTTTCCAATGAAGACTTGGTATTCTACGCTACCAACACAAACGATGATTGACCCACCAATATGTGGCAGCGAAGTATTAAATGTCCTTAACGCTATTTCTAACTCGTTGGGTAACCCAAGGGGAAAACCACCACATGTTGTCATAAATGAATACACTAGTAATCGCTGGAAATCAAAGATTTTAGAGAGAGAAAGAGTTTTACAATAACAATGATTGATATTTGGGGAAGACCTCTGAAACCCAAACCCGATGACACTGCAACCCCTGATTCTATCAAGAACATACAAAAAAAAATTAAAGATGCAATCGCTGAGACGTTGAACTTAACAAGTGTTGATCCTAATGAAATAGTTGTATTTCAAGACAAACAGGGTAAATTGAAAACTAGTGATGTGTCGTTGGATGATATTTTAGTTAAACAACGAAACGCAATCGAGAATACTATCGTGTTATTTTCCAATCAGGGTAAACTCAAACCGGGTGTACTCGTTTCGACTATTACAGATAGAATAGAAACTTTCAACAATGAGTTGGAAAATTCTCTGTTGGAACTAACAACACTTCAATCTAAAATTGAAGAACACGGAAAACAGTTTTCAATTTTTCGTAGAAATATCATTGATAAATTTCTTGGAACTACATTTGATAAACTCGACATAAAACTCCCTGATATCAAAAAATTCATCGATGAGACGAAAACCTTCATCGAAGCCATCAAAAATGATTTTTCGAGGATGATAACAATCATTGAAAAAGCAAAAATTCCTCATGAGAAAACCAACAACGTAGTAGACACGATCCAACACGGATCATTTGCGTGGACACCTACAAACAACAAATTAGATATCACTGCAACCGTCAAGGGTATATATCGATTAACACTAGTGACAACGACTCAATTTAATATTTCATCGTCGAGTTCATCTGGGGTCAACAATACAATTTCAACGATCATCGACAAGGATACAACTGAAAAGTTCACAATAACATCTACTGATAAAAATTTGGTTAGGGTTTCAACAACGTGGTATGTGGAATTCGTAGCGGATTTAAATAAATAACGGTTTCAATTGAAATCGTTATTGAAAACGCTAGCGTTTTTAAAATAAAAATGATTTCATCATCGCAATATCGCTATAATCAGGTCAGAGAATTTCAAACTAGACTCAAAGCATTCGCCGAGGAGTATCAAATAAAAATAAAAAAATACTGACGAAGAATCACCGTAATTGATGTTACTATGTACTCGGTGTCAGGCGTTCTCACTGGCGCCGGAATAATACTTGCATCGGTTACAATGATTGCCCCGGTCGTAGTTCCAATTTGTATTTCTGCGGCGGCTACAATCGCGGGTATATCAACCGGGATAACAAAAAAGATATCATCATGCAGCCAACGCAAACTGCAAGATTACTTAATTCAATTTCATGCTGTATCAACCGCATACTCGCAATTATCCTCGATGATATCGTCGTCACTCGATAATACAATTATATCAGATAGTGAGTTCTCAGCAATGGTCAGTATTTATGATTCCGCGATATCAAAATTAGAGCGACAACATGAATATAATAACAATGACAACACCGATGGAATTAGAAAACACGAACCCGAAAACCAGAATGATCTCAATAACCTCAACCATATCAGATAGTGAGTTCTCAGTGATGGTCAGTATTTATGATTCCGCGATATCAAAATTAGAAATAAATCATGAGTATAATAACAATGACAACACCACAGGAATTACTTCAACGAATAGTGGAGAACACGAACCCAGTACAAACAAGCATGATATCAATAACATCAACGAATCCTGAATTCAGTGTGAATTTCCCTAGCCCAGTCCCCGTGAAGGAGATAGCGCTAGCAAAATTACGAGTGTATCACAGCTGGCCTAACATTAGATCAAAATCATTTGGTGGTCAACAACCCAATAATTCACTGGTGTTCTCGTATAAGAATAAAGACGACGGTACCCCAGACTGGAACGTTGTTTCCATACCAACAGGGTCATACCAAATCGAACAAATCAATAATGAATTCGCGCGTAGAATAAAATCGATTACTGAAGTAGAGTCAAAAATCGCTATAACGGTTCATGAGCCGACGCTATCATCCGCAATTGAAATAAGCACAGAAGGATACGTCGTAGATATCTATCAGAGTTCTATTAGAACCGTACTAGGATGGCCCGAATTACCACCAGGTGGGAAAACCGTTGATTTACCAGAACCACAAAAAACTGATTATATCACCAACGTGATAGCACCTGATAATCCAATAAAAAGTTATAAAGATCACCAATTCACTATAGATTTCTTTGGTTTCGAATACCAATCAACTGGAAGAGAGAAGCCAGGGGAGAGAATAGAGGGACATCATTTTGTTAACGAACCTGAAATCATTAAAAATTTCACAGCAATGAATAATGATTTATCGCTGTTGTTAATATCTCTTAAATCCGGCTCTCTCACCCGAGATGAATTTATCAGCGTCGTAAAAACATGCAACAAAATTATCGACGATATGGAAACATTTAATTTGAAAATTATTCAGGATATATTAGATGACGATAATCCCCTATCGAGAACAAGATTTGCAGAAAAATATAATTTTCCCGTTAAAGATATTCCAACATTTAAACTACCAGGATATAACGTACCAGAACTAAAAAAACTTCTCAGTGACACCATCGATGTTGGTTTTAAAATAATTCATGATGCATGGAAGAAAACAGCATCACCGGAAATAAAAATCCTCAAACATAATAATGATCCAGATGGTGGCGGCAGACATATCGCTCCGTTCAACGTGAATATATCCTCAGTGATTGCGCTCAATTTAGTATGCGATGTTATCGAAGGAAGCTATCAAATTAATCTCGAACGATCAAATCAAGCTCAGCAAGGATATATTCTTTATTCGTTTGCACCAATAACCCCTCCGGGATTTTAATAATTGAGTCTCCGGTCAATCCAGTCTATATGCGGTGTCATAATGATTCATTAACCAGAATTAATTTCAAACTCACAGATCAGTCCAATAATCTAATTGATCTACAAGAAGAGGTGCTAGCGATTAGTCTGTTTGTGAGATCCTAAGGACTCGATCAAATATTCGGTTAACCCATAGCAGCAGAGAGGGTGAGTGACAACGACAATGGCGTCATTGACGAATTCATCGAGGAGGCCTCAATTTATCGAATCGACACCTTTTTTACGATTTACGAAGAAGCCTTAGATTACCGAATCGACGCCTGTAAAAGTTGTCTGATTCACCCTCTCTGCTGCTTAATCGGATTATTAATTACAGTTATTCTATAAATTATCTGAAAATTAAAAAAGATCAATTTGGCATTCTTACTATAAAGTATTACCCGGCTATAAATCTTGTTTATTTAACATGGCATCCATCGATTAAATGTGATATTGCAGAAACAATATATAATGCTTTTATGCTTCTATTTTCTAATGTGTAGAACTTGTGTTTGATAGGTCACCCCATAGCTCTTATATTCGTCTTAATGAGCGGTGTAAACAAAAACACATGGTTCGAGACGCTAATTGCTCAATACTTCCAATACGTACCAATTATAACATTTTACTTATTTTTTTTCCTTTTCTAAGAATGGCATAAATAGCTAGATTCCACCTAAATATTTATTCAGATTTTCATAAAAGAATACAAAACCTGATGACGTTTATACAGAGTGGGAAGCAATAATAGTACCTGAGGAATACTGTGTTCTGAATCTGCTAACTAATTACAAGTGTACATGGTTATTTTAATCTAGTTGGAATGTAGTTGGTGAGAAAAAAATAATCTATCTCTGTGTTTGTACCAAGACAAGGAAATCCAAGTTGCAGAGTTGCATTATTTGCCTCCCCACGAAGCATAACCTTATGGGGAAGACATAAAATCACTAGAGCTGTACCGATGTCACTTTTTGTCGATTATGCCGATACCGCGTATAGCCGATTATTAAAATTGCCGATACCGAATATGAGACCGATTGTTTCATTATCACTGTATATATACTCGCGTATAAGCTGAACAATTTAGGAAAACATAAAGGCCTGGAATGGGGGGGGGGGCAGTTGGCTTATCCGCGGACCAATATTTAAACTTTACCGTTTTTAGGTCTTTTTATTAACTACTGTAACGGATGTAAATCTTGGGACATGAACCAATAATTTTTTCCGTGTTCTAAGACATAGGCAAGTTAAAAAAATAACTTTCGGTGACCCGACAGTTATTAAACTGTTATAAAGTACTATCATTGATTTAAAAGAGAAAAGTTAATATTCGTCTGCAAAGAGTGACCCGTCGTCAGTTAGTAGCATTTACACTTTGAGAAAAAAATGGAAATTTTGAGTACATGAAGAGAGAATCAGTGTGAAATGCACATGTATATGGACAAATTACATTCTGGTTACATTTGTGTAATAAAATCCACAATAAAATATTGCACTGATCACATCCTGATACGAAAACGATATGTAATGTCGGCATGAGCACATGGTTGGATAGCTGTTATTTACATGCTTCATGTACATGTACTTAAATTGGCCTTGATTTTGGTCAGTCTCTTTCCATCTTACTGAGGCTAACAAGGGGACGGTGTTATTCACATGGAAATGAAAAACTATCAACAGTATATGTATTCTCCACAAATACTTTTGTATCGGATTATATTACGAACATTAAAGCGACTGAACCAACCACTGATTGCAGCATTTTGTTGTTTCCTCCACGTCTTCAAATGTAGCAGTCTTTTGCTTCTTCCTTTGGGGAGCACAGTTACCTTCAACGTAGTCTTTCTTTATAGACTCAGTAAGCAGCAGAGAGGGTGAACCCTACAACGTTTTTAGACAAAATTTGATTGAAATCCTAAAACGAGCCGTCCTATAATCTCATTTTAACCAAAAAAAGGGCGAATCCTACAACGTTTTCAGACAAAAAAAATTGATTGAATCCTTAAAACGATCCGTAGGATTTCGTTGAAATCTACGAAATCTCATTTTAACTAAAAAAATGAAAACGAAGATTTTTACGATTTTTTAATTAATTTTGGTCGCAACTTGTTGTCATCCACCCTCTCTGCTGCTTAGTGATTTCATCACTGGGTTAACAAAAAATAATAAATGATTTCAACCAGTCTTTATGATGGAAGTCTTTAGGACGAAAATCCTTTGAAATTGCAAAGCAATTTAGGATTTCACAAACAAACTAATCACTAACACCTCTTCTTGTAAATCAATCAGATTATTTGACTGGTCGGTGAGTTTGAAATTAATTCTGGTTAATGAATCATTATGGCATCGCATGTAGACAGGATTAATTGGGTTTTCAATAATTAAAAATCCTGGAGGAGCTGTTGGTGCAAACGAATACAAAATATATCCTTGCTGAGCTTGATTTGATCGTTCTAAATTTATTTGATAGCTTCCTTCGATAACATCACATACTAAATTGATCGCAATCACCGATGAAACATTCACGTTGAACGGAGCGATATGCCTACCGCCACCATCTGGGTCATTATTATGTTTGAGGATTTTTATTTCCGGTGATGATGTTTTTTTCCATGCATCATGAATTATTTTAAAACCAACATCGATGGTGTCACTGAGAAGTTTTTTTAGTTCCGGTACGTTATATCCTGGTAGTTTGAATGTGGGGATATCTTCAACGCGGATTTTATATCGATTTGCAAATCCTGTTCTCGATGTGGGGTTTTTATCATCTAATATCACTCGAATAATTTGTGAATTAAATACTTCCATATCGTCGATAATTTTATTGCATGTTTCTACGACGCTGATAAATTCATCTCGGTTGAGAGAGCCGGATTTAAGAGATATTAACAACAGCGATAAATCATGATTCATCGCTGTGAAATTTTTAATGATTTCAGGTTCGTTAACAAAATTATATTCTTGCAATGGTCCAACCTCCACCCTAGGTTCGTATCCTAACCCAAAAAACTCTATAAATAAGTTGTATTTTTTGTAACTCCTTATTGGATTTTTAGGTTTTATTTTGTCTGTGATATAATCAGATTTTTGTGGTTCTGGTAATTTAACGGTTTCCTCCAGAGTTTTACTCTGGGGTGGTAATTCAGGCCATCCTAATACGGTTCTAATAGAACTCTGATAGATATCTACGACGTATCCTTCTGAGTTTATCTCAATTGCGGATGATAGCGTCGGCTCATGAACTGTTATAGCGATTTTTGACTCTACTCCAGTAATCGATTTTATTCTACGCGCGAATTCATTATTGATTTGTTCTATTTGGTATGACCCTGTTGGTATCGAAACGACGTTCCAGTCTGGGGTACCGTCGTCTTTATTCTTATTTGCAAATACCAGTGAATTATTGGGTTGTTGACCACCAAATGATTTTGATCTGATATTAGGCCAACTGTGGTATACTCGTAATTTTGCTAGCGCTATTTCCTTCACTGGGACCGGAGAGGGGAAATTCACACTGAATTCTGGATTCGTTGATGTTATTGATATCATGCTTGTTTGTACTGGGTTCGTGTTCTCCACTATTCGTTGAAGTAATTCCTGCGGTGTTGTCATTGTTATTATACTCATGATTTATTTCTAATTTTGGTATCGAGGAATCATAAATACTGACCATCACTGAGAACTCACAATCTGGTAATGTTGATATTATTGAGATCATTTTGTTTTTTGGGTTCGTGTTTTCTGATTCCATCGGTGTTGTCATTGTTATTATACTCATGTTGTCGCTCTAATTTCGATATCGCGGAATCAAAAATACTGACCATCTCTGAGAATTCACTATCTGATATAATTGTATTATCGAGTGACGACGATATCATCAATGATAACTGCGAATATGCGGTTGATGCAATATGAAATTGAAGTAAGTAATTCTGCAGTTTACTCTGGCTGCATGATGATATCTTTTTTGCTATCCCGGTTGATATACCCCCGATTGTAGCCACCGCAGAAATGCAAATTGGAACTACGACCGGGGCAATCATTGTAACCGATGCAAGTATTATTCCGGGGCCAGTGAGAACGCTTGACACCGAGTATATAATAACATCAATTGCAGTGATTTTTCGTCGGTATTTTTTTATTTTTATTTGATACTCCTCGGCGAGGGTTTTGAGTCTATTCTGAAATTCTCTGACCTGATCATAGCGACATTGCGTTGATGAAATCATTGTTATTTTAAAAAAGCTAGCGTTTTCAATTGTGAAATCCTTTCAATTTAGTTATTTACTTAAATCCGCTACGAATTCCACATACCAGGTTGCTGAAACCCCAATCAAATTTTTATCAGTAGCTGTTATAGTGAACTTTTCAGTTGTATCCTTGTCGATGATCGTTGAAATCGTATTATTAACCCCGGATGAACTCGACGATGATATATTAAATTGAGTTAATGGTGTTACTAGTGTTAATCGATAAATACCCTTAACGGTTGCAGTGATATTTAATTTGTTGTTTGTAGGTGTCCACTCAAATGATCCGTGTTGGATTGTGTATACCACGTTGTTGGTTTTCTCATGAGGAATTTTTGTTTTTTCAATGATTGTTATCATCCTCGAAAAATCACCTTTGACGGCTTCGATGAAGTTTTTTGTCTCATCGATGGATTTTTTAATATCCGGGAGTTTTATTTCAATTTTATCCAACGGGGTTCCAATAAATTTATCAATGATATTTCTACGAAATGATATAAACTGTTTTCCGTTTTCTTCAATTTTAGATTCAAGTGTTGTTAGTACAAACAGAGAATTGTTTAACTCATCGTTGAGAGTTTTTAATCGATCTGTAATCGTCGAAACGATTACACCCGGTTTGAGTTTACCCTGATCGGAAAATAACGCAACGGTGTTCTCGATTGCGTTTTGTTGTTTAACCAAAATATCATCCAGAGAAATATTACTGGTTTTCAATTTACCCTGTTTGTCTTGAAATACAACTATTTCATTAGGATCAACATTTGTTAAGTTCAACGTCTCAGCTATTTCATCTTTGATTAGTTTTTTTACATCCTTGATAGAATCAGGGGGTGCAGTGCCATCGGGTTTGGGTTTCAATGATCTCCCCCAAATATCAATCATGTTATTGTAAAACTCTTTCTCTCTTTAAAATCGTTTCGATTTCCATCGATTACTAGTGTATTCATTCACGACAACATGTGGTGGTTTTCCGCTTGGGTTACTCAAGGAGTTAGAAATAGCGTCAAGGACATTTAATACTTCGCTGCCACATATTGGTGGGTCAATCATCGTTTGTGTTGGTAGCGTAGAATACCAAGTCTTCATTGGAAGGGTTTTTATATAACGCAAAAACTCTTTTGGTGGGGCTAATCCATATGAATCGAAATAGACAATCCCACGTGGATCAATAGCGTATGCAACCCAGTGAGTTCCAGGTCCGGTGCTGTTATCTAAATTAATGATTCCGGTTTCAACGCTGTTTGGTTGATGTGGTAATTGATCTTTCATAAAGACACCTCTAAAATTTTTAATCGCTAGTTTTTTAGCAGCATCCATTAAATCAAAATTGGACATTGGAACCATAGGTTCGGAAATCGAAGTTTTCTGAATTAATAAATCGTTCCTGGTAGTCTTAGACCCTTTCCGCTGTACCACGAATACGGGGTTCCTGGTAGTCTTAGACCCAATCCGTGAACGGATCGTCCCTTTTTTTTATATCCTTTCCCAGTTGCTTTCTGTAGTGCCATTCCTGCTGCAGTACCAACGGCTCCTAACGCTGCCGCTTTAGCCACCGCTGGGGCTGCTGCTGCAATCAATGCTGGAATCGCAGCTAACAACGGAAATATACCGCCTGTTTTAATCATATTTTTGATAGCAGCCGCAGAGAGAGTAATCTGGACACCCTTTTTTGCTACTAGTGCATCATTGAAATGTTTCACCTGACGAGTTGTCAGCGATAATTTATTTGCACCACCAGTCATTTGGTTGGGTTTCAACGTGATTGTGGTTCCACATCGCTTAGCCGATTCTGATTGCAATTTTTTTAATTGACCGGGAGTTAACGCAACACTAATAACACTATATGACATTATACATAATAGATTGATTCTAAATCGAGAAAATCGTTTACGATTTCAATTACATGTTTTTTGGAAAAATCCGAAGGATTTTCAATCATAGATTTTCTACTGGGGCATCTACCACTCTCATTCTTCCACCAACACCTTCGAGTAGCATTGATTTATCACTGAGAATAACAGCAACCGCTCTATAATCAGCAATAGCACCACGAAGCACATTAGCTCTAAAGTGTATATCAACGACAGATTGTCTCATCAAATCGAGATGTTCCAGTGAGAAGTAATAGATCGGATACAGATTTTTAAAGTCGTATTGTGATATTTGCAAACCAGTATCCACATTTTGATCGCGTGCCATAAATGACAACAGACGATGATAAACTCGTGCGATATGATTTTCTGTGTAATTAAGTTGTATATCCTCGGATGGTTCCTGTTGGCCGTTTATTCTCAGTGAGACGTCTTTCACACCTAATTGATCAAATATCATATGGCTGAAGAGTTGATTGCCAACTCGTGAGTTATCCTGTAACGCAATAAATATATGACGTGGCGCAGAAACACCTTGTTTTGATGCTAGATTCCACGTGAATAACCCGTTGATATTTGATTGTTTAACATCTGTACTCACGGTTAGCCAACTCAACAACGACTTTCCTCCCTGGTCCATAAATGATAGTAATCGTTCTTCTGCAGTGATTGCTGGAGTCAACACTGGCATCCACAATGATATTTTTGTTAAATTGACTTTACCGGCATCATCATTTATATGTGCTGCAGCTGGGTTTGCTGGAATCCTCCAGATTGCGTCATTATCATCACTCTTTCGTACAAGCGATACTGTATGCTTCGCTCCATAGATAACTTTTCTGACGTTTCTACAGAATCCAAATATGTGATGCAGTGGAATCGCGCATGAAAATGATTTACGCGCTCCTTGCAACATTGAAATACGTGTTGCAGCTCCTAGATTGAAATTAACATCGTTGTTTATAATCATATCTTCGGCATCAATATTAGCGGTGCCAGCATTATTCTTTGGTCGTCTTACAACAAATGGATTTCCTCCAGCGGTATTCTTACCATCTTTTGCAAACATCATAGAGGGTCCTGCTGATCTTGTATAATCATCAGAATATCTCGCTAACCCGATTATTGTTGTAGCCACATCAACATCGCGATCTATCGACTCAATTTCTTTTCCATCAATGAGATATCTAGCACTCTCAAATAGCGCCATGATACCATTATTGACAAAACCGACTTGAGTACCAGCTGGATACGGTGCTGGTACAGCAGGAGTATCAGCAGCTGTTACAAGTTCTCCTTCTACTTCAATAAACGCTTCACAGGGTAGAAAGTATTTACTGGTATCATGGACTTGAAGATCAATTCTTGCTCGACTATTTGAGTCTATGGCATGATAGGCGTAATATTGATAATCGCGTACAGAATCATCCTTGCCAACTGGGGCGTCTATATCAAATGCTGGATCACGTGACTGTTTGAACATTTTATTCTATTTATCAGAGTCTAAATCGCGATTTCCCATTTCATCGTCGTAGTTTTTTAAAGCCACTTCCTGCTATCATGTTTGCAATATTGCTTTGGTCGGGGGTTAAAACCATCGACGCTAATTTTTCATCTACTGCGTTATTTATAATTCTACTAACACTTGCAGGCATTTCCGCTGTAGACGGTAACGGTTTTGAAAATCCTTTGGATTTCATCCGTGATTTCACTAATGATGTTAATTTATTCTTCGCAGTTGAAAACGCTTTTCCAGCAAGATCTCCAACAGCACCAATACCCTTATCACGAATAACATCAATTGCTTTCATTCCTAATTGTTTAGCCAACGGCATCACTTTTGGAGCCATTCTCGCAAATAATCCTAAAATGGTATTACCTAAACCATCTCCGTAGTATGCTCTATAAACCGGAAACCGTGAATTAACTACGTAGACGGGGGTTGGTTTATCATGATTGTAGTGTATGATCATTATTTGAAATCAGAAACAATTTTTCAATTGTAAAACAATTTATCAATTAATCACTGTGATACCCACTTTCCACTAACTCGCCAATGAAATCTCGATATGTGCTGATATCCATGATACCACCCTGAAATAATCGTCTACAGATATCAGCTGCTTCATTAATTATTTCCGGTGAGTTATTTCCAGCTCGGAACCCTCCTACAAGAACTTCTAATCGTGATATATCACTGAGAACACTACCAGGACATGAAACGCTAGCGTTTCCAACTAGACCACTCCCCAGAAATTTTTTCTCATCGTATGGCTGTCTTATTTGGAGTTGAAATTTTCTTTTGAAGTCTCTGTAGTCCTTCATCCTTCTATCTAAACTCCCAGTATTTATTTCATACACTATATCAGCCCATTCATTATGTGACATTCTATAATCCGAATAATTGTCCGTGAAAAACTTCTCTTGTGAATCATAGCTGTTAGCAGCGAATTCACCTAAATTATCTATATCCTCGTTGAGAATTTGTTGTTTAGCGCTCTCGGTAAATATAATTGATTTAGGTAGTCCGCTAACTAGTTCTTCCTGAAATCCTTTAAATGTTCGTTTCGAAGCGGTTGATATATCCTGAGGAAGTGATTGCAAGGATTTTTTTGTTTGTTTAGTTCTTTTTGCTATTTTTTCTAACACAGGAATAAGACCCTCTTCTTTTCTTTTACCGTCAGGATCATCTCCCAGTATAGCACGCTCTATCCCCTTCGTTGCTGTGGTTACCGGTTTAAACAATTCTTCAGATCCCGCAGCAAAATCAGTCTGAAAACTCTGTCGTTGTTGTAGTTTATTCCGTACAGAGTCACGAATTGGTACAAATCTCTTAATTGCATCTAATCGTTCACGAGCCAATCGGGTTGTTAATGCTTCATTGACCATTATTTGAAATCAGAAACAATTTTTCAATTGCAAAACAATTTTTCAATCCCGACCTAACACCAGTGACAAAGTCACCGTGGAAGTGTTTTAACGGCTCTATCAATGATGGGGAAAGTGACCAAATTGTATATAAAATAATTAATAATGTCACTTTCCCCATTCTATTTTTGATCAATCCGAACCAGCCATCAATTTTTTATTCACTGTTTCTGACATTATCAATCAAAAAATGCTAAAAAAAATTAAAATCTCTATGAGGGGACGGTCACAATCAAATAATGATAAATAGTCGGTCAATCAAATAATGATAAATGGTCGGTCAATCAAAATTGTTCATTTTCTTGAATTAACGCCCGTAGGTTTCTAACTTTAGAATTAACCTCCTTTTTCAATTCGTATTCGTACCCCAATTCTTTTCGTATTCGTTCTACGATGGTATACAACGGAGCGAACACACTTACGTCACTGGAAAATGCGAGAGAGTCCCGAATAGAATTCTGAATTCTCTTGATGAGCGCATACTTCTTTGGTAGCATGTATTTATTGTTGTTAACTCCGTATTCTATATCCTGAAAATCAGACATGATTTGATCAGGATTTAACCCATCTGATAGTTCAATATCCCAACCTTTCAATTTTGAAATCTCGGATATGATGCTATTCATGTTTTCAGAATTCATTATTCTATAATAATGATATATTTCTAAATGAAAAATATGACGTATTAGACATAACTAAATTGAATTTTTTGTCCCGTCCCTTTTGAAATAGCCGATCGACAAACCCCCTCTGCAACATATCGTACAGAGGGTCTACAAATATTGAAATACTTGCCGGCTTCATATATTGATTTAAATACTTTTTCTTCGTTAGTTATTGTATTCAAAGATTTCACAGGTCTCGCTTTTTTCGAGTATTTCCCAGTCCCCCCTCGTTTGGTATTTTCACTATGTGTAACAGCCTGCAGATTTGATAAAGAATTGTTCTTCGGATTAGAATCAATATGATCAATAACAAAACCATCTTTGATCAATCCATGGAAACACTCGTACACGAAACGATGATTGTAATATTTCTTCTTTCCAACAGTAAAGAACAAATACCCCATACCATTATCCCACCCAACTGGGTTCTTCAGTCTACGGTTTCTTACAACACCATCACTGGATGCTTCATAATTTGTACTCACAGGGTGCTGTCTGAATTCTTGGGTCATTCTTATACTATACTATTTGTCTAATTCAATGACTGATCCATTTGCAGTGATTCATTATGCATAAATCTTTCATTTAGACACTTGTTTTTAGTATAGCATGAAAGAGTTCAAGAGATTGACTTCGAAAAATGCTGAATTCAATGCTGATAAGGAGTTTAAGAGATTATTAAAAATCAATCCTAGATTTAATCTCGATAGACCCAAAAAACGTATCAAACGTCCAAGAGACGGAAACATGAAAGAGTTTAAGAGATTATTAAAAATCAATCCTAGATTTAATCTCGATAGACCCAAAAAACGTATCAAACGTCCAAGAGACGGAAACATGAAAGAGTTTAAGAGATTATTGAAAATCAGTCCTAGATTTAATCTCGATAGACCCAAAAAACGTATCAAACGTCCAAGAGACGGAAACATGAAAGAGTTTAAGAGATTATTAAAAATCAATCCTAAATTTAATCTCGATAGACCCAAAAAACGTAACAAATTTAATCTCGATAAACCCAAAATCCTTCGGATTTCAAAAGCGTCCAAGAAATTATCCTGGAAAGATGCTCAATTCAATCTCGATATAGTTTCTAATACACCCAAGAATACAATTCTTGATAAAGCCATGATTAGTAAAATCAGAGATTGTTTCAATGAATTTAAGCGTGATGGAGCATCCTATTGTTGGTCAACATTTCGAATTGATGGTGTTGTTGACGCTACCATGAATGATGAAAAAGCAGCAGTGATAATTTCACGTGTTGGGGAAAAACGGTATTTTTTCCGAATCAAATTCATTATTGAAGTCGATGGCAAATGGATTATTAGGGATAAATTTGAACCAATCCTCAAGAATAAAAAAGCTGTCATTGTGAGTAGAGATTCCAAACCAGGAATTCTAACCGGCATTGACAAACCATACTACGAAAGATCTTATCCCGTAACAGCAATGGTTTATGGGCTATATCCGTTAAATGATAAACCCGATATCGCAAAACTAGCTCCTATGAAATATTCGTCAGGGCTTAATTGTGTAGCAACACGGGTAATGGAGCACTTCACAAATGCATCCCGAGGAAATAAACTAACTGATCTGCGACGTAGGAAAATAACCGAATGGGAACTGACAGTGAAACAGCATGGTGCAAAGATTTCTGATATAGCTAAATTAGAAACATCATTAAGATTTCCAATAACAGTTATGACGATAACCGGAGAGGTTTTATACGAACCGAAATATAACAAAAATGGAGCACCAATACAGATTATTGATCATAACAAACACGCGTGGACACCTGCGGTAACAGTATTTCCACGAGAACGAACCGTGAAATATATCCCTAAGGAGTTCGTCCGGGATGTTTTCTATGAAGAGAGATTATTTGATGCTATTAATGCGTTGTGTAAGGATGATCCTGTGTCAGTGTGGTTACTTAGAAGTGATGAAGATCCCGAAATAGGATTCGATCAATTTGTAAAACCAAATGGTGAATTATATCGCGTTGAAGAATTAGATAATAGAATGAGAAAAATCGCTAGTGATTTTCACCGGAAAGTTTCCATGAAAAACTACTCACGGATAGTTTTACTATTCCATCAGTGGTAGCTCACTTCGCAAGAGAAAAAAACTCATGGCGTCCAACACGAAGTGATTTTCTCGAAGATGTTAAATTGAGTTGCGTCGAATATTCCCATGGAGGACTGTGGAATACGAAATACTCACGTGATGGTATGATTTCAATTGATATATCCGCGTGTTACCCCGGAAGTTTTCTCGGATATGGAGAATGCGCTGAGTACTTCAAACGATTTGGACACCCCACGCATGAAATGACTCGTGTTGCGATTAATGGACCATTACCTGATTTTGATTTAACCGGATTCGCTCGTGTGATATCATTTGAATTAGCTACAGGGTTACATCCGTGTAGTTATGTTTGGCTCGGTAGACACCTATCTGAAAAGGCCTGGATGCCAATAGTGCTATTGAGATATATGATTGATTGTGGTATGCTAATATCGTTGATTGTTTCCGAGGCTATTATATGCTATCGAGCTCAGAAAGAAGTTTGGCTACCACAACCCGATCTAGATCGTATAATTAGCGAATTGCGAAAACAATTCCCTGATTTCAATGAAGAACAAATCATGAATTGGTCTAAGAAGTTATTTGAAATTAAAAAAGAACAAGCAAAAGATCTCGGACGAAGAATAATCGGTAAATTCACTCAAGGTGGACGATACGACAACGCAAAATATTCTTCGCGGTTGATCATAGATATCGCTGAATACGATTTTATTGTAGCGGATTTAATGAAACAGGGAAAACTTGTATCCCGTAAGGATGCTTTTCTATCCAATGGTGAGAAATTAGGTACGGTTGTTACCTACTGTGATGGACATAATTCCCAGTACACACATTTGAGAAGTTCAATGCTAGCCTATGCTTCTATTAATCTATTTTCGATGATAAATAGATTTCCTAATACCGCGGTTAGAGTGGCCACTGATTCGATGTATATACACAATAAGTACAAATCAGTTGTAGCGGCATTCACAGATCCCGAAGAAAATTGGGGGCGTTGGCGATTTAAAAAGGAGATGCTACATGAGTATTGTGAATCCGCAGACGTTGCCATGGATGATAAATATCTTTGTTGTAACCGTATTGAAATTCAATCAGAATTTTCTAATGCACCACCGGTATCTGATCCAATCTGTAGATATAAAACAGTTTATTTAAACGGTTGTGGTGGGTCAGGAAAGACAACTCGTGCAATTGAATTATTTCGTCGTGGAAACGCTAGCGTTTCTAACATGATTGTGCTAACACCGACTCACAGACTCGCCAGAGAGATGATACAGCGAGGGGTAAATGCTTGTACTTACCATAGTTTCTTTCGATGGAAGGGTGACAAATGGACTCCTGAGCGTATGGGTGATAAATTCATTCCTGAAATCATAATTTGGGATGAAATATGCACAGTGTCATTAGATGTATTACAAATATTTCTCGAGTGGTTGTTAAACAAAAACACAAAAGTCGTCATGTGCGGTGATCACGGCCAACCACCACCATTTGTCGGTGCATCTCCACATGAATGGCTAAGGGGTTTTGTAGACTACTATGAAGAAATCACCACTGATTATAGATCACTTGATGAACGATTACGAGAATTTAAGAAACTAATTAGATTACAACCGGATAGAATCCAGTGCGAAATAGCGCGTGAAGTGATTTCAGAAACTCAAATAAACGATTTCTGGGAAACATGGAAACCAAATGATTTGATAATTGCAAGTAGAAAAATAGTCAGGGATACACTTCAGATGAAGTTATTTGAATTGCATAAACAAAAATTTGCAACTCTTCCAGTGCCGTTGTGTTATAGGC
Organism: Unio pictorum; assembly: GCA_030141615.1. NCBI lineage: Eukaryota > Metazoa > Mollusca > Bivalvia > Unionida > Unionidae > Unio > Unio pictorum. The sequence goes on along the minus strand of JARLTB010000218.1, from coordinate 22,865,901 downwards.
CATCGGATACACGAAAACAGAATATTGAAGTTGATATTCCAGGACAGAGTGAAAAGCAGATTCTCGTGTTAAATGATATTGTGCTGGTTGATATCAATGTCGTTGAAGATGCATTGCGTGCTAATAAATCCCCGTGGACTCTAGGATACGCAGCAACAATACACTCTTCACAGGGATTGACTATATCGGATACAATTGTTTGGATGGTGGATAATCACATCGAATGGTCGAATTTAGTCTATCTCGCAGTATCCAGAGTACGAAAAATAAATCAACTTCGAAGAGTTGTTTTCGATGATAATGACACCACAATAAATGATATTGATGTTAGCATCATTAATAAAAAACTCTCCGGTTACAAACAACAGGACAAAAAAAAACAACGAGAATTTGATATTGATGCTAAATTAATAATTACGCTGAAACAACAACAGAATAATCACTGCGCGAGTTGCAATTGTATAATGCGTTGGCAGTATTCGGATAAGGATCCTCGCCAATTCACCGTAGACAGAAAAAATAACAGTCTCGGTCATGTCAGAAATAATGTGATGTTGACTTGTCTTGAGTGCAATAGACGCAACGGTGCTAGTTAAGACCATGCGGTGGCAATTGAGTATCCTCGGGAATTACCTGTAGTTGTTGTCGAGTAAAACCCCGCTGAGGGGCAGTTGAATCCAGTTTATAGACTGGAGGTCTACCCGTAGATCGTGTTATACTAGATATCTTATGCGTAGTGACGCTCCAAATAGGATCAGTAGCCCTTTTTCTACCCCCTTCAAGCTCTCCTGGTTCGTATAAGTACCTCACAATGACATTACTACCAAGAATTGGTTCTTTGAAATCTTTTTGTGGTTGTACGGGTATTGACTTCTTTTTAATCGCGTTGATAGGTTTCATGTTGATTGTTCTAGTAATCTCGTTATTCAGTGCAGTAATCACAGATGGTAATCTTTTAACCCATTCACGGGATCGCTTTTCTTGAATGAATTCTTTTGCGTATTGATATCCAAATAACCGCTCAGCAATCGTCCGATTAAATCGTTCTACAATGGCCTGATCGCGATGTAGCGCAGTATGCCCTCGTCGTATGGTGACATTATGATGTTTCATTGTAGATAATACTGCACCCTGAAATTCCTTGCCAGGATCAACCTGCAATAGATTTGGCCAGTGCAGAGGACCTCGTCGATAAATCCTTTCAAATGCAGAAGCGACTTCAGTGGCTGATTTTGTTTTTAACGGTTCTGCTTCTTTGTATCGACTTGCAATATCAACTACGGTTAATGCGTATTTGTAACCACGATCATGTGGCAGAAATAATATATCAGCCTGATGAACTTCATTAGGAGCGGTCACATCAAAATGCGAGAATTGAATTTGTTTAGGCGGTGGTAGATAAATTTGCCATAGTGCCTGTTTGGATAACCAATTAGCCGCAGTGGTTTTTTTCACTTTTGCAGCGCTAGCGAGTTTATGGACTGCTGATTTACCCCTCCAGTATCCTCTTGGGGAATAATAAATTAATTCCATATTATTAATTACCGGCACCTAACATCAATTTACTTTTCATAGCCGATTTTATTAAAAATGAAGCCAATTTTTCTTTGAAGGATTTATCAGGAATAGCATTTAACGCATGAATTAATTTCACATCTGCTAGATGCCTGTGTTTCAGATTGCTGCTTTTATAAGCAACATCATGAAGGTGACAGGCCTTATCAATGGCGTTTATTGGTTCTTCACCGGGGTTGGGTTGATTTTGATTATTGAGTCTGATATCAAGTCTGGTTCCCGGTCCACAGTAGCTATATCCGGGAAGGTGCTTTTCTCCGGGGTACTTTGCCCATGGGGTTCCAGGGAGCTTTGCCAATTTGGCTGCGATATCACCTCCTCGTTTTTTTTTAAATCAGATTTCATAGACACAAATCTAAATTTCTTTGTACCACATTGCATGCATTTACCAGAAAGCGCTGATCGGTTATTTTTAGTTGTAACTGTCGTCACATCATCTGTGCCAGTACGCGTTTTGCACTTCACACAATATAGATCCATAATTTATGTATAGAAATATGGATATAATTGATTTTTCAGCGACTAAAAGAAGAGAACCAATTAAGCATCATGCAGCGCTACCAAACTCTATCCGGATGATTATAATCGGGCCATCTGGATCCGGTAAAACGCAATTGTTGCTCAATTTAATAATGAGATGGATGAAGTGGGATAAGTTGTATTTAATTGCTCCTAGCGTAGATGATCAACGATGTTATGAAGTGCTAAAAGATTTTAACGAGAATGCATCAGAAATTAGCGGTGAGAACGCCATTGATTTTATAACCGATATCGATGAAGCACCGAGCATTGATGATATTGATGGAGATATTAACAATTTAGTCGTATACGACGATATAATGTTAGATAAGCAAAAAAATCCTGCTAGGATCTTTTCCCGGGGGCGTCACAAAAACACTGACGTGATATATGTCACTCAACGCTACACTCAGGTTCCAAAAGTCATCAGAGATAACTGCAATTTATTGTCTGTATTCAACGGAGTTGATACTCATACTCTTAGAAATATTTGGCAGACATGGTGCTCTGATATGGACTTCAATCAATTTAGAAATTTCTTTAGTCATGCTCAGTCGACTCCGCACGGATTCGCAACAATAAATCTACATGATCCTCGGACACGATATCGTATCGGACTGGATCAAATATTCGGTTGAAATCATTTATTATTTTTTGTTAACCCAGTGATGAAATCACTAAGCAGCAGAGAGGGTGGATGACAACAAGTTGCGACCAAAATTAATTAAAAAATCGTAAAAATCTTCGTTTTCATTTTTTTAGTTAAAATGAGATTTCGTAGATTTCAACGAAATCCTACGGATCGTTTTAAGGATTCAATCAATTTTTTTTGTCTGAAAACGTTGTAGGATTCGCCCTTTTTTTGGTTAAAATGAGATTATAGGACGGCTCGTTTTAGGATTTCAATCAAATTTTGTCTAAAAACGTTGTAGGGTTCACCCTCTCTGCTGCTCAGTAGCTTTCATCCTTCCTGTACGGGTGTTATTTTTAAGCAAAAAAATTTCGCAGACCTCTTTGAGAGATGTTCAGCCCTCATTTTCCTTAACAGCCAGATATTTAGTTTCCAGAGACTGTAAATTTAATTTGCATTTTACACTGCTGTTGGTAGCCATCGTAAATGTAAATAAAGTTAAAAACGAAACTTTCACAGCAAAATAAACTTGTTTTAATCACCGATCACTTTCAAAGGTCTCGGAAAAGCGTAATCACGCGTATTTGGACGCTTTTTATATCTGGGATTCATACAATAACGTATACAGGAGTTCTCAGTACGCATCAATTTGCTGGACGGCAAATTTAAGGGATAACTAGTCCTGTTTCAACCACCTGTTGAGTGGGAAAATGTGTTGATCAATTGATTATTTTAGCTGTTTACAATCAGAAAATTCAGTGGCTGAAAGACCCACACATATACATGTTGTCTTTATAAGAGTACATCTGAAGAACATGACCCACAAGATAGGCAGCAAGATCAAAGACTTGACTAGCTGCAGAGTGGTGAGAAAATGTGCGATATGACTGATTTCAGAGGTAGAATGACCCATTGATGTACTTGTACTGGCGGCAAGATCATCTAATTGTTGAACAAAGTATGGGTTGGAACTGGCAGCTTGTCGGCATAAATGATTAGAAAATAAAGGATTTGTTCAAGCTGTGACCATGGGCTTTGTCGACATGTACGTAAATTTGGTAGTAATAGTTGACCAAGGGACTGGGACTTTGTTTTTTTGTCGACATAGACGGCTTGTCGATATAAGTGATGTCAATATAAACGGGTAGGACTGTATTTAATTCTGATTTAAAATTCAAAGCTATGTCAAGACGACTTTTATGATTAAATTTATATTTTGGAATTTTTTTTTTAAAATTTACATCGACACCGATTATTTCTGCCGATACCGATTATACCGATTGTTCTAATAATCGGCCCGGTTATGAGTACGGGCGATTAATCGGTACAGCTCTAAAACACACACACACACACACACACACACACACACTGGGGTTTCCTTGTCTCTGTCCAGACCTTAACAATGTGTCTCGCCATGAAGATGGCATTTTAAACCTTTCATGGGATACATCATATGTATATCACGTAAAATGGGAGTGAGAGAATTCTGGCGCTTTAAAAACTGCTGGGACATTAAAATAATAATAATAATAACGATGCTGACAATACAAACCAATAATAATGAAAAAATAATACGGTGGAGATCTGATATAATGAATGGATGCATAGACATGTGTTCTTATTATTTTCTCTCTGTTTTTTTTCTTCTTTTCTTTCAACTGACTTTTTCATCATTGTGTCATCCTTTAAGCCAGAGACGAAAGTCGGGGTATGAAAGCTGTGGAGGACCTGAAGAAAGAAGGTTTGAACCCTTTGTTTCACCAATTGGATATCAGTGATCCCACCAGTATACATAACCTCAGGAATTTTTTACATAAACAGTATGGGGGGCTTGATGTCCTCATTAACAACGCAGCAATAGCAGATATGACGGAGGTTCTATGTTTTTACGGAATCATACAAAAGGTAACTAGAGATATTATTTTCTAAATTGGCTATATTTCATTGACAAAAAATTGAAAATAGTACCAAAAATTAGATTACAAGATACATTTTCTTGTACTTTATCTACTCTAGATAAAGCAAACGTCTCATGGAAATAAAAGAGTTACTCTCACATTTCACGATTCCAGGCATTAACTATACAATACAATACCATTCTTCTTCTTCTTCTTCTTCTTCTTCTTCTTCTTCTTCTTCTTCTTCTTCTTCTTCTTCTTCTATGATTATTATTATCATCGTTATCATCATTGTTACTATTATTATTGTTATTATATCATTATTATTATTATTTATCATCATCATCATCATCATCATCATTATTATTATTATTATTATTATTATTATTATTATTGTTGTTATTATTATTATTATTATTATTATTATTATTATTATTATTATAATAGTTGCAGGTTGTTGTGTCAGTGGTCATCCATTATATTCACACATACCTAGAAGTATATGTCAATTCCTCAATAAGGCGTATTTTCCGTTTCCTATGAGAGTATTTTTAAAAGGTTTTAAAAGGTTCCACTATGTGGAATAAGTTTAATCGGGTATTTTGTGTGGCCATGATAAATACGAAATCAAAACACATTTCATATCTTGGGAATTAAAAAAAAGCTATATTAATCATTTATGCAAATTCATATATGTAATTTCATCTCCTAAAAACTAAGAAAGAATTCCTGTGATAGGGGGTGTATTGAATGTAGATTTAGCAGATGCAAATTTTGATGGGTCTCATTTATTTTTATAATTTGAAATGGTCAGTACTCTATCCTCCCACCTGTTTTTCTCATATAGTTCTACTGGGCGAATAAGTAATAATTATTTCAGGAAACAAATATACTCAAAATTTTTAATACATATTTCCTCCGGATGAAAAATTATATTCAATTTGAGTTCAATGACGCAAATGCTGCCTTTAAATATTGCTATGACTTGACCGGGGTTCGAACCCGCTACCTTACGCATCCGTGGCGAATGCTCTAACCTCTAGATTGTAGCTAGTTGCATATATATATATATATATATATATATATATATATATATATATATATATATATATATATATATATATATATATATATATATATATATATATATATATATATGCTTAGTGGTTGGTGAAATCAGAACCCAAGGTATAACCATTTTCGTTATGACGCAAATGTTTCCTTCAAACATTTAACCATAGGTTGATGATCAAACGAGTACAATTTCCCTCTGTCTGTCTGTCTGTCTGACTGCCTTTCTGTCTGTCTTTCTGTCTCATAAAACCTTTCATGATTGCAATATCATTTTAAGAGCACGCGTTTCTGTATAACTGTTAAACGCATTTGGTTTTATTGCATATGCAACAATCTACCTATCAGAAGATTATATTTCTCGTAGGGAGATATATCCTATGCAAAACAAGCGGAGAACACGATGAAGGTCAATGTATGGGACACACTGGCCGTCTGCGATGCCTTATTTCCTTTACTTCGTCCCCATGCAAGGTATATTATTTATTTATTGAATTCGTTATTCGTCCATTTATTGATCCATCGTTCATTAATTTACTATTTCTTTTTACTGTAAAGCTTGTATAATAACTGACTCGTGTTACTCTCTGTTACACGTGTGATGAATGGATAATGTTAGCAATAATATTGTCGTCTATGCTATCGACCATTAAAAATAATTCCATATAGCTAGCCTGGATATTGAAGCCAAGACTTTGAAATGCATAAAGCACTAATCGTTGTTGTTTTCTTCGAGTTAAAATATGTTCGTCTACCGTTAAAAATGAACTGCGTTATTCCCCGAACGAACAAACTTTGAATTATAGTGCTTCGTCCATTATATTACATGTATCACTGTTTAATGCTAGCATAGCTAGCTATTTATATAATCCCGAGGGAGAGAAATAGTGCCATCTCCCAAGGGCATTTATGTGTTCATAGAACACTATTTAATTTGGGCGTCAGTTCGGAGTCGCTATAGAGCGTCTATCGAAATGAATGGTAGGCCTTTGTGAGTCGGAATATACACAACACGCACTCACTTCTGTCCAGTTCGATACCGCGGCTGAAGAAAGGCGTGCACTGCACGTGTGGTTTAAGGAGCTGTGGTGTCCGGTGACGGAAAAGGTGGAAAGGTGGCTCGGGCAGGTTTGAGCTTTAGTCGGTCAGTTGTGCTTCCATACTCCAGGGTATCTTGTCTAAATTTTCCCTATTAATTTTGAATAGACTCTGTGCTGTTATGAATCTATAGTGGATACAGCCTCGTGTGTCTGCCTGTTATTTATGCGGTTTTATGACCCGCTGCCCTGATGGTTCTAGGTTCGATACCACCTTATATTTCTTAATTTGTTTGCTTAAGTACTGTCTAATTATATTATTTGATGCAGCATTGTGCTGCTGTGTCCGATGGCCTTAGGTTTTTTGACCACCGTATATTCATTATTTTGGGCCCTTGATCTTATAACCTTAGTTTTGAGTGCAGCCTTGTGCCGCGGGGCCTGATAGTCTTTGGTCTTTATACTACCTTATATTGTCTAAGTTGGGGCCTTAAGACGGGTTGAAAAATTGCCTGTCATTTATGTATACTTTGTTGTCGCTATCTGGATTACATACCTTCATTTTTAATGTTATTTCCCTTGCTTCAATATTTATGCTATTTGATGTTGTTTGTTGATGTAATACCCCTATTTATTTTGTTTTCGTTGTTTTTTATTCACGAAATGGTCGGTTACTCAGTGTGCTTTGAGTAATTATTCCCATTTCCCTAGTTTGTTTCTAGGATTACTCACTTCTTTAACTTTTGGTTTTGTTGCTCAGCGTACGGGCTTTTGTGATTACAGTGCCCAGCGTAGTGTAGCTGGCTCCATAAAGGCAGTTGCTCACTGTTCGTTTCTGGTGGTGCTTCCATTCCTTAAAGAGGTTTTCTTTTTGGTTTCACACTTTGGTTTCACACTTCGAGAATATGCTAGTACTAGTTTCTATGTAATCTTTATTCTCCCTATTTGGCTTATAGGGTTACTTGCATCTTTAAATTTTGGTTTTGTTGCTCAGTGTACGGGCTTTATTGATCGCTGTGCCCAGCGTAGTGTTGGTGGGTCCGCAGTAGGAAGTGCTCCCTGCCCGTTCTGGTGGTGCTTCCATTTTTTTCTTGATTACTTATGGCTTAAACTAGCATTGGGTTAGTTCCCTATTTTGATGTAATTTCCTATTTGGTTTTGTTGGTATTATTTTCTATATTTTTTCTAAAAGCCCTGTTGTTTTATGTAATTCAATCATATTTTTTTATGTTCCTTTGGGGTTAGTGTTTGTTAATTCAATTATTTCTGTGTATGTACATGTGGCAGCTATGTTCTGTTGTTCAGATCTAAATTTGTCTTTTTCCTTTTTGGAATCTTCTGGGGTATTACAATTGTATCAATTTATGTTATGTTTACCCAAAAGAACACTGGATATAAGGACAAACGGCGAGGGGGAGGGGTGGGTGGAGGGGTGGGCTTTTAAGGAGACAAGAAATATATTTCCAAGGAAGGTTGGGGTAGGAGTTTTATATAAAATCTCTTTCTCACTCTGAGATCCATAAAACTGACCATACCTCAGTCTTATTTATGGAATCTTTTTCGAATATACATATTTTATCAGTTATCCTGCCAACATAAGATCCATTGATCAGATTATCCACTAGTAATTAAAAAAATAGTTCTTTTTTTGTTTAAAGAACGAGGTTGCACTTTATACATTCTTGCAACTAAAAAAGCCACTTTACAAACTTCAAAATAAAATTTCAAGATGACAAACATTTACATGTATTTTTGACAATACGGTCCTGAAGTTATAGAAAAGCCTCACAAAGTGAGATTGATGACAGAAGTTCAACTTTCTGAAAGAATTTGAAAATATACAGTTTTGTATTTAACAGGTTTTTCCCCCGACCTTCAATAAACATCCACGCTAGAGCTCAAGATGCTCCCAAATCTCGTTGGTAGAAATATCTAGTAAAATTTTATACTTTAAGGATAAGTCACAGAGGTCATGTACTGTATATTTTTACATGAAAAATATAGTCTATCATTACGAATATATTTCAACATGTGATATTTATGCTATAGCGGTAAGTGGTCCTCTGAACATTTCATCGTATAGTAAGATTCGCCCACTTCGTAGTACGATATAAATGTGCCACAAACATGTCAATATCAAGCTGAAACTTTTACCCTTTTCTAAACGGACAAAATATCAAGTGCTTTTCAGTACACACGCGTGTATATATATTTGCGTCCCCACCAATGCAAGAATCGGTCGAAGTAATCGAAAACATCTGAGCTGCTCAGAGAAGAAAAACAGCCAAAATTAATAATTACTACTTCAGAGTATGTGGAACGCTGCATCGTTCTCTCAAACCATTGTTTAAGTAAAGACAGGAGCAAAAGCTTTACTAATATCAAGCCTCCAGATTTTTTGCCTATTTTGATGTTTTGTGAAATCGATCTAACGCACCAAAAACATTAAGTACGTATTATTCTCGCATAATTTTCTTATCTTAATTTCTCTGGCCGTTCTGAAATCTTGACCAACTTATGCAATCGGATGACATTTAAGGCTAATGCACAATCCAGGGTTAAACACGGAGTTGAACCGAATACCCGCGGCCTATGATACAAAAAATTTTAATATTCAACATTTTATTTAATAGGGTTGTTAATGTATCAAGCGAGGCCTCTACTATGATCTACCCTAGGTGTAGTGAAGCCATTAAAGGCAGAATCCGGGATCCCGACATCACCATGGATCAATTTAAAAAGCTCTTTAAAGAGTTCGAAGCGTATGTATTTATCATTCTTTTAATATATAATACCAGTATATTTTTTATCTGACTGTTTAATGCTTGGTCCTGCAACACATTTAAATATTTCTTCCACATCGTTACCTAATACTTTGTAAAAACATTTCAGTTGTATCAATCACAACTGAATATTTGCCAGTGTCACCACGCAAAAGGTTTGCAAAAATTTAGAGAAGAGAGAAAAAGAAAAATGAAAATTAAAAGAACAACGACTGTCATATAAAATTAAAACAATATTAAAAGCAAACCAATTAAAAATGGGTTCAAATAGCAGAGGCCCCGAGTGGCCCAGTGGTCTAAAGCGTTCTCCATTACGGATCACAACCATCTCACCATTTCGCCTCTCTCTGCGTAGGTTTGAGTCTCAGATTCGGTTAATGTGGGTATGTGAGAAAGCTTGCCAGTAGCTTCTCGTGGGTCGGTGGTTCATTCTGGGGGTTTCCCGGGTTCTTCCTCCACCATTAATACTGGCCGCCATGTATAGCCTATCTTGTGCTGAAAAATGGCCGTAAACCCTACAACAACAACAACAACAACATCATCATCAAAAAGCAGATAAAGTCAACATATTTTTGCGTATTGTATTCATCTGCTTGAAATACCTTTGATTATACCAGGAGTTTGTAAACATAAATATGCAAGAAACGCCATATCTCTGACGAAATTAAGGTTTAACAATTTAAATTTGATGAATTAAAATCCATACTTTTGAAATATTCGTCAGTATATCAACAACTACAGCGTAAAAGTCATATAAAGCGGAAAATCCATGCATGTGGACGCCTTTAATCCTTACTTTCCTGCATGTATGTCGTACTGTCCTGAATGTATTCATACTTAGGATGCCCTTAAGATACCCCCCCTCTCTCTCTCTCTCTCTCTCTCTCTCTCTCTCTCTCTCTCTCTCTCTCTCTCTCGTTTCCTTCAACTACGTACGCCTCTGCTTTAATTGAACTTGGTATATGTTTTAGTTCTAACTTTAATACTGGCCTAAATTCTTTGCTTCTTTTATTCTTCAGCGTGGGTTTCTATGCAAACTTACCACATATAAAGTGTTAGTTATTTTGTTTTATTATCTTTAGCTGTAGGCGTTTTGGTTTGAATATTATATGCATTTGTAATGTTTTTCATTAGATGTTCAATTCGAATAAAACCGGATCTCCACGGTCCTATGTAGAGGTATGTCAGACACCGATTAAAGTGACCTTTATTCGCAGGTTTCTTATTATGAAGTGTTGGGGACAAAATAATAAGCAGCCTTGGTAGAATTTAAGTATGCAATAAGATTATAAAATCAATATTTTGCAAATATTTCGGTTGAAGACGATAAAGGTAAAGAACGAATATCGGCATAAAAAAATTAGAAATATATCACCGCAAGGCGCTCTATTACTGTGGCACGAGTGTAGCAGTTTTTATATTGAAAAAGAGTTTATGGGGTCTGCGTTCATACTAATTTGTTTAACGCCAATGGAATATATATATATATATATATATATATATATATATATATATATATATATATATATATATATATATATATATATCATAAGATTATAGTCAGGACATTCTGTTTTTTTATTACCAGATATAAGGAAATGGAAAATGCAAAATTAGCCTTATAAAATATTACTGAGGTTTGCGTGACATATTCTGCTGTGAATGCGTCATATCGATTCCATCTGCGTATTATACATTTGAGATTGGTATCAATACAGGAAAGTATCAAAATTCACGGATCAAGTTCTATATTGGCACTTTTTCTACGTCCGCTTACAGAGCCTAAGTCCGGAATCTGACAACGTGCAAGCGAGAAATGCTGTGACACATATCCAGACATGAAATGAAGAACATAATGGCATCGTATTTTAGGTTTGCTTTATGAACACTATCAACCAACACTGTGCTATATGTGTGAATGTAAAAGCAATCTTTATCACGTTGATAGGCTTAAATATTCATTGCTAGAACAAGTGGAGATTGTTCCAAACGAAAGATAATTTAATCTCGCCTTTCCTTACTTCATGTATCATAAAACCATTTCCCAGCATACTTCCAATGCCAAGCAGTGTGTAAATAAACATTATATTAACCCAGCAAGCGATCTGCGATCTGGGAATCATAAAGATCAAACACTGGATTATTTCATTAGCGTCCACCACAACTGAGATCAGCCCTAACCGAATTTGTACAACGCGTGAAGTGACGTGAAGTTGATACATCCATTGTTAATATCAATAAGTCGTCTCGAGAAAACTACACATACTAGTTACGGATTGGTGATTGTCTGGTGTCATCATGAATTTTGGAAGACGACAATTAGTAGGCTGTAATAATCCTGCTATATAATTACGAGATGTCTGCCTTCCATCTTGTCTGAATTCAATGTATAGCCCATTATTATTGGAATGAGAAAGAAAATTAAAATTCATCCGCAGACATAGAAATATCAATATCGGCACAAGCATTAAGAATGTGTCAAATGTCTGCGTGTAAGAATGTGTCAAATGTCTGCTTACATGTGTTGGATTACAATCACCCAGACTATTTACCGTGTAGAGAAAGCCACATGTTAGTTGTAATCCACTCTAGTACATTGCGAATATATTAAAAATGTTGACAGCTGTAGCTACGGCCTATAGGAAGGCGCTTGCTATACTAGTGCATGTTATCCGAGTTCATTCCTATGTCTGTTTTAGCCATAACACAACTTTGACCAAGTTTATTAATAATTGTTACAGCGTGTTCCACAGTTAGTTATATTTAACTAAACCTTGTGTTGTATGCATACCACCATTTGAAGATATGAGAATTTGCGATTCATTCGGAAAGTACTAGGTGTTTTACTTGCAACTAAACCCAGAGGGAACGTTTGAAAGAGAGTGAAGGGAGAGTCTTGAAAGGACGTACAAATCTGCCAGCAGAAGGTTGTTTGTGGATTTGTTTTAAACAACCTCCGGATTTTGTGTGACTGACGTAAGATTGTGATTTTGAATGGACGAGAGAAAAGCCTCACATGAAATCTAAATCTAAATCGCCTCAATTAAGAACTGTAGCTTGAAAAGTTATATCGTCCCAACAAGTGTTCGAGCCTTTCAACATAAATAGCGAGCTTATTGATTCCGCCGACCAAATTTTCTTTGAGACTGAGTTGAGAGTTTGAAGTTGGATCCCGGACAGAGTGTACCATCACGAAAGGCGTGCATGTTACATCTGTTTTAGAAATATATTTAAGCAATAATTTGAAGTTTCATTAACGAGTAACTTGCATTTTACAAACGGATAGATGAGCTTACAAACGATTTAAACAATAATGTTGGTGAGTGCATGCTAGCCCCATAGAACAGTTCATCCCTTTGTAGCGATAAAGACAGGTCGATTTTAGAGGATTCGTTTTGGAGATGGATGAGGCCCGACTGGTTACCAATAACATCGGGTCTTTTTATTGAACAAAAAGTGGCTCAGGTACGGCTACTGACCCAGTATCGTCACAATGACTGAAAGCAAAGTTGTTTCAATGAAAAGAACGAAATGGGCAGGACCTGGCCTTATATTCCCCTCTGCGAACAGATAAAAATGAAACGAAAAGAGGAACAGCAATAAAACCAGGTTTTATATCATCGAACCAGTAAAAATCATATACACCAACAAATACACATCTGAAATTTTTCAGCAAACACCATAGCATGACTTTTGCATAAGAATTCACGTGGTACTGATTAGCCATAGTTACCGTTTGAATGTTTCTTTGCTATTTTATAACATGCATTTAGAAAGTGTTAAAAGTGCCACGGTCCTTTAGCAGACAAATAAATGCAGTTTGAACCAAAGTTATCCTTGACATGTAACATATCCAAGCAAAATTTGTTATTATAGTCCCAAAAGAAAGAAACACTGGTAACTAGCAACTTCAGATCGCAAGATGGTTTTCATCTCCTTTGCCAAATGACAGTACATTCCTTGGTAGGTTCTATCGGCTGCTTCTTTCGTTTGGTTAATTATCTGGATCTGGCTACACATAAAAGGTGAATATTTGCATGGAATCTGGGTTTTCTCGGACAAAGAAAAATATATTTAACATGATATTACCCGCATGACAGCGTATAAAATGCGACCAACCTATGGTCGATGCCCTTTAGTGACATGACCGCATTTACATCGTTATCCCCAACCAGCATACTTACAACTTTGGAGCCGTTTATGTGCACTATGTTTCATCGTATTGCAAAAACTGTATAAACTACACTCTTTTTCATATGTACAGAACATACTTCCGCTACTTTTAGAGACGGAAGGTGTCTAGGAGCCGTCCCTGACCTCAAATATTGACCCAGCCATTTACAGAAGGAAAAACCAAAAATATTTGCCGTTATCATCATCTTTACGAACGAGACGATGGATGCATGAAATAAATAACTTTCTACCCACCCGCTCCAGTTCCTAGTGCAAGAAGTAAACTGGAAACTGATCCCTGAAAGAGTAGAGAAAAATGGTTGCAGAGAAACGAAAATAAGAAGAACGATCGACAGAAGAAAAAGATATGAGTGCTAAATGTACATCCCACATTTCCAATAATTATTTTGCAAATGGCGCTAACACCGATAACCAATCTACTTTTACAAGTAAAAGTTATATCTCAGTAACTAAAAGTTACCCGACCCTATTTTCGGGTCTGGCTGGTGCTAGATGACCTGCACTTCTTTTGTTTTTGCGCTAGCGGAAATATTCTGTTTTAGATGCCAATCAAATAAAGCTTGGCAGATTCATATTAGGAAGAGTTGTCGTTAGTAGCGATATGTTCCATCTCACATTCAATAAAGCTGTAATTTGATTCATAATCCGCAGCGTTAGCAGAACATGGCCTTTTGTTGGTGTCCATCATATCTCCACGCAAGACTGTGGATATCTCATATAATTAGATTGATGAAATGTTAGACATATCAACTTAAAACCTTTTTTAAGGGCTGTCAAGTCAGACACAGTGGAAGAAAACGGATGGGCAAAAGTCGCATACGGCGTTTCTAAGATTGCTGTAAGGGTCATGTCTTACATCCAGGGAAAAGACTTTGCCACAGATAGCATGAGGCCAGACATTGTTGTGAACTCGGTAAATTGTTGTATTGCTCTTTGATATCGAAATCTGAATATATCGCAATGTGAATAGATCAATTCTTATGTTATTATATCGCAATGTGAATAGGTCAATTCTTGTGTTACTGATTCGTAATCTGAATAGGTCAATTCTTGTGTTACTATCGTAATGTGAATATATCAATTCTTGTGTTACTATATCGAAATCTGAATAAGTCAGTTCATATGTTACTATATCGTAGTGTGAATAGGTCAATTCTTGTGAAACTATATCGTAATGTGAATAGGTCAATTCTTGTGTTACTATATCGTAATGTGAATAGGTCAATTCTTGTGTTACTATATCGTAATGTGAATAGGTCAATTCTTATGTTACTATATCGTAATCTGAATAGGTCAATTATTATGTTAACATATCGTATTCTGAATAGGTCAATTATTATGTTAACATATCGTATTCTGAATAGGTCAAGTCTTATGTTAACATATCGTATTCTGAATAGGTCAATTATTATGTTAACATATCGTAATCTAAATAGGTCAATTATTATGTTAACATATCGTAATCTAAATAGGTCAATTATTATGTTAACATATCGTAATCTAAATAGGTCAATTATTATGTTAACATATCGTATTCTGAATAGGTCAATTATTATGTTAACATATCGTATTCTGAATAGGTCAATTATTATGTTAACATATCGTAATCTAAATAGGTCAATTATTATGTTAACATATCGTAATCTAAATAGGTCAATTATTATGTTAACATATCGTATTCTGAATAGGTCAAGTCTTATGTTAACATATCGTAATCTAAATAGGTCAATTATTATGTTAACATATCGTAATCTAAATAGGTCAATTATTATGTTAACATATCGTATTCTGAATAGGTCAAGTCTTATGTTAACATATCGTAATCTAAATAGGTCAATTATTATGTTAACATATCGTAATCTAAATAGGTCAATTATTATGTTAACATATCGTATTCTGAATAGGTCAATTATTATGTTAACATATCGTATTCTGAATAAGTCAAGTCTTGTGGTAAAGCGTTATATCTTAATCTGAGCAGGGCTTGACATTCTTTTATTTAAAAAAATTACCAGACTTCTCTGAGTTTTGGGGTTTAATGGATGGAATTTGCGTTGGACAAGATGTGACCTAAACTCAGATGCACACTGATCCGTTTGAACATCGTCACTTCATGAACTTGAAAGGTGATAGTGGAAGAAAACGAGTCGATTTCTTTATATCTTGCTCTCTAGCAGAAGCTGGTATTGCCTATTCTGGAATAATTAATTCACTTACCCTTTTTTTTCATAAACCCTTAGTATTAATGTACTTTAAACTAGCCCATTTCGTTTCTTGAATAAATGGAAGAAGTCATTTCGATTAGCTCTCTGCTTTAGATAGTGCGTGATTTAGATATTTGTCACATTTAAGTCGTGATTTCCATAATAATCACGTGTAAAGAATGATTTCCATAATTATGACATGTAGAGCGTAATTTCCATAATTTTCACATGTAAAGAATGATTTCCAGAATTATCACATGTTGAGCGTGATTTCCGTAATTATGACATGTAAAGCGTGATTTCCATAATTATGACATGTATAGCGTGATTTCCATAATTATGACATGTAGAGCGTGATTTCCACAATTATCACATGTAGAGCGTGATTTCCATAATTATCACATGTAAAGCGTGGTTTCCATTATATATATATATATATATATATATATATATATATATATATATATATATATATATATATATATATATATATATATATATATATATACATACATACATACATACATACATACATACATACATACATACATATGTGTATGAACTATATGAATTCATTGCTTTTGAATTATTCATGCAGTAATTATAATTTATAAAACAAATCTATTGTTGAAATTTCAGGAAAACAAAATACATGTTTATTATTATTATTATTATTATTATTATTATTATTATTATTATTAATACATATCTTCTGTTTATTATATGGAATATTGTATTTTGTTACAAATGTATAAAATATATTTTCAAGTGTTGCCCTGGCGATGTTGACACTGACATGACAGATCACAGAGGTATAAAGACAGTCGATGAAGGTAATTACTATGTGGAATCCAGGAATTGTACTGTACACAATTAAATTTTTTTCTCCAGTAGATACAAATATTTCGTATGCATGGTTCTTGTCGTTCATCCTGCAAAAGTCAAAGGATGCTGAGAATTAAAAATTGAGTAAATCTCTTCTTTAAATGATGAAACTTATTCAAATATATATTTCGGATTATGAATACCATTGATAACATCAAAGTAGAATTATGAAAAGGGTATGGTGAATAGAAACAGTGCTATCCATTAACGATCAGGAGAAATGGTCTTGTCTGAAACCAAGTAAACTATGTGCGACAGAGCATGCTAGCAGTCCTAATATATTTTCATTGTTTATTTTATTGTTGGTACATTGCCTAAATTATTTGATAATTCTTCTATCTTTTAGGAGCGGAGACGCCATTGTATTTGGGTTTGTTACCTCCAAACGTGATGGGTCCGCGGGGAGAGTTTGTCAAGGATAAGCAAGTTGAACAGTGGCCAATATAAAGCTACGGCATTTTATTGCAAAGGAATGTTTCAAACCAGAAGGATCGGAAATAAGATAACACTAATTTTAAAATAATATGTATCCAGGATGCAACGGGAAACTTTAAAGTGTATTCCAACTTTTATAAAATAATGCTAATATTGCTTCATTATTAAAGTACTATGCTTTTCAACCTACATTACATGGGGAACACGTACGTGTTACTTTGTCAAAGGTGATTTTTTTAAAAGTAGACTTAACGTTAAAACTATATCCCTATGTTTGTTTTAACTCTATTTCCTTGTAAATGTTTTAACACTATTTCTGTGTAGTTGATTTAACACTTTTTATTTAACACTTTTAATACTGTTATATGCAGTAACTCTATTTCCTTGTAAATGTTTTAACACTATTTCTGTGTAGTTGATTTAACACTTTTTATTTAACACTTTTAATACTGTTATATGCAGTCATAACACTCTATGTTTAGTGATTTAAACTTATACAAATGACCGCTTGCAAAATTTCATGGGTTAAGGTTGGAGCATTTTATGACGCATCGACACCGCTTACAAAGTGGGTCACGATGTTACTGTTTGATCATTTTATGACGCCACGAAACCGCTTACAAATTGGGGCACGATGTTACTGTTTGATCATTTTATGACGCCACGAAACCGCTTACAAAGTTGGTCACGATGTTACTGTTTGATCATTTTATGACGCCACAAAACCACTTACAAAGTGGTTCACGATATTACTGTTTGATCATTTCATGACGCCACAAAACCGCTTATAAAGTGGGTCACAATGTTACGGTTTGACCATTTTATGACGCCACAAAACCGCTTGCAAAGTGGGTCACGGCATTATGGTTGCTTGTTTATTAATGAATTTTGAAGAAATAAATACATGAATGCTGTTTATCTTTAACAACAAAGTTGGCTTTTTAATGGAAACATTACTGTCGTTTTCTTTGACGAGAGGATTGGCAAATTTTCGTCTCAGCCCAAGATAATACTCGGCAAAAGATCTTCTTTATCGACTTTATGGTTACAAACTTTAGTAACATAAAATAAGCGAAATCAGCAAGTTTTGTAAAACTTAATGAACAGTTTAAATTATTACAGTGATAAAATGAAAAATATGAGTGGAACTTACAGTATAAGTAATTCAAAACTAGTTCTTATAGCAGCAAAAATGATTCAAATGAATGTCCAGCTCTTGTTGCTGCGACTTATGAAAATAGTAGAACAATGTTGAGACCGACATATGTAAAATATATTTCCGGTCTACAACACTGGGCTGATGTATTTTATAAAATTAAAACCAAAACACAAGTCGAATCGACCACAAAGTGTATCATATATAGTAATATAGGATTGATTCATCGATGCGGTAGACGATGCTTATGGTCATTATGAAAAACGAAAACAGAAACAATTAGGAGAACAAAAATAACGAGAAAGAAGAAAAAATACAGAAACCACAAGAGAGAGAGAGAGAGAGAGAGAGAGAGAGAGAGAGAGAGAGAGAGAGAGAACATCTTCCATCTGTTCAAAAATTAACTGATACACGTAGACCTGGAAGTTATGAAAAATTAAGATATGGATGATAATTAATTAGCTAAATTATACTGCAGATGATTCATGCAATTCAATCGAAAAACAATTATCAATTAAAGCTATTAATGTTATTAGTCAAAACGCTCCTGGTGTTATTAGTAATGTCGACAGTAAGGTCTTCACTTCAGCCAAGGAAAGACTAACACGATTAATACAACGAAAACCAACGCCAGTGAAACTGGCAAGTACTAAAATTATGCGCGCGAATGTCAGTATAATAATAATAATAATAATAATAATAAAATAATAATAATAATAATATAATGATAATAAAATTAATAATAATAATGAGGACTTTTGCATAGCGCCTAATCTTTAGAACCTCTAAGCGCTTTACAACATCTATAATAATGTGAATACAAAAACCAAAAATCAAAAACAAACACCATGAAATTGGAAAACAAACAAAATGGCGAAACTATTTAAGGTAGGAAACATTTTTAGGTCTCCAGGTTTGTTCTTGCAGTGGGAAAAGATGAGTTTTAAGAGCACGTAAAAGGGATCACTATGTCTTTCTGTGTAATCTCAGTAGCCAATTCAAGAGGAGCTTAAGTATCTTGCTGGTGTATACACATGGGTGAGGCCAGATAAGTATGCTGGTCTGGAGTCCGTCAGTGAAATGTAGCAAAGAGAATAAATGTTGTGGTTGATTCTGGAATCGAATGGATAGCCACAATATGGCACAGAGCAGCGGGGAGGTGTGCTCTGATTGTGGTACTCAAAAGATGATCCGAGCAGCTGTGTCTTGAACTTTTGGAAGTTTCTGGAGAGAAACCAGAGAAAAGTTTTATTGAGAGAAACCATACAGAATTGAGTTACAATAGTCTATTCTTGAAAGTACAAATGAACACACAAATGTTTTAGTGGTATAAACTAAAATATAATTGCGAATGGAGCTGATGCGTCTCAGCTCAAGATATGCAGCCTTGCATACGTTCATGACATGTTGGTGCAATGTGAGAGTACTGTCTAGAGTAACACCTAGGTTTCGTACTGACTGCGTGAATTTAATGTTGGTGCTGCTGATATTTATTATTTGAAGGAAAGGATGTGAATGAGAAAGTCGTAGTGTTGTGATCAAAATTGGCCTCAGTTGTATCATCATTCATCTGCAGCTTGTTACATGTCATCCTTGATTTCACATCAGAAATGCACATTTCTACTCCTTGGATGATAGCATCAACTTCAGCTGGGTGGCTAGACTTGTATATTTGGGTGTCATTAGGGTACAATTAGCGATACACTGGGCGATGATGTATCACACTCAAGAGCGGGTGAGTGTATATAATAAAGAGAACAGGACCAAGAACATACATTTGTCCAACACCACGAAATTTAACAACTGGGCTGGAGTGTATTCCATTTGCAGATACAATTTGTGTCCTGTTGACTAAGTAGGACTTGAACCTCAGTAAGTCTGTATTGTGAATGCTAAATAAATGCTGGAGACAGTGAAGTAATATCTCATGGTCTTTTATTTCAACTGCTGCAGACACATCAAGGAGGATGACGACTGTGGCCACTGTACGACTGTATTGTGAATGTCCAATACATGCTGGAGACGGTGAAATATCACGGTATATTGTGTCAGATGCTGCACACACATCCAGGAGGGTGAGAACTGTAATCTTACCGGTATCCAAAGCAGAGAGAATGTCATTAACTGCTTTCAGAAGAGTAGTTTCAGTAATGTGGCATTCATAAGAGTAGCTTCAGTACTGTGGCAAGGGGAATATGCAGACTGTGCATTGCTTAAAAAGACTTTTTTAATTCAAATGAGATACAAGTTGCGTTAGAACAACTTTTTTCTAAGTTTTTGTATATGAACGGGATATTAGACACTTGGCGGTAGTTCTTGAAATCGTTATGGTCAAATGTTGGTTTCCTCAGCAAAGGCGTTACGATCGTAGGTTTGAAAAATGATGGGAATTCTCCGGATGAGAGATATATTAATAACACCAGTTAGTGAAAGCAATACTGAGTTTAAGCGCTCAAGCAGCAGTGATGTTGGAATTGGATCAAGTTCAAATGCTTTTGGTGCACTCTTCATCACGAAGTTCAGTACTAAATCCATAGAGACAGGTTCAAATGCTCATAATGGTTGTCGCTGAAATTCTGTATCGTAACTGTAAGGTGATGACAAGTCAATCAAAATTCTTTGGGTAAGTGTTTCTCTAATGGTATTTTACTTTGTCACAGAAAAAAATTGCAAATAGGTCTGGGAGGTCTACTGGGTAGAAGGTAGTTGGAAGTAGTGCACATTTGTTCCATGACATTAATTTGTATTTATCTCGAAGAGCTTTTTGCAGCTGAAGCTCTCCGTGCTCTTTGTCCTGTAGTGGGGTAACATGGCTAAATGTACTATGTTTGTGAAGTTCGTCTTAGCGGCTTTATAGGTTTGTTTATGAATAGTGAGTCTGGTGGAAAGCCAAAGTCTCACTGCTTTACGGCGGTGTCTTTTAGCAGTGCGAAGCTGGTCCCTAACACTGCTATACCACGGAGACCACATTTTAATTGATACTCTGCACTTTGTGGCTGGGGCATGTTGTTCAAGCAATGAACGGAGTAAGTTATCGAGTTGTTCTGCTGTAGGATGTAAGAAAGTTGTTAGGTTTTCTTAGTTTGGTTCTATTTATCATACGAAGGTTTCTCTTAATAGCAAATAATGGCAGAGAGTTAGGGACTGATACGTCGAGATGGCATATGATGCTGAGGTGATCTGATGCAAGTTATTGGGATACAATGGTGGTAAGCAAAATATTATCATCAGGTCTATGAAGAATCCAGTCTAAAATGTGACCTAGTTTATAATAATACTATAATAATAATAATAATAATAATAATAATAATAATAATGAGGACTTTCTAATAATGAGGACTTTCTAGCGCCTAATCTTTAGAAGCTCCAAGCGCTATACACCATCTATATTGATATGACTACACTACAGAAAAACAAATGACAAAAACAATGAAATTAGAAAACATAAAAACATGCTGAAAATATAAGTTGCAAAATATTTGGTCTTTAAATTTGTTCCTGCTGTCGAAAAAGGTGCGTTTTAAGAGCACTCTTAAAATGGATCACTGTGCCATTGTGTCTAATTTCAATGGGCAATTCGTTCCATATCGCCGGGCATTGGTATGCAAAGGAACGTTGTCCATATGACTTCGTTTTCATAGTAGAAACAATAAGTATACGATTGTCAGAAGAAGAGGGTAAGTATCTTGCTGGTGTATACACATGGGTGAGGCTGGATAGATATGTTGGACTGGAGTCTGTCAGTGAAACATAGCACAGAGAACAAATTTAGTGTTTGATTCTGTATCGAATTGATAGCCAGCGTAGGGTACAGAGCAATGGAGAGGTGTGCTCTGATCGAGGTACTCTAAAGATGATCCGAGCAGCTGTGTTTTGAACGTTTTGAAGTTTCCTGAGTAAATATTGTGACGAACCAGACATAATGTTTTAGTTTATGCGTGGGTTGGTTAACTGACTGTTTAACATGAATAGAATCTATGAGTTTGACGGTATTGGTTTCCAGGACAGTTAAAGTGAAAGTTGAAATCGCCAAGAACACTTAGGTTGCCACCTTTTGAATCCCCATACTCTAGAAGTTTTGAAAACTGCTCCAAAAAGAGAGTCAGTCCGCCTATTGTTTTTTCTAGTTGGTGGAGGGCGGTAGAGGCAGAAAAATATACTGATCTTTGTTCCAGTGTGAGTATTGTTTGGACTAGTTCAAACGATTTGTGGCAGAAATTGAAGGTTGTGTTGTACTTAAGACATCATATTTTGGAATTCTTTGTAATGACAGCAATTCCACCTCCGCGTGAGTGGCGGTGGAATGATCTGATGGAGTAAGCGGTGGATGTTAAATCTGCGCACATGGGTTCATCGCCTGATGTTTTTATTCATGTTTCTGTCAGGAAAAAGAAGTCGATATTCTGGTCGTCGCTAATATGAACTATTTCTGTGCGCATTTTCGGTGGTTCTATTTCTCGGGCGTTGACTAATGCAAAACACAGTGGTATCTCTGGGACAGTTGACACAACGGAAGATGATTTAAGATGGATTTTCACCAGGTTATCAATATTAACGGCCAAATGCTTAAATTATTTATCTGGAATGGCGAAAGGGAGATTAATGGAATTATTCTACCTGTTCTACGTTGGCCACCGTTGAAATAACGTTTCTTTTTTCGTTTCCGTTTACATTTGGGTACTGATGAATGTAGTCCCAGTTCATTTAGTCTGGAGCACAAAGTAGTATGAAGAGCCAAGGAGTGGACACTTAAATTAATTAATGAGGGTCCATCATAGCATAAACGGTTTGACTGTCGGTCACATGATGGCGGTTTATTCAAAAACAAAGGAAGTCGTAACAGTGGAACAAGACAGCTGAGAAAAATTCTAATTGTTATCGTTTCCAAAACAAGGAGATGAAGAAACATATGATCTGAAAAGCCAATGCATGATGAAACACAATAATATAGATGAAGATAGAATAAGCACATATATCATGAAAAATAGCACAAAAACGGAAGACTGCGTAAAGCCCGTTAATCGAGATAACCAAGCAACAGAAGAAAATATTAGCAGAGTTAATGAATCAAGGATCTGATGAGGTACAAGGTAATATTACTGCCCATTTAATAGCTGTAAGTGGTTTTACAAGGTCAGCGAGATCACGATTTAGATCCAGAAATATTTAATAAAATCTTCAATAGTATATCTGATACAGCATTCGATATGGACTCTCCGATTCTCAACGATGAATCGGCAAGTGATTATCAATTTTATTCTTATAACGCAATGCAACCAAATCAACGTGGAAGAATTGAGCTTCAAGTTTAGGATACAAGTAATCATTTCTTATCCGCCGAAGCATTTACTGAAGTAGAAGGAGAACTTATACAAGATGTTGCGGCTTATACGCCATATGCAGAAAACTTGCGAGTTGGTTTTGTTAACAACGTGATTATGACATTGTTTAATAGCGCTCCATAGATGACTGATAGAAGAGAGATTGAATCTATTCAGAGGGACGTCGAAGTTGCCACAACATTAATAGGTTTAGCGAGATATTCTGATGATTATACAAGATGAGCCGGTCCATCATTGATGTTAGCAAAAGATAATACTGATAATGCTGATCATATTTCAGTATGGTAAATTACGGACACCACACAATACTTCAGCGAATCCAAAGCTAGTTTTGATTTTGAACACGAAGATAGTCCAGCTGATGCTTTTCATATAATTAAAGGTGTTAGTGCTACTTACAACTTAGAATTTGCAACACGTTTATCGACGTTGCTAGGAGGA
The DNA here is from genome assembly GCA_030141615.1 of Unio pictorum. Taxonomy (NCBI): domain Eukaryota; kingdom Metazoa; phylum Mollusca; class Bivalvia; order Unionida; family Unionidae; genus Unio; species Unio pictorum. The sequence continues at coordinate 22,841,730 of JARLTB010000218.1, read as the reverse complement.
CGTAAAAGATTTTCATGTGCAATTCCACTGTCTCATATATTTGGATTTTTCAGAAATGTTAGAAAGGTTATATTTGGAGCTAAACATACGATAGAGCTTGTACGAAAAGGCGATGAGGCGAGGTCCTGCTGTTGCTGATGGTAAAGTAGTATTATCAAAACTATAATTGTGTATGCTAGTATTGACCCCATCGATCCCTGAAGAAAATAAATTATTGTCATTGATGGTTACTGGTGGTAAACCATTACTATCACGGCTAACAGCAACATATAGTATTCAAAGTACTGTTCGTGGTTTATTTACTTGGCATCAAAACAAGGTGTTTCAGCGCCACGACATAGTTTGATTGCGTTGAATATATGAACCGATTAAAACTTGCAGACCCATACCCATTTGTTATTTGACAGACTCGATGTTACCGAGGTTTCTTTAAGAATAAACGGCCAACAAGAACCTGCTGATGATATATTGTTAGATTATACCACAAACCAGGTTGCACTATCTTATCATCTCTTGATGACGTTTATGGGCCGTAATCATAATATAGATATTGGTTTGCAAATATCAGTTAAATTTTAGAAAACTGTATCCAATTTATTACTTTTCGCTGGAGCATCTTGATTTAATCAGACAAACTGTTGTTCATATAGACTTCAAAGCTCATGTAGGTGAAGTGCCAGCTGATGGTTACAGAGCAATCGCTGTTATACTTAATGACACACCATTGCTACTTAAAGTTGCAGGTGGACTAAAGAGTTATTGATCCACTTGTATTTTTTATATTAAAAAAGCACAATTAGATTACTCGTAATATTATAAATGTCATATCGTCATGTAAATATTACTGTGACTCCGAGTCAGATTAAAAAATTACAAACCGCGTCAGTGAAAATACGGAACCAGAATAACGCTAAAACACAGATTACATATAATCGGAATAAGCTGTCAGTGACAGAATATTAGCTTAAAAAATAAATGATGCTATACATGTCAAGATAGAAATCCGAATTACTCTATCCGCGGGCACTATTTCAGAAATAAGTAAATCGGGTGCTATATTTCAACTTCTTGCATCTATACCAGCATTCATTGTGTAATAAATTTGGAGTATGTGTATTTGACAGCATCCCGTTTTTTTAATTTGTGCGAGTATTTGGTCTTCGGTGCCATGGAAACATTACTAGCCCGAAATAGTTAGCCAGTTAGTAGGAGCAAACATCACAGAGCCGAGTGTTAGTGAATTTGAACCATGCTGGGGTCGTTAGTAGTGAATTTAGGTACAAGCCGAATGACTGTCCCATTAGTAACATAGTCCATATTAAAATTCCGCGGTGTATAAAAGTGATGTGATTGAAATGGCAGTATTTATGTGGGGAATATAATGGAATCAATAAGTTGGAACTTGGTAGGTACCGTTAATGTGTCCATAGTGGAAAATGGGCGTATGTATATGAGCGTGATACGCCGGAAATTCTGTGGATTGACAGGCCTAGGATCGCGCAGTTAAATATTTCCCAGTTAGTAAGGGAATACTAGTGTAATTTCTATGGCATGACAAGCTATCGGTACGGAAATCGGATGATAATGAAGAAAAACCATGCGAAGGTGCAGTTAATGGACTTTTGGGCAAGTTGTCTCATCTGAGTCGCCAATTGATTAGAGCAAAGGTTATTAAATATAGCAGACAGGTCTCTCTTTCCATTTTACAACTCAAGTTGTATGGAAGTCTTTGGAAATTTGGGGAAAACATATGACTTCCAGCGTGACTCGCGCCAGGGTTTGACACCGCTCGGTCAAGTGAATACCCCTGTGCGTGTAACAATTGCAACTGCTGACGCAAAAGTTACAGCCCTTGGAACTTGTCGGGACATCGGGGGGAATGGCACTAAAGAAAGCAGCGTGGCGAGTATATAAAAAAGAGGAAAGGTCTTTGGACCAGGGACTGGCACGGAAGAGTTTTGAGAGCACCTGGGACAATTTAATAACACCAATATCAAATTTGGATTTATTCGATGCTGCTATAAAACTAAAACTAACAAACTTTACAGGTTTTCTATGCGAGACCAGTTACCTTCCAGACTAAACAGCGCTGAAAACGGTATGATTAATCTCGATAATTTCACCGGATAGGAACTCACTGGACCGCATACGCGATTGATCCACGAGGAATTATTTATTTCGATTCGTACGGGTTAGCCCCGCCAAAAGATTTTATCAGATATGTCAATCCTCACAAAGTTCCGATCTGGTAATCAACATTACAAACACAGACAAAAACTGACCCACCAATATGCGGCCGAAAAGTAACTCCTGTACTGGACTATGTTTCAAAATCAACCAAACCACCTTGTAAAGCTGTACACGAGTAATCGCTATTTAAAGAGTTCTTAAAGTATAATGATAGATAGTTACGGGACATCTATCTCGAAACGAAAGCCACTGCAGGAATATCAAAAGAGAGTGTAAACAGAAATCATCAACGACGAATTATCAGAATTGTTAAATCTTGCAAATGTGGATTCCAACGAGATGGTTGTATTTCAAGATAAGCAAGGAAAATTAAAAACGAGAAATCTTTCATTAAATGATATTATTGTTAAAATTAATGGAGTAACCGAAAAATCCATGTCCGTGTTTGAAAGCAACGGGGAAAAAACCGGTTTTCTCTTTTCAACTGTATCGGATAATATTCGCGCGCGAGTACACAAATCCGGTGAAACAATGACAGGTGAATTCAACATCACGGGAATAAAATGTTCGTACTAGAAGATCCAGTATCCGACAAGGATGCGGTAACAAAATATAATGTAGATGTTAACTACAGAACCGTAGATAATAAACTATCAACGCTGCGAACGAGAATGATGTTCATGTAAACGCGTTTTAAATCGCCTTTGAAATTTTAGAAAACTTTCTGATGTCATGGCGTGCATTCGCACGATTAAACAAACACAGGACACTATTGCTAGTGATTTTACTGCTATCGCTGAAAGGCTTGATAAGATTAAAATACCACATAAACAAAATATCAATACCGTGTACTCGATAGAGCAGGGATCTTTTACATGGACCCGTCAAAATAACACTGATCAAATTAGCTTATCTATTCGAGGTATATACAGATTATCGGTAATTTCACCGTTACAGTTTAATGTATCATCAAGCGCATCCACTGTCGTTAATAATTTCAGTGTGATAATATAAAATGGATCCGCTGAAACATTTAGAATAGTCCCCATGATAAACTGATGTTTTAAAAAAGGTTTGTCGATTGGACTTAAAATATTTGCCACGTTAACTTGTATTATGATATTGTGACCAATTTGGGCTGAATTTTCTTTTCTTCTAATTATTGAATTCAAGTGATGTGTTTCTCTGGAAGTTCAAAAGTGTACTGACAAAATTCTTGGATAGAGATATATATTTATACTGAATTCAGACCGCGATTAATATTTCTGTGATCCAACAAGAGACTGTTGACACATCAACACTTTATTGACTATAGCAAACGTCATTACATTCAAATTTTTTGATGTCATCGGGACCTAAACTCAATTTCATTCAGGACTTTTTATTACTAGGACTTGTGTTTAAATTCTTAGATTATTTTGGATATTATTCGTAAAATCGCAAATTCTGTTCTCACATGTATTTTAGGGAAATAAAATTATTTGTTAAATTTTACAAAGCTTGTTGTCTTCACTGTTTTCTGTTATTTTGTTTAAGAGTATAGACATTGTAACAGAAAATTGAGGACTGGTTCGGGTAACTGTGGCTAAAATATTTTATAAAACGTTGTTTTCGAAATTTATATTCCCCTTTCTCTGAAAAGTTTAAATGCCAAGCAATATTTCACATTTTGGAAATAGATGTCCTGAATCCGCGGTTATAGGGCTTATAGTGTTGGGGATCATGGAGAATTAAAAAGGAAATATTGCGTGATTATTCTAAATCAGCAGATGTTACAATTGAAAACAATTACTTTAAAAATAATCAGATATCAGAACTATCGAAAGCCCCTTCGTGTTCCGATCCAATATGTAGATATAAAACCAGTTACTTAAACGGGAGTGGTGGATCAGGGAAGACGACTTGTGTGATCGAATTATTTCGAGGAAAATCAAACATGATTGTCCTAACACCAACACACAGACTTGCAAGAGAGATGAAACAGCGAGGAGTTAATGCAAGCACTTATCACAGTTTCTTTCGATGGAAATGTGATTCATGGACTCCTGATTAAATGGGCGCGAAATATATTCCTGAAATTATTATTTGGGATGAGATATGCACAGTATCGTTAGAGATATTAAAAATGTTTCTTGATTGGCTATTGTTAAAGAATACAACTGTGATAATGTGTGGCGATCATGGTCAACCACGACTATTGTGGGTTTTTTCCACATAATTGGCTGAATAATTTTGTAGATTATTATGCCGAAATTAATACTGATCACAGATTTATTGATAACGAATTAAGTGAGTTTAAGAAATTAATCAGATTACAACCGGATAAAATCCAGTGTGAAATAGAGCGTGAAATAATTTCAGAAACCCCATTCAGTGATTTTTGGGAAGCGTGGAGACCAAACAATTTGACAGTGGCAAGTAGAAAGATAATCAGAGACACGCTTCAGATGAAGTTATCTGAAACACACAAAGAAAAATTCGCAACACTTCCAGTACCATTGTGTTATAGGCCTACGGATACACGAAGACAGAATATTGAAATTGATATTCCTGGACAAACTGAGAAGCAGATTCTCGTGTTAAATGATATTGTGTCGGTTGATATCAGTGTTGTCGAAGATGCATTGCATGCTGATAAATCCCCATGGATGCTAGGATACGCAATGACGACACATTCTTCGCAGGGATAGACTATATCCGATACGACTGTTTGAATCGTAGATGTTCGCATCGAGTGGTCAAATTTAGTTTACTTGGCAGTATCAAAAGTACGAAGAAAAATCAACTTCGAAGAGTTGTTTTAGATGCTAATGACACTAGCAACATTGCAATTGTCAGCGATGTTATAATCAGAAACAAACTTGCTGGTTTTAAACAACAGCATAAAAAAATAACAGAATTTGATATTGATGCTGAATTTATAATTACGCTGCAACAACAACAGAATAATCAGTGCGCGAGTTGTAATTTTATAATGCGTTGGTGTTAGTCGGATAAAGATCCTCGCCATTTTTTTTTCTTTTTACCGCAGACAGAAAAGAAAATAGTCTTGGTCATACCAGAGATAATGTGATGTTGATTTGTCTTGAGTGTAGCAGACGCAAAGGTGCTAGTTAAGACCACGCGGTGGTAGTTGAGTATCCTCGGGTATCACTTGTAACTGTTCACGTGTAAATCCGCGCTGAAGAGCAGTTGAATCTAATCTATAGATTGTTAGTCTACCCGTGAATCTTCTTATGTTAGATATTTTATGTGTATTGACACTCCAAATTGGATTAGAAGCTCTTTTTTTTTACCGCCTTCGAGTTCTCCTTGTTCATATAAATATCCCACAGTGACATTGCCGAATATTCATTGTTTTGAAAAATCATTTTGTGGTTTTTGTACGCGTATATACTTCTTTTTGATGGCGTTAATATGTTTCATATTGATTGTTCGAGTACTTTCATTATTTAACGCGGTAATTACACCTGGTAATATCTCGACCCATTAACGAGATCGTGTATCCTGGATAAATTCCTTCGCGTATTGATTTCCAAATAACCGCTCAGCATGTGTCCGATTAAATCGTTTAACAATTGCCTGATCGCGATGTAATGCAGAATGTCCTCGTCCGATGGTGACATTATGATGCTTCATTGTTGATAACACTGCAACATGAAATTCCTTGCCAGGATCAACCTGCAATAGATTTGGCCACTGCAGAGGACCTACACGATAAATCCTTTCAAACGCAGAAGCCACTTCAGTTGATGACTTTGTATTTAATGGTTTAGCTTGTTTGTATCTACTCGTAACATCAACTACAGTTAGCGCACACTTGTATGTTTATTTATTAACAGTATCATGCGGCAGAAATAATATATCAGCCTGATGAGCTTCATTAGGGACGCTGACATCAAAATGTGCAAAGTTAATTTGTTTAGGCGGTGGTAGATAAATCTGCCATATCGCCTGTTTAGATAACCAATCCGTCGCGGTGGTATTTTTCACTTTTGCGGCGTTAGCGAGTTTATTGATTGCTGCTTTACCCCTCCAGTATCCTCTAGGGGAATAATAAACAGATTCCATGCTGTTATTAATTACCGGCACCCAGCATTAATGTACTTTTCATCGATAATTTTATCAACCATGAAGCTAAGTTTTGTTTGAAGGATTTATCAGTGATAGAATTTAACGCATGAATCTGCGATATGTCTGTGTTGCAGATTGCTGCTTTTATAAGCAACATCATGAGCATGACACGCCTTATGAATATCATTTATTGGATATTCGCCGGGTCGGGGTTGGTCTTGATCATCGAGTCGGTTCCAGGTCCACAATAACTATACCCTGGAAGATGATTTTCTCCTGGATATTTTCCCATGGAGTCCCCGGAAGTTTTGCTAGTTTGGCTGCAATATCACCTCCTCGCTTTTTTCAAGCTGGCTGACGGATAACTGCTGATCACACCCTCTGCATATGAAGTTGGTAGTGAGTTGATGAACGTGACGATAACCGAGATATGCAAAGCTGCTGACAATCGCCAAACATTTCGCGGGGCTATCTCAGTGTTCTCGATAGTTACCAATTTACTGCAGTCTTTTTCAATATCATCATCTCTCATATAGTTCAGTATATGAATGAGGCCTGATGTTTCATAAGCTGATATTAAATTCATGATTTTGGATTTTCTCAAGTGCAGTACTGGAAAATCTGGAAGAAATGTTGCATACTTTTTGTTCCCATCTATAAGCTTAATGAGATTTCTTGCTATCTTATAGTCAGGTGCAAACAGAACTTTTTCATTTGTTTCACGCAGTTCACCCTTCTCCAAAAAATCAGCGAGAACCACTTTTAATGTGACTATATCATCATCTCTACCACTGAAAGGTGGAGGATGACGGCATAATAGTGACGGTGTTTTTTTTAATTTTTTTTTTATAGATCTTGATAATCTCGTATGCTTCTATCAGTACCGCAGACTACAGTTTCGTCTTTGTTCGTCATAAATGGTATCTGTATTTCTTCAAGGAGGGCTTGAACATCTTGGAGATTATCTTGATTGGCATCAACTTTTGACCTAATATTTTAATAATCTTCATCCTCATCTTCCTCTTTTCTGTTTTCATTCATTTTATCTTCATTAATTGGTTATGCATCCTCCTCATCTAATTCACTGACACCAATATATGGCAACAAATCATTAAATACATTTGGATCATCCTAAATGTTTTTCATATCCTCGACTGTTACCCCATTACTCTTAATTGCTGTAATGGAGGTAATGGCTCCATTAATGCTTTCGATATCTTCATTGGAGATGTTTAGTGGGAAGTTTTTCATTTTTGTCATTATTACTGACAGTAGGCCTATCCATTTTCTCCATATCATGAATGGCCAAGGATGAATATATTTCAACTTGGGACATTTCTCTGTCAGTTTTTTTCTACAAAAACCGATGTGTGATAAGTAGTAGAACTAACGATATTCCGGTTATGTTTGGGCCATGCATGATAAATTTTGATGCCGAAGAGGAAACTTACGGGAAAGTTTTCTCACACGTTAGCAATCGATTTGGACACAAAGCGCGATTAAGCATTGGAAGTGATGAAGCAAAAGAGCATGACGAATTTCCGCATGCAATTTTTTTCATATGTATCAAACACCTTAATGACAATGTCGGACGACATCTTCAAGAAAATGAGGCATGTGTACTGGCCTGTAACCGAATACTCCAAATCATTTTTGGAAAAAAATATGGAATAATATTTGCCTCAAATGATACGGAATTTGATTCCAGATGTCAGAATTTGGAACCCTATTTACAACAATTGCCAGTTTTCAAATCATATTGGCAAAGATTCGTGTTGGGCAAAATCTACACTTTTCCGCCCAATACGCGACGGAGTAATCAGTGTACCATGAACAAAAATTAACAGCGTGTCCATAAACCATATGTTAAAAGCGGCAGTTAATTGGGACAGAAACAAGTTCCCTGAACTTATTGAAGTGATTGGAACTATTTTTAAAAAGCAAATTCTGTTTATTAGATGTACTAATTATAGCAAAGGAGACTAGCGTCTAGCATCTTCAATGGAACAACATGTTATTCCAGAACAAGTAATGCATGATATGTCACAAATGGAGAAAGACAGGCATATACACAAATTTATGCTGGCAAAACCACCAACAGCAACAAAATCCAGATATATCAGTACCAGCAGCATAGAATTTAAGTGTATCAAGGCTTCCGAAAATGTTTGAAGAAAGACAGGCCAGCGGAAACGGCCAGCATCAGAATGGACTAAAAGTATTGTAAATGACCAATTGGAGAAAGTAATGTATTTTCAGATTATACCGAATAAATATAATAACGAATCGTTAATTATGTGTGTGTGTATGTGTGTGTGTGTGTGTGTGTGTGTGTGAGAGAGAGAGAGAGAGAGAGAGAGAGAGACAGAGAGAGACAGAGAGAGAGAGAGAGAGAGAGAGCCATCAGACAGAAAGACAACTTTTGTATGACAATAAAATATTTGCTACATTTGTTTTGGGTCATTTATATATTTTATAGGTCATAATTTCAGGACTGTAATCTCCACGCAATAAATAAATGACAAATCTCTCCATCGCATGGCTCCATCTCTCATTGTATAGTATTTGGCCGGGCGATGGAACGATGAAGTAATGCGATGGAGAAACTTTTTTTAAATGTATTTTATGAATTTTATTTATGAATTGAGTGGAAATTACAGTCGAAAGATATAATACTAGTAAATTGCATTTGTATTTATTATTGATCAATCTGACACAAGAACGCGAAGTTTTAAAGAAGAAAAGTCGGGGGAGGGGAGAACTTTTTTAATTTTTAGATGAGAAGGTAGACACAATACGATTTGGTGTAAATTTCGGTTGATTTGGGTGTGAATTTGAGTGGATTTGGGTGGATTTGCAGTGGATTTGGGTGGATTTGGGTGTACTTGGGTGGATTTGGGTGTTTTGTAACACCCGGTTTTGCTACTATGGGTTATTTAATTTAAGACCATAGAGTAAAGTAAGTAAAAGATTTCATGAGACAAAACAAAACATGGATGAGCTGTATGCTATTTTAATCTTTCTGTTAATGATTCGTTTATTGACAGACTGGACGTTACCATAGTTAGATAAATATACAAGCAGCCTTTTGATCAACAAAGAACAAAGAACATTTATTTAGGGAATGGTAAGACAATGTTGAGAAAAAGGGTTTACAATGCACAGAATTCAGAGAACAAATATAATCACGTAACTCTTTCTGTAGCAGTTTTAAGAACTATTACTTTTTCTTACCAATGAAACAACATTTTCATTCAGACACGCTTTAATTGCCGAATAAACATTTCGAGATCATTAAGAGATAGGACATTATGTGGTTTGGACTGGACGTTCGACTCCGGAACTGTCCTTGTAGTGCTGACTTGATTTAAGCATCAAGTGTTATCATACACAAATTTGTGAACGTTAAGTTAACGTTTTACTGAATATTCGTTAACTTATATGTATTTTAAGCTATACTTTCCAGTACCAATTCTTGATCATTTTTTAAAATCTCATGTACGCCATTTTTGAAAAATTCAGAATATAAACAGAGAAAATTGGGTCAGTTTTGTTTGGAAACATGACATCGTCAACCTCGGATTAAAGGCAAAGCAAATATAATATTTGCTTCAAGGCCACCGCCAGATGGAAAATAGGGAGCCAAGTGCAATAAAATGGGGGGTGGGGGTGGGGGTGGGGGTGGTTGTAGTAGGTGGGTTGGGTGGGTGCTTTTTTAAACGGCTCGATTACATTGTACCACTCTAATCTGACATTGGTCGTAGATAATTTTGCCAAAATATGTACATCGACCATAAATGATTTTAGTTGTTCAGCAAAATAATCAACAGAAAAGCATAATTTCGGGATCTTTTTATAAAGCGTGTCAATAAATGCAGGATTATAAAAATTAAGCATTTCATTTAATAGTTTAAGTTTTCAATTGAACCTTCTAGCGTAACATTTATGTTGTACGCGGAAGAAGGGATAGTTTATATAATTTGCCGTATTTCCGCATCAAATATTGCTAGAGGACAAAGATAACAGGTTTGCAAAATTCATCGTGCGTGTTTTAATTTTTTTTACGTCAACCACGACCCTATTTGCTCCTATTAGTGGGACATGGAACACGTATATTATCTAGAGGCTGGAATCTAGAAGACCACCAAACGAGATAATCATTTTTGAATACACATAACGACTGGATACCGGTATGTCCTGATAAGTATTCTAACATCTCAAGGTTTATAGCGATTATTGATCGCATTAACGTTGCCGCGTGAGCTGTAGGGTGAGAAAACAGTTCTCGAAGGCGATTGGTTTTTGAAGCAGTTTTTACATAACATACTTTTTTTTCAGTTTTGCTGTTATACCTATTATTTCCATCATCAGCACTACTTGTTTTTGATCCAGTGATTTTGGAAAGTCTGTTACTTTCCGTGTGATTTGCCTCTCTCTCTCTCTCTCTCTCTCTCTCTCTCTCTCTCTCTCTCTCTCTCTCTCTCTCTCTCTCTTATACACGCACACAAACAGATGTTATTTCTAATACAGGGTGACACCTTCTTTGGAGAACATCTGAGATGAATTTTTTCCCGTACTTTGATCTCGTGCAAGGTATGTTATTTATTTAATTATTTATTTATCCACAATCCATAATTCATTCATTCATTCATTCATTCATTCATTCATTCATTCATTCATTCATTCATTCGTTCGTTCGTTCGTTCGTTCGTTCGTTCGTTCCTTCGTTCATTCATTCATTCATTCATTCATTCATTCATTCATTCATTCATTCATTCATTCATTCATTCACTCACTCATTCAGCCATTATGCTTCCTTATATTGTACCTCGTTGTTCAACAATAAAAATTTGGTGAAATTTATTTTACTTGCGATTACAAAGGCTTCGTTTCTGAAAAGATTGTAGTTCATGCAAAATTTGTGTTGCTTAAAAAGGGAAATTCCAACGCAGGTGTAGTTAGTTCTATAGTCAAAATGGAGGGGGTCGAAGGGAACTACTTTGTTTTTTCTTTATTGGTATTTTATTTTCATGCTTATTTAAAGAGGATATTGGTTTCTCATCCAAAAGCAAATCATACATGGGACAGATAATTGTTACTGAACAATTGCCAGACAGGATCTTTCTGGCATTAAATATTCACTGTGCAAATATAAAATCACATATTTACATGTTACAAATACCAAAAATCGGTCACATGTTCAGTTGTGAAATCAGTGTTATGATGAGGTCATAATCAAGCATTCATTTTCTCCTACTTTACGGCTCTGCTGCATCATTATCAGATTTCCAGACCATTTCCCACCAGATTGCCTTTCGCAATCACAACTTTTGTTTCTTCTCCCTATTCTATTCCTAAGGAATTTTATTCTCCCAAGTTGGCCCTCGCCCAGGACGCCATCAAGCACAGTGACGCCATCAAAGACAGAATCAGGGATCCCAGCATCACAATGGAACAACTTAAATATTTCATTAGGGAGTTCCTGATGTGTGCAATTATTATTATTTCCATTCATATTTAGTTTTCGATGACCATTTTATATTTGATTCTAGCACGTTTATTACCAATAGTAATTCCCAATTTTAAACAGACATGGTAATATGATTTGATCTGAAAATGAATTCATATCTCCTCCTGTGTTGTGATTTATCAAAACCAGACGTTCCACGACTGAAATATGTTCACTCATTTTTTATTAGTGGCAAATAGATTAAATACAGTCTCAAATTATATAGATGTGTGTTTGCCTAGTTTGTCATTTATCATCGATTCATTAATAATGACTAACATATAAAGCTCGAAAGCTAAGGAGGTCATGTGTTTACTAGAGAGAGCAGATTATGTTTGGTCGTGTGGATCAAATGCATATGATGATAACAACACCACAATTATTTGAGACAGGTGCTGGAGGAGGAAACTAATAAAAACAAGAGGTCTTATAATGAGAACTAAGTATCAATGAATAATGACAGGAATAGAAAAAGAACACGTCATCACATTTTGATAAGTGTCCAGTAGTGGCCACGGGAAAGGGAATAACAATAGTAACCAAAGATATTGGAATGCTTACAGAGGAGGTGTGATCACCAAGGCACGCGTGGCCAAGCAAACAGCCATTCTCAATGCGTATATCAATGTTCCTTATTAGTACCACTAAGATCATTGTGAAACAAATATACTATTCCATCATTGCCCACATCTTTGTTTCTATGTCCGTGTAAATACCTCTTATTTCTGATTTTATCTTCCACCAAACAAACGGAGACGTTGTGTGAAAGTGTGAGTCATAGTATGCTCATACGAATCTGAGTATTCCTGTACTTTTCTGTCTCTGTAAATTTCTTTTTAATCAGTCCCCAGTAATGTTAACATTCCCTTGTCTATCATAATGTCAAATTCCACAAGTATGTCCTACAACAACTACATTTACCATTAAGTCGAATATGTGCATTGATAGCACAGTGGCAAAAAGTCAACCTACATGCCCAGTGTGACATCCTCGTAAATGGTACACGCTATAATTAGTGATCTCTTTTCACTATCTGAAGTTTCCTTCAACCCTACACTAATGTACATTACACGCCACTTAAATCGACCTTATCACCTCAATATCATACTATTAGCGTGTTCGGTGAGGTTTTCTGTGCGATATAGTTTCTAAATTGTAGTTTTAGAACCTAACGACAAAATCGGATGAAATAGTCAAATGCTGAACTTTCAAATTATAAACGTTTATTGAGACTAGTGTCTGAATCTTATGTAATTAGGAAAACATAAACTGGCGAAAAATGGAATCCAATAGAAGGAATTTAAAAGATTATATTTGGACTTCTAACACATATTACTAAGCTGTACTTCCGTGCCAAGACAAGTACTGGAAGAGACATTAGTAGTACAAAGACACGAAAGCTAAATTCCATTAGCAGTACAAAGACACGAAAGCTAAGTTCAATTATCAGTACAACGACACAAAAGCTAAGTTCTATTATCAGTACAACTACACGAAAGCTAAGTTCCATTATCAGTACAACGACAAGAAAGCTAAGTTCTATTATCAGTACAACGACACGAAAGCTAAGTTCTATTATCAGTACAACGACACGAAAGCTAAGTTCTATTATCAGTAGAACGACAAGAAAGCTAAGTTCCATTATCAGTAATGCCAGTGCAAGTAATATTAGATAAAGCAACATACTATGAATCCACTCAAAGAGTCATTAGTAGTCCCCAGTTGCATTTCTGTTTCCATTTCTTTTCCATCATCCTCATGGAAGAGTATTCTTGTACATAAATTATTCACGTACTAGTTTCGTAACCTTTCCTCTTCTTGTTCAATGGGAATTAAACAATAATCGTGTAGTTTGTCCCACACAAACAACATTTTCATGCGATTTTCATTTTCTGTTTAGATTTTTGGAGAAATGCATCCACTAAACGTGTAGCAGTGGTAAGTAAGTCTTTAATCGACAATTTTAACTGCAGAGAGAGAGAGAGAGAGAGAGAGAGAGAGAGAGAGAGAGAGAGAGAGAGAGAGAGAGAGAGAGGACCATTTGGCAAAGGACCGTGCAGAAAGTCTGAGAAATCGGGTTAATGCTTTTCATACCTAAGAAACACTATGTCGTAACAAATGATGAAAAAGTAAAACAGATAATAAACAAAACTCACAAATATTTGTTACGAAATGTTGTGCTGTTAAAATAAAAAAAAAAAAAAAAATGTGTCACTATTATGTCCTAAAAAGCCGAATAGTTTTCTTTAACTACTTACAATAATTCTCAAGGTTGTGTTCTCCTACTACAGATGTAACCCAATTTGCAAACCGTAGTTTGAATAAGGAGTGAGAAAAATAACAGAATACTAAAGTTGCTTTTAATCAATGGAGGCCGATGAGCTCATTGGAAAAAATACAAACAAATCAGAAACAGAGTACAAAAGTAAACAACTTTAAAAAATATGGCAAACTAAGGATACATTTCTTTCAAATTCTGAGTTAAAAGATCTAAGACAGTTTGCAAAATTACAAATATCCAAAATTATACAACCCATATACCCCCGTGAATATTACAAAAAATAATGTTTTTCTTTGCATTTGTAATGATAAGGGAAAATTGACTTGTGAGTAATATTTTGTTAGCAATGTTTCTCTCCCTTATGTTTCTTAAAAGAAGCTTTGATACTATCAATTGTTACGTGCTTAGGCTCGAATAATAAGTAACACAGAAAGAGTGAAAATAACAAGCTTGTAAAAACTTAAGAAACAAATTTGTTTTAGTACAAATATTTTCATAAAAGAAAAATAAACTTACGGTTTTAAGAATCAAATCCAAAGTTAGTCCAAAAAGAACTCACAATATAATCTACTAGTGGAATTGCAAAAGTCCTGATAATAAAATGTCCTAATAGTTCCCGGTTCGAATCTTATTGAATCAATCAAAGATGGAAGACGATGTCACGTGATGGAGTCAGTTCTAGTCTTATGAAATTTCAATGAACACAAATATTTTCCAGATAAATAACACAATAAATTCCTCTTGATCCAAACGAATTGAAATGATTTCCAATACAAGGTAATAACTCAAACAATATAACTTAGTAATCTAGCAGCCCAAATCTTCTACTGAACAGTTAGCTCTAAAACATACTTTTATATACTTGTTTTTATGTAAACAAGGAAGGGATCACATGACCTTCCAGAAACTTTAGAAAAAATCCACGTTTACAAAGTCACGTACACACCACATGAGAATCAGCTGAAAATCAGTTATGTTTACCCTCAAGAACTTAAACTAAAAAGATGTCCTTGGAATGAGCCAATCATTTTAAAAGCTTGTTTACCAGCCTTGAAGCAAGGCCAGAAATGAGGTTAACATCTGTTGTTTACAAGTAGAGGTCATCCTAATTTTCTAGAAAGAAATTCTCCCAATTAACGAATTTTAAACCCAAAATGTCAAATTTGAATCTGACAAAAATAAATAAATGATTTAAATCAAATATATGTAACACAATGAACATATAATCACTGAAAACGACATGACATATGTGCATATATCTAGGTATTCATGCCAATACAACTACGGGTCTGATGGCTCAAGTCACATAATGCTTAACTGTGTGAGCCAAATAATAAAGAGCACCACTAAAATCATGTTCAACCTGTCCTTGAAAGAATTAAAATTTCCATATGGGTTGAAACATGTACATATTCTTACTATAAAAAGAACCAAATTAATGCATGACATCCAAGAAAACCTAGCAACTTGCTTACCTCATACAGCAGAACAACTCAATAACTGCCTGCGATCATTGCTTGAAAAAACATGTCCCAGCCACCAAGTGCAGAGTATCAATTCAAAAGTGTTCACCGTGGTATAGCAGTGTTAGGGACCAACTTGGCTCTGCTAAAAGAGACCGCCGTAGAGCGGAGAGGCTTTGGTCTGTTAGGAAACGAGCGTGGGGGATTTTCACCGTGTCATGCGACAAAGTTTCTGGACCTATGAATGGTGGTAAAATGTAGTCACACGAAGCAATGGAAAGGGAAAGTTAGAAATGTATGATAGTAGCAATGTACGGTTGGCAGCAATGTTAATTAAATCATAATAATGACTTAGATGAACTGTATATATCTTGCTGGATCTTCATTTCTCTTGGTTTGCATTCCCATCGTGTTTCACGATATTAGCCGGTGTGTGAAAGCCAGCGAGTTCAATGTTCAAGTAGTTAACCATGATATGTGTTCTACTTTCCTTATTTAAACCATCTTTCTTGTTTACATCATAAGTTTTGTTATATTTATATGAAAAAATATAAATTTTTAAAACCTAATTTGATCCAAATATCAGTTTATAAAGGAAATTTCGATTACTAGCAAAAGCTTACTAACTACATTTTGTAGCGGACTTACTAGACATAGTTTTGCAGAGTTCATTCATTCTGTCAATACAGGGTTGCCTGTAGTCAATCTTAACTGTCTCGGGAACGCAAGTATATGTCTTTGTATGTGATATTGATACATTATATGTATAGTATATATGCCGTATCTTTGTTATAATACCCGTTGTATAAATGTTTCATTAAAAGGAAACTCGACAAAAATCGTGTCTAAAAACTAGTGTTTGTCGAACACTGAATACAATCGATATAAACTCCCAGAATGTCAAGGAAAACTGTACATCTTTCCGTAACTCTCTGTAAGCAACTGTACCCAAAACCTTTAGTCCCATTACACGTAAACATTAGGATTATTTTGTTGAGACTGATGCTGCTACATGTGACTTGTTTAAAAGACAGGACTTGATCATTTAAGAAGCATGCCTTCAACAAAACAAATAGAACTGTCCAATGCAAAAAACGAGAGTTGCAAGACGCATGACTGGACAATGAGATTCAATTCTTCTCAGACAGGAATGACATGAAAAACTTCTTTGATGCTTTGAATACATTCTATAGTCCTCATCAAGATCTCCAATACTGAGAAATGACAGCGTCACGCGGCTTATATGACAAAGAAACTATATTTCAAGGAAGAACTGCATACTTCAACATCATCCTCAATCAAAAAGCAAATATCATCGAGGAGGCAATTGTTCTAAATACCCAAACGGAAGTCCCGATCCTTCAATGCAATCGACTAGGAAAAATGGCTTAGCCATGATGTTATATCAGAAGTAGATAAAGCTAGAAGTTTGCATGAAGCACATATGCTGGCTGAACTCTTCCAGTCAATGTGGACTCAGGTAATAATATCCCAAGAGAATAAAGATGCACCCATCGTTCACTTATATAAGTATAAAGGCTACACACAATTATGTGACAAAAATCCAGGCATCTCCTTCACGCCATGTGCATCACATTGATCCAGGGCTCCCGCTAGAGTTCTTATGTGACTTCTTGAAAGAACGAGAGGCGAAATAAATATTGTTTGCATCCAATTAACTCCAGAAGAAATTATATGACCAGAGTTCCAACATTTACATACCATTCATCAACCTGACAAAAGCTTTTGATAGAGTCACCCATGGAAGCATTTGAGAGATCATGGCAAACATTCGATACCCAAATAAGTTAAAATGATGGTTAGGTAGTTCCATAATTGCATACTCGCTCGTGTCGTGGACAACGTCGATTCATTTTAACCATTCCCTGTCACCAATGGTGTTATGCAGGGCTGTATGTTGGCTCCAACACGATGATTTGTTCTGCCATGCTTACTGGTGCCATCCGTGACTATGATACTAGGATCGACCTTAAATACCGGACTGATGACAAGCTTTTATAATATGAGGAGTGTAGTGTTAAACAGAGCATGGACCATTTCTCTTCAGCTTGTGACAATTTCGGTCCCACAATTTGGATCAAGATGATAAAGATGATGCATCAACTTGCAACACGAAAGCATTAATTCGAGCCTACCACCACGGAATGTACCCTAATCGTTCTTGTCAGTGGATAAATTTACCTCTTTTGGTGGCACGCTGTCATGCGCAGTCCACATCGGAGATTAAACTAACGCTATAATTGCTATAGAAAGTGTGGTCTTTGGCAGATTACATGCTAATGTGTGGAGCAATAATGGAGTACCCAAACAATCGACAATAATATGAAGAAAACAAATTAATAACAGGAAACCACTCTCAAAGCTATTTGGACTACCACGGCAAGTATACATTTGCCTTCGAAAAAGTCCGTCAAAGAGAACATCCATCTAATTTTGCTGATATAAGCTCCGTTAAAAATATTTAGGCTCCATAATTTATAATTGCCGGGAAAATGTGCAACTATATATTATATGCGATGTGTACATTCCCCAGAACGTACCAGTGATGTAAAAGCAATCACACAATTTTAATTAGTGATCTAAAAGATCCTTTATAAATACGGCCATTCAAGGCCATAGATAACTCGCGAATATTAACGTGGGAAACACTTTTGATGTGAGCTTATGACGGATCCTTTGCGCTGCTACTTCGAATGATTTAATATATATTTTGGAAATTTGGCTGTCTGGTAAGACAATGTATGATGATAAGAATTAGAGCTGTGTTTGTTTTTAGCACGTACGAAAGATTGAGAGAATACATTGTTTTCTGTTCTGTTCTGAGCTGGCTGCTTAATTTTCATCTTTAACTTGTTCTTGTTTAAATTCCTCTAATAGTGCGTTTAGTTTGACCAATCATCGTTTTCAGTAGTAACAATAGATTTCTCTGCTAAATTTGCGGCTTGACGTAAATCATCCATATTTGTTGGGTTTTTATTCATTACGATTTGTTTAATGGCTGGTTTTAGACCTTGCAATGCAACTGCTAACAATAGTTGATCTGGGATAGTTTGGTTCTTTGAAATTTGTAAGAGACGATTTAGATAGTCCAAAACTGTTTCAGAAGACTCTTGTCGAGTTTGTAAAATTGAAAAATCTAAAATGATATCGTCAGTGTGAAACCTGGATGTAAAGGCAGCTACAAGACTTGACGAGTTATTTTTAACGTTATCAGGTAATGATTCATACAATACTTTAGTAAGTTGTTGAAGGTGAAAAGGAACGGCATTCAAAATTTTAGCTTTTGATAAATCATAAAAATTAACCCATTGTAAAAAATGATTTAGCCATTTAACATTATTCTGAGATTGGTCACCTTTAAAATTATATAATTTGATAACAGACATACATGTATGTGAGAATCTATGTTTCCAGAGAAAAATTGCGCTCCTGGAAAAACTGTCTATAGCATTATAAGTCACATGAACTGAATTAAACGGCTAAACTCTAACGGCTAAATGTTCTAGGCGCCGACAGTAAATGTTATGTATAGTTAATTTGCCATGTAAGAGTACTGTTAGGGTTCTTTGGACTGGCGGAGGTTACTGACGGGCTGCTGCTGACGTTGTTTTGTGGGGTTTGTTGGTAGTCGTCTGCGTAAGAAACTGGCTTTGGTTTTCAGTCGTCGTTTACAAAGGATCAAGGAACCATAGTCGAATGGAGTTTGAGTCACTTGAACTGGAGATAATGGCACATACATTGTTACTAGGAGTTTGTAACGACATTCCAACAGGAGCGATGTAGCATGTAGCTAGAATCAAGGATCGGTCATGTGAATAGGATAGTTGTGTACCTGTTCCAGGCAAGGAAACTGCAAAACTTGGCGGTATGAAGTCTGCTAGTCGTAGAGGTTTTTGGTGCGAGTCTTTCCCGTGAATCATAATTATACAAGCGACACCTTTATTCATGATATTCGTCCACTAATGTCATAGTATCTTCTCCATCACTTTGTATGAAATGACTCAAAAGAAAAAAAAGTGGCTCATGACGGTGAAGATACGGTACATCTTGGGGACATCGGCAGTGCGAGAGGTCCAGAGATACTGTAATATTCTCATCCAACTTTTATGAAATAATTTTATGAAATGTTTATGATAATGTTTATATTCATCTTGGAGAAAAAGGGTACGGAATCTGATCTGTAATGTTCTCCTCCACTTGTTATGTAAATTTGTGACGAGCTTATCATAACCTTCTTCTCATTTCTTGCTATGAGATTGAATTACTCGCAAGTTAAGGAATGTCAATGTCCATGGAGAGAGAGAGAGAGAGAGAGAGAGAGAGAGAGAGAGAGAGAGAGAGAGAGAGAGAGAGAGAGAGAGAGAGAGAGAGAGAGAGAAGAGTGTGTGTGTTCAGGCTCTATTAAAAGAAGTGTCGCCACTATGATGAGACACAGCTACATCTGTAATTAGAGAGACAAATCTTTTCTAGCTTCTGGATGAGAGGAATTTTATTTAAATAATCAACGCACTTATATTACTATATTCTAGAAACACATCTATAAACTTTATAATCAAAATACATGAACAAACATATAAACTTACGCTTCCCTTTTAAGCTTTCCAACTTCATTCATTGAATAATTTCTGCATTTTAGAATATAATACGAATAAATAAATCTCTATCAATTTCATGATAGCCGAAAGTATAAAATGTAATAGCTGCAATTAATGCAACAATCAATTTAAAGAAATGTATTTTTCTCATTTTAAAATATAATATTGATATGGAATATGTTACTAGATATTATCCTTTGTTACTTAAAAAATACTTTATTTCAACATTAAATTTAAACATGAAGTTGGTAGCAAATTAGTCTTTTACAATAAAAGTTACAATGATTGTAATTAAATATGAATTCTTTAAAACCATTAAACATTCCATTATAATATATTATAAAGAAAAGAATTCAGTGAACAATGTTGCAAACATATGAATTTTACCATTCAAATCTCAAACATTAAAAATGCCTATTTCTTTAAAAGGTATACTAACATAGACAGTTCTTGCTTGCATGTAATGAGAGAGGGACAAATCCTTTCTAGCTTCAGGACGAAAGGAACTGGCCTGGACGATTTGTGCGCTTATTTATATGTATCTAGGTACAACGGTAAAACCAAATATGGCCATTCATCGGTATACCGGTGTAAACTTCATCCTAGCTAGAAAGATGCTCTCACTCTATTACATAAGATCCATATTGTTTTTACGTCATTCGACAGAACTTTTGCTCTAGTATCTTAGTCACAACATTGGAAATCTGCCAATGTATAATCTTATAGCTTACTGAATTTATATTTCTTTTTGAGTTAGCAAAACAGTGCGTAATGTACATTGCCTTTTGCTTGTAACAGCATTCACTTTTATTACATTGATATATAGTTGTGATTTAGAAATAAATGAAATTAATCATAATATATTTAAGAAAATTACTTTAATATAAATGAGTGAAACATTACTTTAATACAATTTAGAGAAAATGGCAATCTTATTACTTTTATTAAAAGTTCTATCCTAATAAATACCTCAACAGAGTCCTTGCCACTGTATCACATTGTATAGCGATATAACACAACCTTGCCACTGTATCACATTGTATAGCGATATAACACAATCCGCCTAGCATCTGCTCGGTCACTTGAGCTATATTTGTTTTAACCGTAAGCGTTTCTTAGTCGTCGTTTGAACTCAGTGGAACGTTCATGCATTCAAACACCGCATACATAACATGCTGGACGTTCATCTTTCGCTGCACCTCGGTCAATTTTAAAATGGACAACCGGTTACCGGCATGAATGTTCGCTTCGGCTTTGCACTGATTCTACCCATGCAATAGTCATGCTCATGCAATATTGTTTTAGTGTAAAATACGACAAACGATTCACAGTCTCTGCTTTGCTTGTACACAGTTGAGAGATTTCCCTTCAATCTTGAAGATCCCAAGCACGCTTTTGTAACTTTAATTCTGGTACTTTGATAATTTTGGAACCATACATAACATCCTCGTTAGCAATAGTGCGTGTGATAAGGCGACATGTTTCCTCGTCAATAACCACATGTGCAACTTCTCCCAAGTGACCCGGTGAGGAATCTTCATATACAACTGTGCTGTTGTTATACTCTCCTTTGCAGAAGGATGATATTCATCTGGGGGTGGGGGGTCCTAGAAATAGAAATATATATGATGTTCTTACATTTTCTTTAAACGTTCTAGCGAAGATCGCTTAATTTTTATTTCCAGTTGCTTTTATAACTAGCTGTCGCTGATCTGAGAGATGTCTTACAGCCTGCGGAGGCTCGTCCTAATACTAGAAGAATATTTACCTTTCTCATAGTATTTGATTTCCTGATTTCCAACTCACGCGTGAATTCCTTAAGTTGATTCGCAGCCGTCATGCCCACGTATAAATAATAAAACCTTGTGTAATTGCATATTTACAACAAAATAAAAACATTTTGTAAGCAGCTATAGCTTTAATCCTTAACAGCATCGTCGGCTTTGTACTTGACCACATCGGTGTCACTGTCCTCGGCAAATCTTTGCCACCCCCCCCCACCACTCCAGACGATAATACTTAGGAATAGAGCCACTTGGTTAGCAAAGTTGATTCCACAACTTGATGCCAACATTACATTTTAGGATATGGTCATGCACCAGGGCCAGCATGTTACACCAGCCAGCATGTTACACGAGCAAATGTCATTTACAATATTCGTAATGAAATATTCTATTGAAATGTTCTCTTTTTCCAAGGCATACAGCTGTACATCGATTGCTTCCAAGTGTCACTCAGTATCTCATATATCACGCAGATTGTATTCATAGATTGTTGTCGCTTCTTCTTGAACCAAAAATAGATAGTCTTAATGATATGTTACAATTTCACGCGACCCACCAAACGACATTCAATCTTTGTGTGTTATAATAAGCGTGCCCTTTCCAAGATCATAATGGTCATCTGCAAGCATGAAAACAATTTCGATCAAATCTGTCTTCGCCGAAATGAGTTCAAAGTATCCATCCCAGAGTATTACAACAACTCTAATACTTCCAGGCTTTTGAAAGCTTGTCTCTAACAATATCAGACATCCAGGAGTGTGTGTATATCTCACAATGAGGCTTGTTCCATTAGACCTGGAACTGGCTTCCCAAACGTAATTCCATTGGCTGTACTGCTTTGTTTCTTCCTCGTTATATATCACGTCTTATATCTCTTGAAGTGGAGTGTAGATAACATTGATAGGTTATAAGCTGAAGGAATTTCTTAAACTGATTTGCCGTTTACAGTGGATTTCCGTGTCTTCCAAGTCTTTGTTGTCTTCGTTGTCTTTGTTTTTGTCATTGTCATCGCTGTATGTTAGAATATTTTCACTTTCTAAGCTGGTCGACTCAGTCAATGTTCTAGACCAACCTATGTGGACTATGTGCACTTGGAATAATTAGGAAAGACACCTATTTGTTTTTTTTTAGACAGCCAATGGTGAACGTCAATGTGACTCAAAAGAGAGAAATGATTTGTACACAGCTTGTGTTCTACACTAAGTTCTCTACCAGCCTTATATGAAAGTTTCTGCTTGGGATAAGAAAAAAACAAGTTTTTATTTCGTTGTTGAAAAGTATAAAGTCAAATTAACAGTAGGTATATTAATAAAACAATTTTTGTGCTTTTGCAAGTGAAGTTCTATACCACATGCTTTGACCAAACTTTGTGCATGGCATGCGCATGTGGAAAGAAACAACGTTTTTCATTTTGGTATATAAAGATCACTGTGGCACATGCAAAGGAATATATTATGCATCCAAACTGCATGTTAAGTTTCAAACTATGAAATGAGGAAAAGGTTATGGACAAGACGGTTAAGCATGCATGAGTGTAAGAGAAAAAGACATTCTCTGTAATGCCACCTTCTCTAAACTGGATTATGTAAATATATTTTACGTCACTGAATTTGTCACAAGTTTTAATTCTCACATAAAAGGTACAAGAGATGTATTTTCATTGTAGGTGACAGGGGCAAACAAAGGCATTGGTTTTGCAATTGTGCGAGGTCTGTGTAAGCAATTTGATGGAGATGTAATCCTGACAGGTAATCTCATAAGTTTATTGTGATGAACAAAATCGAGGGATATGAATGGTTGATATGTATATAAGTATATACATAATTATATAGGTAAATATGTAGGTAGGTGGATAGTTAACTGGGACAACTTGTCAAATCAAAGACTTTCTTGTGAACTGTTCTCATACTGTGCTCAACAGCACAGCTGGGAATATACTTTAAAGTTGTTAACACATGGCAATAGATAAATGAATATCTCAATATGAATAAAAACATTTTTCTAAGGAATAAAGGTGTTTACATGACAAAACATCTTCAACATTTACTCATAAGGAATATGGTGAAATTAATTCAATATTTGCTAACTGTCATGTGCTCAGTCATCCACTAGAATCGCAGATACGTAGTAATCAGTCTGTACAATTTAATGATTCAGAAACAATGTTAATATTTGGAATTATTACTCCTAATTACGCAAACAATATAATATTCGCCCCATTTTGTCTTAAGTAAGTATTACTTTAATGGTTCACTACAACGCCCTTCTAACATAATAAGCTAAGCTGTAAAGAACTCTAAAAGTTAATGGAGTCGTCAGACTAGAGGATTCACAAAAATGACTACCCAATTTGGTTTTTAGCATTTTATTTAAATTTACTAGGCCCGAATATCTAATAGAAGACCAACACGAATAGAAACAGTCCTTTATAATCCAGACATCAAAGAACCATGCCTCTTCAATTAAAACGTAAAGCCCACATACACTCCCATACATTGCATTCCATGTATGTACGTGTGCGTGTATGCATGTATGTATGTATGTATGTATGTATGTATGTATGTATGTATGTATGTATGTATGTATGTATGTATGTATGTATGTATATAGCTGGCCCTCTTTGATCTAGACTTCAAGCCTACTAAGAACCATGGTTCTTAGCAAATTAACACTCAAAGCCCCACATACACTCCATTTATATTGTATAATATGTATGTGTATGTATGTATACATGCATATGTATGGAGATCTGAAGAAACAAATCATACCGAGAAACATCCATAACAATAAAACACATTTAGAACTAAAAAAACTAAACCTTTCTGGATCTTTTTCCAAAACAGCAATATGTATTATATAAAGAAAAATCTCATAAATTTGAACAAGACAATGCTGTCCTTACCACAAATATGTATAAATATGGTGTTTCTTCAAAACAAATACAAACACATTTCGAAAGCAACAGGGCAAATCCCGAATCTGGCAAAGTCACAGCAATAAGGGTAGGAAACCAGTCTCGGGACATATAGTCTGCTAGTACCTGTAACAGAATTGTTACCGAGAGGATGGTGGATTAAATGAACAACACAAACACAATATGTGAAAGAAAATATAAATTTATGAAATAAATTATTAATGAAAAATAACGATGTATCAACACAATAACTCATGCGTTCAACCCACAATTACACTCACAACCATTCACAATACATGAATAAATGAAATATTAATACAAAATAAAACACAGATACAAAGGAATCTCTTGGACTATACACAGATCCAAAGAACCTTTACAAAAGTTATATTTACGCAAGTATAAATCACGATAATAAACACAAACATCAAACTATAGTATCGCACGTATGGATTGCGACAACTAGCACGAACATATACATGTATTCAATCAAGTTGCTAGCTTTTATTGAGATTCATGCAATCCCTTGAAATACTATTGTGATTTGAAGTAACCATGTAAATACAACAATGTATTCAATTGTATTACAATTGCAACATACACATGTGTCTCGACCCTGTATAACCGTACGATTCACCCACAGTTGAATCGCCGCCCAGTTTCCCCGAAGACCTAGGGTTGACTCAATATTTTTATCGGTCACTTGCCCTTCACGGATCCACCACAGTTATACGTACAGACAGCATACAACATCTACTAGAACTAACGTTCCTCAATACCCTAGATGTCGCCCCGGATGTTTACAACTCTAGACAGCTCCGACACTCGGACTTCTAGCTTTCCGGATATTTACACGTCACGACAGATGTAGACGGACAGACAATCTGACAGACAGACAGTCAGATACTTCAATTCGATTGCACAATAAATCAGCAACAATTTCAGCTACGATATCAGAGATGTTATCAGCCGATGTTATCAGAGATGTTTTCAGATGCGTTATCAGCTACAATAAAGAAACCAGACTAATAATAGTTGTCTCAAAAAATAATCTAAACCTTAGATCACGCTATTGCATTTAAAGTCTAATAGTGACTAGTAATTCCAAATATTCACGTTTAAAATCTGCATTGCAATAAAGGCATCATTATATGAAAATGATAAACTGAATAAAATTCACAATAAAACGAAATATAAATTTAACACTCACCCCTTTGGCTGGAGATTGAAAGACGAGCTTATCTATCCTGTGATTAGATACTTTAGGTCCCGTAATATTGATCAAAAATATTCTGCCTTATATACCCTCAAATAGGTGAGCAGAAATCACGGCAAGATTACCGTGCACTACGTGAAACAAATGTTCCGGATTTCATGTAATTCAAAATCAGGCACATGCAAATCATTACACGCCGCTTACCTTGGGAAAAACCACTTATTCACCCCAGGCAATGCATGTACGACGAAACAAAGAAAATGGTGAGATTAGTTTGTAAATCAAGAAGAAAATAAATTTAATTTTCGCCTAATTCTGTGACAATACCTCCCCCCTAAGAATAAAAATGTACACATTTTTAAAACTAACACAGAATAGAAGAAAAATAACTACTGATGATATCTGACAACATTTACACTGGTTATACTACAATCTGGATTTATTACTGGGCAAATCCATACAAATTTCCCATCATGCCCTATTCAAGTAGTCTGCACCTACATTTTCAACTCCCCTTATTGCTTCTACACGGAAGCGATAAGGTTGTAGTGTTAGCGCCCAACGCATCAACCGAGCGTTGGCGACCTTGGCCTTGTTTAAATACAGTAGGGGTTGGTGATCTGTCTCGAGAACGAAATCTCTCCCAAATAGATATGCGTGATACTTCCCAATTCCCCATACTACGGCCAAACATTCCTTTTCTATGACGGAATAATTCTTCTCCCTGGGTAGCAATTTCCTACTCGAGTAAGCTACGGGTAACTTTCTGTCGTCTTGCTCTTGCAGTAAAACTGCCCCCAACCCAGTTTCAGAAGCATCTGTTCTTAGAATAAAAGGTTTGCTGACATCTGGCAATTTTTATATAGGTGCACTAACAAGTTTCTCTTTCATAGTACAAAATGCTTTATCTTGTGGTGGTCCCCATTCAACTTTGTTTGGTTGCCCCTTCTTGGTCAAATCAGACAACGGGCTAGCAATGGCTGCAAAGTTCGGTATAAACTTTCTATAAAAACCTACTAGACCTAGAAATGATCTTACCTGCGTTTTATTGGTCGGCTTTGGTGCGTCTCTAATTGCTTCAACTTGCTTGGGATGAGGTTTTAACTGACCCATACCGCTGACCCTATGACCCAAACAATCTAAATCTGTATAACCAATACTGCATTTAGTGGGGCTCACTGTGAGGTTCGCTCTGCGGAGTCTATTGAAGAGCTCGCTCAGGACGGACACGTGCTCACTCCAAGTATTCGTGTACACGAATATGTCGTATACAAAGCTATCAACGTTTGCTAAACCTTTAAGCAACTTACGCATCAAACGACAACAGGTGGCGCTGGCTCCAACTAACCCGAATGGCATCACTTTGAATTGATACAATCCTTTCTGGGTCGCAAATGCTGTCAAAGGTCGGGACTCAGGGACAATGGGAACCTGCCAATATCCCTTGGACAGATCCAGATTGGAAATCCATCGGTTTCCCGACAGCTTTGCAAATAGACCCTCCATATCTGGCATTGGTTCTGCATCGAACACAGTGATTTTATTCAACTGCCGAAAATCGATGCAGAATCGGTTCGTCCCGTCCTTTTTCCTGACTAGCACTACTGGAGAAGAATATGGCGAGTTGGAGGGTTCAATCACCCCCAGATCCAACATTTTACCCACCTCTTCGTCCACAGCTTCACGTGCGTTGTATGGCACCGGATATCCTTTGATTCGAATAGGGTCAGACGTATTTAGTTTAATTTTGAGGTCCAACAAAGTTTACAACCTGGTCTGTCTGTGAATACATAAGAGTGTTTAGCCAAGAGCGCATTAATCTGTTGACGCTGGTCTTTCGTCAACTCCGCACTCACATCGACTTTATCTATCCCTTCCCCCGCAACTCCCAAGGGACATTCAAGGGAACTCTCGATATTCGAATCAGCTTCATCATCGTCTACGACTGCCGTACAAACGACATTTAAGACCCCCTTTTCAACATTGTCGCTCTGTCTCTTGATATACAACTTGAGCATGTTAGCATGGAATGTTTTTAAATCCCCGTCCATGTCAATTTTATAGTCCATGTCACCTTTTACCTCTTTAACTTCATAGGGACCTTTCCACTGGACTAATAACTTATTTGAACTCGTTGGAAGAAGCAATAGAACCTGATCTCCCACAAGAAATTTCCTATTTCGCGCTCTGCGGTTGTAATACTTGGCATATCTACGCCCCGATTTAATTAATTCGTCACGTGCCATCTGGCATGTACTTTCAAGTTTATTTCTTAGATCTAACACGTACTGGTAAGTTGCTTTTATTTCCTCGTTCGCGACGTCACCAGTCCATAGTTCGCGTAGTATCCACATCGGGCCTCGAACTGTCCTACCGTACAACAGTTCGAAGGGTGAAAACCCTAAACTTTCCTGCGGTACTTCACGGTACGCGAACAGAACAGCGTTCAAATAACGGTCCCAGTCTTGCGGACGTTCCGCGCACATCTTTCGTAGCATGCTTTTCAGGGTACCATTAAACTTCTCTACCAGTCCATTACACATCGGATGGTATAGGGTAGTGTTTAGCTGTTTGATAGATAACAGCCTACTTATTTCACCCATGAGGTCAGAGGTGAATTGGGCACCACAATCAGTGAGGATTTCTTCTGGCACCCCTACCCTACTGAAGATATCAACTAATGCTTCAGCTACCCTTTCCGTTTCAATAGTTGGTAACGCTACGGCTTCGGGGTATCTGGTCGCGTAATCAACCAGAGTAAGAATATACCGATTCTTTCTTTCGGTAACCGGGTGTATTGGTCCTACAATATCTACTGCACTCTTTTAAACGGTGTATCTATTAATGGCATCTGTCCTAAGGGCACCCTTGTGACCCTTCCCTTACAGACGGTTTTCTGACATACGTCGCACGACCTACAGAACCGTGTGACATCGCCATTAACACCGGGCCAGTAGAATTCAGCGACTACCCTGCTAGTGGTCTTAGCCTTACCTAGGTGTCCTGCCATGCTTGACTCATGCGCCACCCTAAGTACTTGAGATCTATATCTCTGGGGTACGACCACTTGCCAATACTTCTTACCCTCCCGAGCGCTAAACTCCCTATGAATTAATCCGTTTTTGCGTACGAATCTCGAGCTACCGCCACGCTTGCAGTGTTTAATCGCGCCGGACGTGATTTTCTCAACAATAGTTTTGATGGATTCATCACGTTCTTGCTCTTGTTTGAAATCATCACGCGAAATTCCGGAGATCGATTCAGGGACTATTAATTTATGAAACGCGGTTTTCTCTCGCCGTGTTTGCGCTCGCGTTTCGACTGCCTGAGCCAAAGGTATTTTAAAATCGGCCATTGTTGGAAGACGGGAACCTTCAACATTACCGATCGTCAGATCGTAAATAGGGTTTTCCATACAAAGGGCATCAACAGTTCCCGTTAGGAAGGGTGTTTTTACTGTGATCCTTGCTACGGGAATGCGACCGATCGTCTGATCAAGTAACATACATGGGGACTCCCACCCGAGCATTTGGTTATTCTGCACGAGACTACGTTTGATCACTACGCCAGTGCAACCAGTGTCACGTAATACTACGACTTCTCGACCGTTGACAAACCCTCTCGCGGTTGGTACACGCGCTTCGGGAAATAGACACGTGCCAAGCGAATGAATACAAGGTTCTACCTGTACGATGTTATCAGATATACCTTTACTTTGTATAGCCACTGCTACCTTATGTACAAGTCCCTTTCTTTTAGGACAGTCTTTTTGAACATGACCCCATGCATTACACAAGAAACATTGCAGACGCTGAATAACTGGATTCCTAACTGACCTATTTACCTCAGCTGATTTTACAAGCTCCCTAGGCATAGGTCTCGCAGACTGGTTTCCAGACCTAAAATCTTTTAAAACCACGTTCTGGGTTCCCCCATGAGCTTCGGCAAACAGATCGACTTGCTTAGCCATATCTTTTACGTTTGTGAAGACCTTCTCTTTCAGAAATTGATCTAATTCTCGCCCAACTGTATTAAATAATTGATCTCTGAGCAAGAAATCAGTCAATCCTTCAAACGTTTTCACCGCTTTGCCGCATTCAATCCACCGCTCAAAATGGTTCGCAATTCTCACGGTGAACTGACCAAAGGTTTCTCCCTTATCGGGCTTGCTATACCTGAACTTTTTACGAAAACCCTGTTCAGTGAGCTCCTACCTTTGAGAAGTGCTTCCTTTAGGACGTCGTACTTAAACACATCGTCTCTAGGAAGTCGCGAGTATACATCCAGTGCTTTACCCTTTAATAGAGCACTTAGATGCAATGCCCAGTCATTTTGACTCCACTTCTGGTTTTCGGCATACCGCTCAAAGCGATGAAGATAACTATCCATGTTATCTTTTTCATCGTCAAAGGGAGGTAATTTGGGGCCCCTTAATTTGCTAAAGGTAGAATCGTGTTCTCTTCCAGATGTTGCTAATTCTACCTTACGCTCATGATCCCGTTGCTTTGCTTTTTCTTCTAACTCTATTCGCTTTTGCTCCGCTTCCATTTCCCATCCTATCCTATCCTTTCCGGCCTGCTTCTCTAATTCTATCTTTTCCCTTTCGGCCTGCTTCTCTAATTCTATCTTTTCCCTTTCGGCCTGCTTCTCTAATTCTATCTTTTCCCTCTCAAAGGCCCATTTCCTATCTTCGGATTCCCTTTCTAATTCCCGTTTCCTTTCTTCGGATTCCCTTTCTAATTCCCTTGCCCTTACCCTTTCTTCCCTTTCCCGGGCTTGTTCTTCTTGAATAAATTTCCTTAAGCTTTCACCTTCATATCCAAAATCTTTGCCTAAGGCAACCAAGTCCTTAAGGGATGACATGACAATGACAATTGTAATATGAATATAGATAGGTTACCAAACCAATGCTTCAAACACGTTTATACTGGTCACACGGACCTAGATAAGTTAAACAAAAATAAACCCCAACTTGAGTATTATCTTGTCAAGAAGGTCACGCTCAAATATAAACATTAAATGTTTACTTTCACAAAAATGATTGACAGTTCACTTAATCCAACGATCCCACTTCTGACACCATTGTAACAGAATTGTTACCGAGAGGATGGTGGATTAAATGAACAACACAAACACAATATGTGAAAGAAAATATAAATTTATGAAATAAATTATTAATGAAAAATAACGATGTATCAACACAATAACTCATGCGTTCAACCCACAATTACACTCACAACCATTCACAATACATGAATAAATGAAATATTAATACAAAATAAAACACAGATACAAAGGAATCTCTTGGACAATACACAGATCCAAAGAACCTTTACAAAAGTTATATTAACGCAAGTATAAATCACGATAATAAACACAAACATCAAACTATACTATCGCACTATGGATTGCGACAACTAGCACGAACATATACATGTATTTAATCAAGTTGCTAGCTTTTATTGAGATTCATGCAATCCCTTGAAATACTATTGTGATTTGAAGTAACCATGTAAATACAACAATGTATTCAATTGTACTACAATTGCAACACACACATGTGTCTCGACCCTGTATAACCGTACGATTCACGCACAGTTGAATCGCTGCCCAGTTTCCCCGAAGACCTAGGGTTGGCTCAGTACTTTTATCGGTCACTTGCCCTTCACGGATCCACCACAGTTATACGTACAGACAGCATACAACATCTACTAGAACTAACGTTCCTCAATACCCTAGATGTCGCCCCGGATGTTTACAACTCTAGACAGCTCCGACACTCGGACTTCTAGCTTTCCAGATATTTACACGTCACGACAGATGTAGACGGACAGACAATCTGACAGACAGACAGTCAGATACTTCAATTCGATTGCACAATAAATCAGCAACAATTTCAGCTACGATATCAGAGATGTTATCAGCCGATGTTATCAGAGATGTTTTCAGATGCGTTATCAGCTACAATAAAGAAACCAGACTAATAATAGTTGTCTCAAAAAATAATCTAAACCTTAGATCACGCTATTGCATTTAAAGTCTAATAGTGACTAGTAATTCCAAATATTCACGTTTAAAATCTGCATTGCAATAAAGGCATCATTATATGAAAATGATAAACTGAATAAAATTCACAATAAAACGAAATATAAATTTAACACTCACCCCTTTGGCTGGAGATTGAAAGACGAGCTTATCTATCCTGTGATTAGATACTTTAGGTCCCGTAATATTGATCAAAAATATTCTGCCTTATATACCCTCAAATAGGTGAGCAGAAATCACGGCAAGATTACCGTGCACTACGTGAAACAAATGTTCCGGATTTCATGTAATTCAAAATCAGGCACATGCAAATCGTTACACGCCGCTTACCTTGGGAAAAATCACTTATTCACCCTAGGCAATGCATGTACGACGAAACAAAGAAAATGGTGAGATTAGTTTGTAAATCAAGAAGAAAATAAATTTAATTTTCGCCTAATTCTGTGACAGTACCACCCTAAATTCCTTGCAAAGAGAGCGCTCTAAATGGTCTGTCGGGTTTGCACTCTCGATGCAATATCGGATAAATTAACTAACTTTTACTTTATTTATTAAAATTAACAACGATTAACCCTTTCAAAACCTTTTTTAACTAATCTACCCCAAAACAAATATATCAAAAGGGTGGACAGGGAAACATATGTGCTGGGGTAAGCCGAAGGGTGTCAACACTCGAAGGTTTCCGGCCACGGCCCTTCACATGTCAAAACTAATGCCCCTCACACACTGCCAACAGAAAAAAAACAAAAACAAAAAAAAAACATACCTACCATACATGCATAGCAAAACACACAATTAAAACAAACACAAAACTTCTCCTATTCGGACCTTTCTCTCCAAATCAACACTAGGATTTACATAAGGCTGAAGCTATACAATATTTGACATAGTTAGTGTCCTTCATAACACGACACACGGGCACCAAACACACAATACAACACAGCACCGCACAACAACCGGACCCACTTAATTTTCGCAAAGCCACTTCGCGGACCTAATATAAATGATTGGGATAGGAACCCGGCCCCGCGACCTATAGTCCCTGGGGTTGATAGTACTACCCCAAGTTCTAAGGAGTGTTTATATACTTATGTACGGAGAGAGAGAGAGAGAGAGAGAGAGAGAGAGAGAGAGAAAGAGAGAGAGAGAGAGAGAGAGAGAGAGAGAGAAACAAGGATGTCACCTTACTAACCAAATCCGTTATATGTGCTGAGGAAGGCCAAAGGGTGTCAACACCGCAGGTTTCCGGCATACCAGTAATCAGTTGGTGGGTACGGGTTAACTCTTTGTGGTGGCTGCGAAACTGGTGGTTGTGAATAGTTATGTTACTTAAATGCTGGAAAAGTAAGGTAGTCAACAAGGCTCTCATCTAGTTGCCAATCTGGACTTTGACTAACGTTATTGACATGCTGGAGTTTTGCTAAGCTCGATGTCACGCTTGACGTTTTCTAACATTAATGCCATGTTGGACTTTAGGTAACCTTGAAGCCAACATTTGACTGTTTTTATCTACACGAAATTAAAACTGACTAGGTTAAATATAATTGAAAATATTTCAAGATAAAACTATCAAAATGAACACATCGATACTTAGCGCGCCAATTTCAAACTGAGTGAAAAAATATCTTAAACATTTTTAAAAGATCTGTAACTAGAATGTAATCTAGGCGTATACAAAAGTCAAACTGAATCGTAACCAAAAAACTGAGGTTCATTTAGTAGAAATGAAACTATGTACAGATTTTACAGCGGCTACAATCAAGTGTGAATATTTTAATGACATTGAATCAGACTTCAATAAGACCGTCTTCAGAACAAAAGTGATACTTTTTAAACGATGCCTTTACTGTTATGCTTTCATCTCAATTTAGATACATATAGTCATCGATTTGACTGATACAATTTAGGTACATATAGTCATCGATTTGGCTGATACAATTTAGGTACATATAGTCATCGATTTGACTGATACAATTTAGGTACATATAGTCATCGATTTGGCTGATACAAGTAAAGATAGATGATACCTGGACATTAAAAAAATAATTTGATATATTGGCAAAACTGATGAAATAGTGGAAGGGAGAGATTTCAGATGTTTTTCAAATGCAATTTATATTCGTGTACCAAGGGTAAATGGCGACCGGGGAAAGTATGAAAGTCGAAAGGAGTTAAGGTGCCTCAGGACCTCTCACTCTCGTGGTTTTGGCGCCCCAAGAATATAGGTGCCTAGCGCAACCACCCCGTCCCTTCCCCCATTAGTAAGGTATAGACTCTAAAATAAAGACTTTGAAATTGTGATGATCAAATGACTTAAACAAAATTAATTACCTTTATATTGTAGCAATGAACAAAACTTGTATTGATTCACATTATCATAGATCAACAGACGTGAAAAGAAAAATATACTTCTTCACGCAGTATTTTGAACAGTATTATTTTTCTCAATAAACTAAAAGTATTTTTAACAAATCCAATAATCCAAAATCAATATGTGAAATTACAGTGTAAACAGATATATCTGTGTGTGTGTGTGTGTGTGTGTGTGTGTGTGTGTGTGTGTGTGTGTGTTACAAGTTTTGAAATTTGAAATTTTTGACAAACATTCTATGCATGTATTTACATACAAATGAATGAATGGACAGATGGGAGGGTCGATGGCAGGGGCTGATTAAGGCTCACTGGTGCCCTAAGCACTGACAAATCTTGGTGCCCTCCTCCTTTCCACGCTGACCCAGTCCATTTTAGTTGTTGACCTGTCTGACCAGATATAGAGGCTGCAGCAGTGCCAAAGGATCATTGAAGCTGTATGACATCTTACCAGTGCAGTGGTCTTAGATTTCCATCATGTCTGAGGCACAGAGGTCAGTCGAGAATATTCCACAAGAGGAAAAATGTGAAATTGTTAATGATCTTACTGATCGACAGAGGTCAGAGTGCACTGCGCCAGCAGTGCCCCTTGTGGTAGACCTGGGAAGATTACTCTAGAGTGCACCATGATCAAGGAACATAACATTATGATCAATTTGCACTAGTTTTATCATATTTTTTTTTTTTTACAAATCTTCATTCGTTTTTTTCCCCCAAACTTTTCTTAACTTTGTGGTGCCCCCTTTGGCCCTGGTGCCCTAAGCACGTGCTTAGTCTGCTTAATGGTTAATACGCCTCTGGTCGATGGATGAATAACTGGATGCACGAGTGAATGAAAATGCGGTTACATATAAATGGATGATTTATGAATAGACAGATGCAAGTCTGGCTGGATAAATAGATACTTACTCAGACGGACTCGTGCTTGTCTGTTTGTCTTCCTTTGTATTTTCTTTCGACTTCTTTTTAAGTATCAATTCTAGTATCATTGTTTAAGCCCGAGACAAGGATCGTGGAATGAAGGCCGTGGAGGATCTGAAGAAAGAAGGGCTAGATCCCTTATTCCACCAACTAGACATCAGTAATCAAACCAGTATACAAACCCTCAAGGCCTTCCTGCAGAAACAATATGGCGGACTGGATGTTCTTGTCAATAACGCTGCAATTGTAGACGAACTGGATGCTCATATCTATATCACCGGAACTGCGAAAATTGTAACTAAAATTAAAATATTCGTCACTGGTTACATTTCATGGAATTCAAACAGTAATCAAATAGAAAAATGCAACGAACAATTTCGTCGTTTTCTTATTCAGCAAATATTCAAGTGAATATTTAGATTTTAATGTGAAATTACGACACATCGGCACAGTATAGGTTTTATAATACCAGGATAGACGGAAAATAGATATGCAAAGTTACTACAAGAATTCGTGGTTTCATGATTATTATTAATTATTCTGAAATATTTAAATTCGTCGTTTCAATCTTTTCTCTTTGAACATTGATTAAATCTTGAATACAGGATTTGTACTACAGAACCACAATATGACGTATTCGTATTTGCTGAAATTAACACTGTATTTGATTGTTGTAAAGATTTCGAGGTTTTAAAAATATAGGTTAAAGCTAATATCGAATTGACATTTACTAATATACCGTAATTATGTTATCTTGTGCTTTTGCAACAATTAGTGAATTAATATACGCAAGAAAACTGAGATTGCTTCGTTAGTTAGTTAGTCTCTCTCTCTCTCTCTCTCTCTCTCTCTCTCTCTCTCTCTCTCTCTCTCCGTACATAAGTATATAAACACACTTATTTTTTATTCTAGGGCAGTATCCTCTTTGCAAAACAAGCAGTGAAAACACTGCAAGTCAATTTCTGGGATACGTTGGCTGTCTGCAATCAGTTATTTCCCTTACTTCGACCTCGTGCCAGGTAGGATTTATTTATTTTGTTTATCTTTTATTTTTTTTTACATTTATTTATTCATCATCCATTACAATTAATTATTAAGTTTGATTCCTTGTATTGTCAAGTATGTTCTGGAAACATGAATAGTCAGTCTACTGCCAAATGCCTCTGCGATGAATAATGTCGATTGCGTGTGTGATGAATAATGCCGATTGCGTGTGCGATGAATACTGTCAAATGCATCTGCGATGAATACTGTCGATTGCGTGTGCAATGAATACTTGCGTGTGCGATGAATAATGTCGATTGCGTGTGTGATGAATACTTGCGTGTGCGATGAATACTGTCGATTGCGTGTGCGATGACTAGATCTTCGTTGCTGCTAAAGACTGTAGTACAAGTTCACATAGGATAAATCATTAGCCATTTCATATGATAACACCAAGTACGGTCAAACCTGCCCCAACGGTCATCGTCATTAAAAGTTCATCTAGAGATTACTTCTTCTCAACTGCCATTTCCGTTCTGCCCCTGAAGCTTCCTTTATAAAATATGTATTAAACAGTCACCTGCATTCCACGGTTTCCTGTTCGAGAAGCAGTTCATTAATATCACAAGGGTTGACTGATAGAGTTTGAGTCAGTGAAAAAACGAAGACAAAATTATCAAAATAGCACATTACAGTACATGTACATATGAAAACGAATACAGGCTAACTCAGAGATGCATGATCATGACTACACCTAGCTATTAAATCATGTTTTGGTCCGGTACACAATTACTATTAGACAAAAACGTTTTACAGATGGTTTACACATGCGCTAGTTATGCTACTCAAAAGATATTCCGAAATCTAAATCTGATCAAAATGGTGGGCGTCGGTAATTTCCTGTTTTAGCTCACGACTCATTTCAACAAATCCACAAAATCAAGCGGCGTCCTATCAAACACTTCTCTGATGTTGGAAAACATATCCGCAAACACAATATGACTGTATCCTTGCTCAAACTATTTTCTATTCAAAAGTAAAGGTATTTTCTCTGTTAATCAACGCTGGTTACTCACCAGCGAATCTAACAATGCAACGCTAAATGGTAAACATCCGCTTTCATTTAATTTTTTGGGACTGATAGATATCACACGTTAAAACAAGGTACACCCCATAAGCTTATATGTTATAATCATTGCCATCATCGAACACAAAACATTTACCCTGATGTTCCCAACAAATGACAATAATAACACACAGTCAGTACTGATCTGAGATCATCCAGAATTACCACTCTCCACCTACCTCATTACCACTCTAAAAATAGCAACGTGTCAGGTAAAAGGACCGGTCTGTAGTAACAAACTCGTTCGCCTCTATGTAGCTTTTTGTTATTTGAATCGTATGCACCAAATTCGATTTCGGGTCCAAGAACCATCAAGTTTTCTTGCGGAGTCTGCAACAAAACCTCTAAATAGACAACACATTGTGTGTGCTGTAGCTCATTAGATGGATGGTACCATTAAACGTTTATGGGTAAGCCAGATGCTGTATTCAAACCTTCCACAGTGTAATCTGAGATGCATTCAGTGTGGTTTACTAAATTTCTCCACTGGAATATTTGACACTTTTGTCCTTGATACCAGTAACAGTTACCAATGCCTTAGCAGTCAATGTGATAAGTTTTAACAACCCAACTGCTATTTTATCTCCACACAAGCAAATAAAAGTGCCTCCAAAACACATGGAAAGAAGAGACTACTAAGAAATATGATCTCCTCTACCAAAGCTACTATTGTTATTGGTACGGAATCATTGCTAGACAGCAACATAAATTCATCTGAAGTATTCACATCAAATTTCAGGTCCTACCGCAAAGATCGTCCAAAGGGATTCCTAGTATCAGACCAGAATTCCTGTTGCGAGCCAAACAATAACTTTGAGTTGGCTTTGGTCAAATTCAAGGTTAAAGAGGAATCAGATCTATACGTGGGTGCCTTCTACAAAGCTCCCTCTATAACCGAACCAACCTACCTAGATCAGCTTTACTCATGCCTTACAAGAATTCCATGCGGTGCGCACATATGGCTAGAAGTAGACTTCAACCTGGCCGATATTGACTGGGCGAATGAGTTTCCACTACCACAATCCACAAATAACGCCAATGCCATCAGCTACTAAATATCATTAAGGACTCATTCCTGGAAATGCAGCACCACGTGTAACTGAATTTACTTCAAAATCTGCTTGATCGGCATTGCTGACCAAGAAGCAGTCTAGCCTACGACACATGAAACTGAAGAAAGCAGCTCGTTTAGTCTTCTAACACAGGAATGCAAACTATACGTGAAGAATTGAAGTCATCACAAGAAACATTCATACGTGAATCAGATAACCTTTCTGCAAATTACACACGGAAAATGTTTCAGGAGAACATCAACGGTTAATGGATAAATTTATACCATCTAAGACCTTATCTGAAGAAAAAAAAACAAGCATTGGATAGGTAATTCCATCAAAGCCCAGCATAGAAGACGGGATAAATTGCTTGAAAGACAGAGAACAACAGGAAAAACAAGAGGTCTGAAACTATGCAAAGAAGATAAAGCAAGACCGCAACGCTTAGAATGGCAGACCTACTGGAGACGCATTGAACACTTGATACATGTTGATAATACAAATTAAAAAAAAAACAACAACCAAAGAAGCAGAAGAGACATTGAAGCTCCTGGCATGATATCTCAAACTCACGAGCTTTCCAAAATCACATTCTAATGAACTATTCACCTATAAGTAAGACCTCGTGATTATCATGGCTATGTCGGTAGACGTAATGTATCTCATTGCCGACACGTAAGCCTGATTGGTTTCAGTATGAAGGGACGAAAACGTACACCGGCTCTAATTTACTTAGTTATGCCTTTCCTATCATTACTCTTCTGACTGTCCTATAACTTTCGTCTTTATCTTTGACCACGTACCACCCGCTGCATAAATAGTCAAGTGTGACTGCATCAACGTATTTATAGTTTAGATATAGATACAAAAGAAGTATTGAGTCGTTGTCCACATGGGCTGCTGATTCATCCACTCATTACGCTGTAAGACTGGGCCTATACAGTAACACATATTATCTTGTGTACGTAACAAACATGCATTATTAAATATTAGGTCAGCAATAACCTAGTTTGAAATTATTGTTAAGACAGTTTGCATAAATTACAAAAGAAGAAACATTATTTCAGAATTTGAAAAAAAGAGGATATGTTTCACAAGAAAAATATTGTAATTAACAAAATATAAAAATATGTTGCAAATCTCTCTCTCTCTCTCTCTCTCTCTCTCTCTCTCTCTGTATATATATATATATATATATATATATATATATATATATATATATATATATATATATATATATATATATATATCTTGAGGGGTGTCTGTGTGTCTGGGAGAGAGAGAGAGAGAGAGAGAGAGAGAGAGAGAGAGAGGAGGGGGATAACGTGTGCTCTGAGTTTTAATATTTAACCATTTTTATTTTTTAAGGGTTGTTACTCTCTCAAGTAGGGCATCTACTTGGACTTACAGTAGGTGTAGTGACGCCATCAAAGACAGAATCAGGAATCCCAATATCACTATGGAACAACTTACAGAACTTATTAGAGAGTTCGAAGAGTATGTATGGTCTATTTTTCATTCATTTGGTTTTCTTTAGTTCATTGTTATACCACTTGTGTAGCATGAATTCCCCATCTTTACAAAATGCAAATGGATACATGAAGGTGCTCATTTCTGAAATTCTGTCGTTTCCATATGCCCTCGGTGCCATTGAATCTCTCTTTGTCTGTCTGTCTATTTGTCTCTCTCTGTCTGTCTGTCTGTCTCTCTATGTCTCTCTCTCTCTGTCTCTCTTAAAATATTGTACCTTTCTTTTAATGGATTTTTGTGTATATGTTGTAGTTCAATTTTTGCTACATTCTACAAACTGTTGCACTCCTTATTCGGTCTGTTTTAATGTTAAATTTTATTTATAGTTACTTTTCTTGTTTTAGACTGTGTACTATAATGGGTTTAAATATTTTTAGTACTTGTGATCAGTGGTGTAGCGAGGATATTTGGCGCCCAGGGCAAAACGCCCAAATTTGCTCCCCCGACTGTCCCTGTTGCGCAGTTATGTACCTTGTTTCCAAAAACATTGTTTGTATTGTGTTACTTAAAATAAGTGTACTCTTCAAGTTTCACTAATGGGTTCAATATATAATCCAACAAATCTATTGTTGATACTTTGGGCCGATTTGGGCGCCATTTAGCCACCGGCGCCCGGGGCGAATGCCTCAACCTGCCGCCCCCACCCCCGCCTCGCTGCGCCACTGCTTGTGATCGGAAGATCTCTAACGTTATATAGTCATATATCATATATCCCAAGTGTCCATACCAAGATATCATTTATCACATACATAGATACATACATACATACATACATACATACATACATACATACATACATACATACATACATACATACATACATACATACATACATACATACATACATACATACATACATACATATCAGCAGTAAAGTGGGGCTGTTTGGCATTTTGGTGTGAAGGGGAATTTAACATGGAGACTATTGGGGCTGTATAGCGTCTTGGGAAAGTGGATTTAATGTATAGGAACAATAGTAGAGGTGAAGTGACGTCCCGGTACTGAAGATTGGTAACAATGTTGCAACAATTGTAGGAGCTGGGCCCGGTTTCACTAAACATCTTAAGTATGAGTTTCAACTCAGATTTTGATATTTTCCTCAAGATTTGAGATTTTTCTTAAATCCGGTTTCACAAAGAACAAATGAGAAAAATCTTAACTCAAATTTGAGAACTGTCCTCAATTATCTGAGGTTAGGGTTATGCTCCCTCAAGTGGAGACGCTCAAATATAGCGCTTGAACGACGTTATCGTCGACGTCATCAAAGGATTCGATTAGAAAGGAGAATTATAAGGGACAGAGGTAACCCAATAGATTTACCAGACTTACCTTTTTATTCATCGTAAATACTGTTACTGAAAAACTTGATTTGGTTTTTACGAAGCGGAGCATGGCGTTACCGCCCCTTCACAAGGTGCTTGTGGCCTTACGCTTTTTCGCTACTGGCGCTCACTTCAGGCTCATCAGAGAGTCCTTGGGTGTGAGTGTAGCCACTGTAAGCAGATGCATATTTGAAGTGGCGAGAGCCTTAGTGAGACAGGCAAACAGTCCCGGATTACCCATTAGGCAGAGTAGGCAACTGCCTATGGGCCCCGCGACTTTTATGGGCCCCATCAGGGGCCCCCAGGGGCCCCCATAAGACCGTGACCGTGGGTCTGGAGCCCCAAAAGTTTGACTGCCTATGGGCCTTCACGGTGCTTAATCCGGCGCTGTAGGCAAAGAAGTTCATACAATTTCCCAGAGAAGAGGCAACATCAGCTGTCAAGCAGGGGTTTTACAGGATTTCTGGTATGCACTGGGTTTACCTCAGTTGGGACTAGAGAGTGGGACATAGACATAGACTCATATAACGCATACAATATAGATTCACAAACATGTCAAATTGTTTGTTAGGCAAGAAAACAAAACTTTTCGAAGCCTATGAAGGACCTTTGGATTTTATGTTAACATCATTTCGTTAACACAGAGGGGATTGCATAGGTTTTCTTCTCTTCCTCAAAATTCGTCTAACTCTTGGTCCGCAGATAAGGACTCTCTTCAAAGATCATTGTCTCTCCGTAGATAAAGACTCTCTTCAAGCATCCTTTTCTTTCCACATAAATTCTTCTTTTCCAAACGCTCGTATAAGTGATTTTGATAATTGTCCATGTTGATTTCACATACATGGGTAAGTCTATACGGAACAGCATTGACGATACGAGAGAGACGATTCTACGTTTGGCTACATCTTGTGAATATATGTATAGTGGAGGAGCGGATCGAAACGGTTTGAGTTCTTTTCACCAATCCTAACAGAGTTACAAAATCGAGTGACAGTGCGAAGTCTGTCTTCTAATCTAAAGAGTGTGTCTGTGACGTCACATTCTCTATATACGTGCGCCAGTGTCTGTGCGCCGTGAATCGATTCGACAGTTTTCAATCATGACGGAAACTAAAAAGATTTGGTGTACACCGGCCGTGGAGACAAGAATGGTATAGCAGTGGCTACCAAAGTAGAAACAATTCTACTTCCAGAAGAGACCGATTTTAATTGGGATTTAGTGGATTTTCTCTATTCTTCGGAAGAATTTGGTTCGGTACCAGTGCCTTCGCCACTTTCTCTTTCATTACCACAAGTGGAGGATTTTAAACCTAGACAGAAAGAAGAAGTCGATGCTTTTTTTCAACAACAGAAAGAAGCAAAACAAAATTTTCTCCTTCAACATCAACAGCAAAAAGAAGCAAAAGGAAACGACAGGAAGAAGAAGCAGCAGCAGTAAAGAATAAGGTTTAGGAGAGAAGGAGGACGGAGGAAGGCAAACGATGACGTTACGTTTAGACATTTTGGCTGAGTCAAAAAGTCTGAAACAAATGTACCAAACTTCTTTAACACGGCCGAAGAGAAAAAGATCTTTACAAGCCAAACAGCTCAACCCCGTTATAACGCCTGAGATAGCAAAAGTGGTGATTTCTACCAAGTCATGGACAGGAACCAGTCCAGAAGGTGGGCATTGACCATGGCAAAGGCTAAATGTAGTTATAGATGATTTCGTTCCGTTCCTGAGTTTGTTTTGTTATTACGAAAACAAACACCCAACGGTCCTTTTCAGCCCCCCTCCCCCCCAATTCTATCGATAAGAAAAAGTATTCATTTTGCCAAAATCAATTGAAACGCAAAATCCATTTTTACCCCATGATGTACGTGTTTGAATGTAGTTCCTTATTCTAAAAAGTCAAAACAAAGAGGCACTTATGTTTTTTTTCTGTCTGGACAATTATGGTATAAATGTTACAATCCAATATCACAATAAATACAATACAACACAACACAACTCTGAAAAGTTAATTGGTTTATTGTATTTTTGTTCACTCTCTCTGTTTTTTAAAATAATCTATTCACTGTCACAGGGTTCCTCTTCTCTTCTTCCTCACGTTCCTCTCGTCTTCTTTTCATCTTGCTAAACGTGTTAGTTTTTTTTCCTTTGGGGAGGGTACTTTTTCTTTTTCCTGTTCGTAATCCCTCTACCCTTCCTA
This sequence comes from Unio pictorum, assembly GCA_030141615.1. NCBI lineage: Eukaryota > Metazoa > Mollusca > Bivalvia > Unionida > Unionidae > Unio > Unio pictorum. Next base: position 22,798,142 of record JARLTB010000218.1, on the reverse strand, counting down.
ATAATTAGGGCTACGAATACCGCGATCCACAAGGAGAAATGCACACTGAGTGTAAAGTTAAAGGATTGACTCTCAATTATCGCAACGAGTGGTGAACTTTGTCGTGCTTAAAGAAGCCTTGCAATCTGGACAGGATGAAAACCTTAGAGTGACTGCCAACGAACTGCACAAGATTGTGTGTTTACCCACACACCAAATCGGCAGTCGACCCTTGGTAAAAGTCTATCATATCGTCATTATAACTACAAAGACCAAACGATAAAGATGAATACTTTTAAACGTACAGCATTCAAGTTCGGAGATTCTCAGGTAGAGTGCGATTGCATGGATGCCGTACGCAGTGACCTCAGTGATTCAGCAGGACGTTATGGGAACTTTACTGTGACTACTACCACTTCACCTACCATGGACAATGATAATGTGCGTGCCAAACCTGATGGATGCAAAAGCCATACCACTGATTATCGTGGACTCTTTACTGGATGTCAGTCTCTGCGCGAGACCGTGAATTTACTACCCTACGGATGTCATGCAGCCCTAAGTAAAATGCTGCGGATCTCACCGTACAGTCATCGAAATGAACTTGTAAAAGACGAGTATTCGTTCCCCGTGGGTTTGCCTGAATACCGTGACTTTGAAAAATCTTCTCCAAACATTTAAATGAAAATAGCCACAATATATGCCAGGACCTATCCCCTTTAAGAAATAGCAGAGCCAGTTTTTTTCTACTTGGGCGAAAGGGATAAAATCAAGTGTTTCAGTTGCGGTTTGTCACTTTACCAGTGGGAACAAAGATTCCGTTTACCTGGAAGATATTCGATGGTCTCCGAATTGTCACTACCTGCCTTTAGTGAGACCCTAGTCATTTAAGTGACATACTAAAACGTTTAAGAAACCAGCTTGGCTAGGAGGCAAACGATGAACAACACCTAGACAAGTATTTGAAGAACAATATTCAAAGATTAATAAGTGAATTGCAAGAGATCTGCAAGGAAGTTTGCCAGTGACTTGCTAGAGCAAAATCTCAGTTGGTGTCGATAGAACGTTTGTTTTGAGAAATTCACAAGAGGAAAGTGACAAACGTCAACCAACGCGTCAGATTTATCTGGATCAAGTGTGTTCCTCCTAATATTCTACGTTAGACCGTATATATCAGAGGACTGTATTACCATTCTCGACCGTTACCCTGAATGACAGTGGTCAGAAAGTACTCACAATATCTGTCACGTTCGCTCTAGAAGATTTTCAATAAAATGAAAAGACATTCAGAAGTGACCCTAAACGTGGGTATAAGCACTGACATGGTCATGATTACTTTACAAGAGAACATTCGTGGTTTGCCTGTGGAGCTGAGAGAATGAATTTCTCGAGAGATGGTCAAAATACAATTCAAGCGCAAAGAACAATTGCATCCGTTACGTCACCAGAGTTTAAACTACTGGAACCTAAATGTTATAAGATGTCTTATTCAGATGAAAATATTCCAGTAGTCAGACCTTGCTCAGCTGGACGTGGGTGAGAAGTATCGGTTTGTTTCTGATTTTTGTTGCTACTAGGTGCACATAATGCAACGAATTCCAGAAGAATAATTAGAAGATTACCAAAGTCGTCTACACAATGTAAACTTAGCTGAAGAGAAAACGTCTGAAAGAAGTATAATGTGTATGTTAGTGACTGAACAATTTAGATTCGATACTGAAGTATGATCATCTTTGTGCATAAAATACATGTATTGCTTCTGTAAAGAGGGTATAAAAATGGGTGTCCGGCTTGCTCGATAACGTGCAAATCGGTAACTGGCAATTCGGCCACCGCCTATTCGGTAACGCGCACTTTGGTCCCACTCTTTACGGTACCGAACTAATCGGTAAAAAGCAGGCAACTCGGTCACAACAAAACAATAAAGTTACACAATTTTTAAGACATTTAATAAGAAATTCCATCAGTTCAGTAAAGTCGCGCAATTTATATTGTCATTTAATAAGAAATGTAATTTAATATAGAATTCCATCAGTGCAGTAAAGTCGCATTGCATAATGAACGATTTAAAAAAATTCATATACAATATAATTTCAAATCAAATATGAATGAAATTAAATCTTCACAACTGACGACGAAGACCGTAAAGTTAAAATGTTCACTTCTGATAATAAATGTATTACGTGTGGTTTTATATGTTGTATCCCTGACTGTCGGTTCAGTGGTTTCATGTATTATATTACTTCCAATGGTTGGCTTCTTTCGATTAATCTCAGCTGGCTTGTAAACTGCTTTTTTTTTTACAGCAGTTAACTTACGACTGGCTTCTAACAAATTACTATTTTGGAATTGCTTTGTATATATAGCAGTCACAGGAATCGCTTCTTCTTTACTGTAACTATAATTATCCGATTACCGTGTGGTCTTTGACCGATTAGCCTGGTACCGAAAAGCTTGGGACCCGTTTGCCTGTTACCTATTAAGATGTTACCGATAAGACTGAGACCGATTTGCCTGTTACCGAGTAGCCCAGGAATAATGAAAATGGGTTACCATGACACAAATTTTTATCACTTGTGATATAACAGATGCCGTGGAAGGAAATCAAGGAGAATATTCAAACGGTGGAGGATTGCCAAAACTTATTACGAGGACTGTAACTCATACATTGGGGTCGACGTGTAGTGTTTTTCTTAGTGACTTGCTTTCTGGGATTTCGTTTACCAGCAGATTCCTTGAGGACACATTACTAGCTTTACTTACCACAAAATTAAACATGAAATTGGAACCTTTAAATATCCACGAGAGACTCAATATGTTAAAAGCCTGGCGCTTTCATCTGGATATTTCTCTACCTCTATGAGAAGAAAAAAATTCGTCAATTTTTAAATACTTAAAATGTGTACGACGATGTGTGTGTAGCATGGAATTTACACCCTTGCCGGACAGTTGCGCGTGACTGGAAACGTTAGGGTATCTTTTGCTTTGAAGAAAGAAGTAGCCAATTATGTTCAAGAATTGTGATCCTAAAAATTCATCTTCCAGTCAAAAGGTAACTTTTATACCTGTGTTAGTGACATTCTCAGAAGAAGAATCCGTCACCGAGGACAACCACTCCTTTCAGGACAAGACTGTCATGGTGTGAATGTACCCAATGAAGAGACTGTAAGAACATTACACTCTACACAACACCCAAATGACACATTGGCTACCAAAAACATGTTGTACAGAGATTTGTTTATATTCCACATTGATCATTGTAATGTGTATTTTATTGCTGTACTTAATCATTTGGCATTTATGTATTTTTGCCTTTCATTTGTTTCTAATTATTTTAGCCATAAACGTGTCCTGAAAATTTTAAAAACTCTTGTCTTGTCTTTTTACGTGTCAACAGTGGCTTTCCCTACACTAATACCGCTACCTCTGCTCTTTCTGCTCCCTCTTCCTCTATTGTCAAAGCCGTCGACGAACACTTAGATCGTACAAGTTAGGAGACCTTGTATCCTCGCCATCCTTTAAACATGATAATTGCCGGAACTAGCAGTTTAGGCAGCACCGAATTTGTATAACGTTTGATCGAACATAATAATCATTTGATCGTTCGTCCACCTCAACGTAACCGGCGTAAGTCTCTTGCGTGCTTGCGAGAATGTCAAGGCGACTCGATCGTGTTTGTGGAAGGAATTCTTGGCGAAGACAACGGGGTCGTGTCTGGCACCAGTCAAACCTATCTTTTCATTTTCGACATTTTAGGAAAAGACGAAAAAGAAAATAAACTGAAGTTTATGCGCAAAGGTCATCATTGTAATGACAGTGTCATTTACAGCACACATTATTTGTTTCAACCAAGTAAAGCCCACCTCGCCATTTGTCTAATTACTGATTACGTTGTCTTGTTTAAAATAAATAAATCACAAGTGCAAGTCTTCGTGAAACAATTAGGAACACGTCAGCTGATGATGCAACTCAAACTCGACACGCCTATTTACTCGTAGATTTAAACCCCACCACCCAAGATTATTTGTGATTTCGTACCCATCTGTTTCCGACTAGTGCCACGACGGAGGACCTTTAGTTTTCACATCTCCGTCGTCGACTTAACAACAACAACAACAAAATCTATATAAATCTCGAACACTTTGGCTCTGTCTCACATATCGTCAACATGACGTCCCATCAGTCTCATCTTCCGTCAAATCGGTTCATGCCTTTTACGGCATCAGTTGCGTAAAAGAATCCACAAAAACGCGCTCGCGTCTTAAAAGCCAGCAATATGATGCCCCACAATGAGGTCACATGGGTTCATTGACCAATCATTTGACGGGCTAATAAAACACCTAAATAGCATACTAATCTGAAATTTATAACAACCTTAAGTAGTAAATGGTAGGTGCACAATGAGGTCACATGGCTTCATTGACCAATCATTTGACGGGTTACTAAAACACCTAAATAACAAATTAATTCTGAAATTTATAACAACCTTAAGAAGTGAATGGTAACCCCACAATGAAGTCACATGGGTTCATTGACCAATCATTTGACGATCTAATAAAACACCTACATAACATACTAATTCTGAAATTTATAACAACCTTAAGAAGTAAATTGTAGCCCCACAATGAGGTCACATGGGTGCATTGACCAATCATTTGACAAGCTACTAAAACACCTAAATAACATACTAATTCTAAAATTTATAACAACCTTAACACATTAGCCCCTAGCGACGACTTTACGGGGTATGAGGTAGTAGCCTACTTCCATGGTCTGTAGCGTCAAGGTCATACATGATACACTAAAGTGGGTGGTATCATTGAAAAGTAGACAGACGTAGCTCTACAATGATAGCAAGTAATCTGGACATTTTAATTGCATTAAAAAATACAGAGGGAAAAACCGAAGTTTTTGGACCCTTTTTTTTTCCACCCAAAAATCGCTCATGGTCGGATTCCGAATTTGTGTCCAGATTTTAGACTTTATGACCTCAGATCTACGGCAGACCGGTCTGAGACGCACACAGACAGGTGAACATGTGCAAAAAGTAGGATAAGGTGGACATTTTGAATAAAGAGTCTTCTACATACGAAAATTATGGGTCCGTTAAGCAAAAAAAAAAAAAAAAAAAAAAAAAGTCCGATTTTTGCCCTTCTGCTCATGCGCCAGCAAACTAACCAATGAAAAACATTTTCTGTATCATTAGTAACCATTTGTCTAACAGATTATTGTTTGGAAATTAATGGATTACGATGTATTTAGAAATAGTCCCCAAAATGTGTTTCCTACTCGCATTTCATGCGAAAACAGCAAAACCCTCCAGGGGTTAATGTGTTAAGAAACAAATTGTAACCCCACAATGAGGTAACATGGGTTCATTGACCAATCATTTGACGGACTACACACTTAAAACAACCATATAGAATTAGATGAAGCATCAGGGATAACAAAAGATATATAAATAAACATTGAAGCGTTTAAGAAAATAACATCAGGTACAAAAACAAAAGGGTGGACTATGGATACCATCATCTAGGAATTAACACTCCTCTCTATATATTTCTAACATTTTTCCATATACATAAAACACCAAGACCACCAGACCCAGCGGCACAATGATGCATCCAAATACCAATTAGTCAGTATTCTCCTAAAAACTAAATCAGAAATACAAGGTGGTATCGAACCTCGAACCATCAGGAATGCGGGACTAGTACATCCGCATTAGTAGGCTGTCACATGGGACTATCTACACTTTTGTAACAACATCACAGAGTATTTCCAAATTGATAGGGACAGATTTAGATCTAGATACCCAGAAGAGAGGAGGACACCGGTGCTGACAATCAAGACGAAGGGAGGCCCAAGGAACAAGAGACGACAGGATGACACAGGAGCAAACAAACCAGAATGAGGAAAGACTGGTTAACATTACGTAACCCTCCATTACGTAACCCTCCATCAAAAAGTCCTTCTAAGGGCTACTGCCATTTAGCCATTACAGAGCTCTCATTAGGTACAAAAGCTCTATTTGACAAGCTCTGTTGAGAAACCTAACTTGATCAATTTCGAACACCGCCAATCAAATTCACAATCCATATAACCTAACAGTGACCAACCTACATATGTCTCACAGACATTCTAGAATTAAAATTGTTAGGGACTTACAATACGTACAATGGGTACTAGAAACATTGGTATGTTAGGAGTTAGAAAAAAATCTTCAACTACACAAAATTTGATTTAATTACTCAGGTGGCTTAGACATTATTGGTATATTTTCCGTCCATTAATGAAACTGGACATGATTTGAAATAAGTATGGCTTGGGCCTTTCAAGGCTGTCGACATACATGGGCTGGCTTATCGGATCTTTTCCTTCTTTCTCGCGACCAGAAACCCTCAACATGACGAGACGTGAAAACCATTTTTCACCAGTCATTATTTGGTGCTATTGCACCTCTATTACACTCCTTCCGATTGGTTGATAGGGTTGACTGCGTGTTTGATCCATTCTCACTCACCCAGGTCCTACATTCATGTCGATAGTCCCTCATTAGGGGCGCGACATGACGATCAAATTAAATAGCACACTATGTGTGCATAAACGCCCGTGGGGATGTGGCACCATTCCTTACCCCACGGGAAAAATTAAATAACTTTCTTTTGAAAGATAAAACAGTGAATAATGACCCTTCGTGTGAAGTGAGTGTAAGGTATGTTTTCCTTAACGTCTATGCTTGACATAAATAAACCCAAACGTCCTTCATTCGCGCCATTCTACAGAATAACAAAACAAGATGTCAATATAATTATTTAATTAACTGAGACACAGTTGATACTGGATGATGGATGTAGTCTATGTGGTAGAAAGGCTAGAAAGAGTTACCAAAGACTTTGTAACAAGTCAAGTGACGAACCTGAAAGTAAAGGATCTGGTTGAAAGTATGCTACTGGAATAAGTAGAGAAGTTGAGAGGTTTTATAAATGCTCAATATGTGAGAGTGGTAACCTTGAAGGAGGCACTTGACAATGTCATCCAAGTGAGGGGATTTCTAACAAACATATTGTATTGGACAGAGTTGTGAAGTGGGGAGTAGACCAACTAAAGGAAGTCAAAGATGAAAAAGGTGTTAGAAGAAGTCAGGAAGATGAAAGGTAAATGGACTAAAAAGAGACAAAGACAACAAAAAAGACGAATGAGGAATTTGAAAAACTTACTAACTGGATGAAGGTGCAAGAGCAATTTAGAGCATCGGAACATCTTGATTGAATATCATAGAATGAAACGACGAGGTCAATCTGTCTTAGAAAACAAACAAAAACAAAAACATTTTGATAGAGACAAATACACACACGCATACTATTTCGAGGTTTTGATATTATGTTAGTTCGTTCTAACTAGCATGGTCAAGTTTATCCAGGACTAGCTCAGTACATTTTCAGAACATTAAATGCAGCTAAAGCAACTGAACTAGTTGTAAACACATCGCGTGAAACATTGTATATACTGTTAGCTACATTTAATGAAGCCGACCTGAAAATTTACTGTGCTACAGATAGGATAAAATTCTCAATGGTGTTTGAAATGAACTATGTCAGAAAACGCTGATCTATGCACATAAGACTATATACCTACCTATACACTTCATAGCATGCCAACTCTCTAAACAACAACGGAAAACTTAGCCACAGCCAGAAATGGGTTATGTCAAACATGCTCTATTATAATTTTGTTAAGCATCTTCGTTGTGCTCCAGCTGAATATACCTGCAATATTTATTGACAAATAATACACTTACCAGCCAGAAGGAATCATTTATCCCTCAACACACTAATCCATAAGCAAATTTCACTGCATCACTTGCCATATTTCCAAGACAGAAATAGAAACTTTCAAAGAATCCTTGAACTTGAAAGTTTAGCACATTGTTATACTCTAGGGTCCGCATATTTGGAGGGTGAGGAGGGTCTTTTATACGGGAGACTGGGGTACTCAAAATTGGAAATGATGAAAGGAAACAGTTTCTTTCTAATAAATTTTAACTATTTATTGTTAATTTCAGCAGCAGAGAGGGTGAACAGACCACGTTTTCGAGCAAAAATAAGGCTTCCAGATAACGTTTTCGAGCAAAATATGGCTTATAGACTACGTTTTCAGACAAAAAATAAGACTTCCAACAAAATCTCATTTAACCAAAAAAAAAAGTATCCATTTTTGCAAAAACGGAGATTTTACGATTTTTTAATCAATTTTGCTCGCAACGATGTGGTCATCACCCTCTCTGCTGCTATGGGTTAACAAAAAATAATAAATGATTTGATCGAGTCTTTATGATGAAAGTCCTTAGGATGAAAATCATTTATGATTTCACAAACAGACTAATCGCTAACACCTCTTCTTGTAAATCAATCAGATTATTTGACTGGTCGGTGAGTTTGAAATTAATTCTGGTTAACGAATTATTATGGCATCGCATGTAGACAGGATTAATTGGGTTTTCAATAATTAGGAATCCTGGAGGAGTTGTTGGTGCAAATGAATAAAGAATATATCCCTGCTGAGCTTGATTTGATCGTTCGAGATTAATCTGATAGCTTCCTTCGATAACATCACATACTAAATTGAGCGCAATCACTGAGGATATATTCACGTTGAACGGAGCGATATGCCTACCGCCACCATCTGGATCATTATTATGTTTGAGGATTTTTATTTCCTGTGATGCTGTTTTTTTCCATGCATCATGAATTATTTTAAAACCAACATCGATGGTGTCACTGAGAAGTTTTTTTAGTTCCGGTACGTTATATCCTGGTAGTTTGAATGTCGGAATATCATTCACGGAGATTTTATAGTCTGTTGCAAATCTTGTTCTCGATTGGGGATTATCGTCATCTAGTATATCCTGAATAATTTTTAGGTTAAATACTTCCATATCGTCGATAATTTTGTTGCATGTTTCTACGACGCTGATAAATTCATCTCGGGTGAGAGAGCCGGATTTAAGAGATATTAACAACAGCGATAAATCATTATTCATTGCTGTGAAATTTTTAATGATTTCAGGTTCGTTAACAAAATGATATCCCTCTATTTCCTCCTCTTTTCTAGTTGGTTTGTATCCGAAATAAAAAAAACCTAAAGTGTTTTCGTGATCTTTATAACTCTTTATTGGATTATCAGGTTTTATTCTGTCGGTGATATAATCAGTTTTTTGTGGTTCTGGTAAATCAACGGTTTTTCCCCCTGGTGGTAATTCAGGCCATCCTAGTACGGTTCTAATAGAACTCTGATAGATATCTACGACGTATCCTTCTGTGTTTATCTCAATTGCGGATGATAGCGTCGGTTCATGAACTGTTATAGCGATTTTTGACTCACCTCCAGTAATCGATTTTATTCTACGCGCGAATTCATTATTGATTTGTTCGATTTGGTATGACCCTGTTGGTATCGAAACGACGTTCCAGTCTGGGGTACCGTCGTCTTTATTCTTATACGAGAACACCAGTGAATTATTCGGTTGTTGACCACCAAATGATTTTGATCTGATATTAGGCCAACTGTGGTATACTCGTAATTTTGCTAGCGCTATCTCCTTCACGGGGACTGGGCTAGGGAAATTCACACTAAACTCGGGTTCCGTTGATGTTATTGATATCATGCTTGTTTGTACTGGGTTCGTGTTCTCCACTATTTGTTGAAGTAATTCCATCGGTGTCGTCATTGTTATTATACTCATGTTGTATTTCTAATTTTGACACCGCGGAATCATAAATACTGACCATCACTGAGAACTCACAATCTGGTATGGTTGAAATTATTGAGATCATTTTGGTTTTTGGGTTTGTTTTTGGGTTCGTGTTTTCTGATTCCATCGGTGTTGTCATTGTTATTATATTCATGTTGTTGCTCTAATTTTGATATCGCTGAATCAAAAATACTGACCATCGCTGAGAATTCACTATCTGATATAATTGTATTATCGAGTGACGACGATATCATCAGGGATAACTGCGAATATGCGGTTGATGCAATATGAAATTGAATTAAGTAATTCTGCAGTTTACTCTGGCTGCATGATGATATCTTTTTTGCTATCCCGGTTGATATACCCCCGATTGTAGCCACCGCAGAAATGCAAATTGGAACTACGACCGGGGCAATCATTGTAACCGATGCGAGTATTATTCCGGCGCCAGCGAGAACGCTTGACACCGAGTACACAATAACATCAATTGCGGTGATTCTTCGTCGGTATTTTTTTATTTTTATTTGATACTCCTCAGTGAGGGTTTTGAGTCTAGTCTGAAATTCTCTGACCTGATCATAGCGACATTGCGTTGATGAAATCATTTTTATTTTAAAAACACTAGTGTTTTCAATTATTTGCCATCGTTAGCGGGAATTGCTAGTACTTCAGCCGGAAAAATGAGCTACGAGTTCTAAACACCAGGCTATTTTTGATCTAATGGTGGAGCTATCAACCGCGACGAATTGAAATTCTGGTGTTATGCCAGTCTCGATAATTAACGTCGCGATGCCACCAGAGTAGGTTCTATTATTATCAGTGATCATATTAAATTGATCGTTAGAGGCCCACGTTAACCTATAGATACCATCAACCTTCGCTTCCTCCTCACCCCTCAAGAGATCGATGGTAATTCTAGGATTTCTTGTCTCTATCCAATCCACGATTCCATGTTTGACCGTATACACGATATTTTTAATGCGCTTGTGCGGAATCCTTACCTTTTCAGGATCTTCTATTAGTTTAGAAATATCGAGATAATTTGTCTTGATTTCTGAAGCAGTCATCATCCTTCCAGCTTCCTTGTTAGCGAAGAATGAATTCAACAAGTCTTTAATTTCAGTGAGAGTCATGCCAACCACAAGCGGGGTCCCAAAGAATTTATGTACGACATTTTTGCGAAAAGAATTGTAACCTCGTATATGATCATCCAGCTCACGGCCGTGGGCGGCAATCTTGTTGTCTTGGGTGGTAATCATGCTGTCTTGGGCGGCAATCTTGTTGTCTTGGGCGGCAATCTTGTTGTCATGGGTATCAATCGCGTCGGTGATTGTAGACACAAGTGCGCCTGGTTTGAGTTTACCCTGATCGGAAAATAACGCGATAGTATCCTCGATTGCGTTTCGTTGTTTAACCAATATATCATCCAACGACACATCACTGGTTTTCAATTTACCTTGTTTGTCCTGAAATACAACTATTTCGTTCGGGTCAACATTTACTAAATTTAACGTCTCAGCTATTTCATCTTTGATTAGTTTTTTTACATCACCGGTTGCAGTGTCATCGGGTTTGGGTTTCAAAGATCTCCCCCAAATATCAATCATGTTATTGTAAAACTCTTTCTCTCTCTAAAATCGTTTTTGACGACTTCGTTGAAAAATCTTCGATTTTCTCCAGCGATTACTAGTGTATTCATTCACGACAACATGTGGTGGTTTTCCGCTTGGGTTACTCAAGGTGTTAGAAATAGCGTTAAGGACATTTAATACTTCGCTGCCACATATTGGTGGGTCATTCATGTGTTGTGTTGGTAGCGTAGAATACCAAGTCTTCATTGGAAGGGTTTTTATATAACGCATAAACTCTTTTGGTGGGGCTAATCCATATGAATCAAAATAGACAATCCCACGTGGATCAATAGCGTATGCAACCCAGTGAGTTCCGGGTCCGGTGCTGTTATCTAAATTAATGATTCCGGTTTCAACGCTGTTTGGTTGATGTGGTAATTGATCTTTCATAAAGACACCTCTGAAGTTTTTAATCGCGAGTTTTTTAGCAGCATCGAGTAAATCAAAATTGGACATGGGAACCATCAAAGACTCTCCAATTAATAAACCGGTCCTAGTCTTAGACCCTTTCCGCTGTACCACGAATACGGGGTTCCTGGTAGTCTTAGACCCTTTCCCTTTTTTTTATATCCTTTCCCAGTTGCCTTCTTTAGTGCCATTCCTGCTGCAGTACCAACGGCTCCTAACGCTGCCGCTTTAGCCACCGCTGGGGCTGCTGCTGCAATCAATGCTGGAATCGCAGCTAACAACGGAAATATATACCGCCTGTTTTAATCATATTTTTGATAGCAGCCGCAGAGAGAGTAATCTGGACACCCTTTTTTGCTACTAGTGCATCATTGAAATGTTTCACCTGACGAGTTGTCAGCGATAATTTATTTGCACCACCAGTCATTTGGTTGGGTTTCAACGTGATTGTGGTTCCGCATTTTTTAGCTGATTCCGATTGCAATTTTTTGATTTGACCAGGAGTTAACGCAACACTAATAACACTATATGACATTATACATAATAGATTGATTCTAATGGAAAAATCCTTCGGATTTTCAATCAAAGATTTTCCACTGGTGCATCTACCACTCTCATTCTTCCACCAACACCTTCAAGTAGCATTGATTTATCACTGAGAATGACAGCAACTGCTCTATAATTAGCAATAGCACCACGAGTCACATTAGCTCTAAAATGTATATCAACAACAGATTGTCTCATCAAATCAAGATGTTCCAGTGAGAAATAATAGATCGGATACAGATTTTTAAAATCATACTGTGATATTTGTAGACCGGTATCGACATTTTGATCACGTGCCATAAATGACAACAATCTATGATAAACTCGTGCAATATGATTTTCTGTGTAATTAAGTTGTATATCCTCGGATGGTTCCTGTTGGCCGTTTATTCTCAGTGAGACGTCTTTCACACCTAACTGATCAAATATCATATGGCTGAAGAGTTGATTGCCAACTCGTGCGTTATCCTGTAACGCAATAAATATATGACGTGGCGCAGCAACACCTTGTTTTGATGCTAGGTTCCACGTGAATAACCCGTTCAGATCTGATTGTTTAACATCTGTACTCACTGATAACCAACTCAACAACGACTTTCCTCCTTGGTCCATAAATGATAGTAATCGTTCTTCTGCGGTGATTGCTGGAGTCAACACTGGCATCCACAATGATATTTTTGTTAATTTGACTTTACCGGCATCAGCATTTGGATTTGCAACATCTGCTGGAATCCTCCAAATTGCGTCATTATCATCACTCTTTCGTACAAGCGATACTGTATGCTTCGCCCCGTAGATAACTTTTCTGACATTTCTACAGAATCCAAATATGTGATGCAGTGGAATCGCGCATGAAAATGATTTACGCGCTCCTTGCAACATTGAAATACGTGTTGCAGCTCCTAGATTGAAATTAACATCGTTGTTTATAATCATATCTTCAGCATCAATATTAGCGGTGCCAGCATTATTCTTTGGTCGTCTTACAACAAATTGTTTTCCTCCAGCGGTATTTGTAGCATCTTTTGCAAACATCATAGAAGGTCCTGCTGATCTTGTATAATCATCGGAATATCTCGCTAACCCGATTATTGTTGTAGCCACATCAACATCGCGATCTATCGCCTCAATTTCTTTTCCATCAATGAGATATTTTGCACTCTCAAATAACGCCATGATACCATTATTGACAAAACCGACTTGAGTACCAGCTGGATACGGTGCTGGTACAGCAGGAGTATCAGCAGCTGTTACAATTTCTCCTTCTACTTCAATAAACGCTTCACAGGGCAAAAAGTATTTACTGGTATCATGGACTTGAAGATCGATTCTTGCTCGACTATTTGGGTCTATTGCATGATAGGCGTAATATTGATAATCGCGTACAGAATCATCCTTGCCAACTGGGGCGTCTATATCAAACGCTGGATCATGTGACTTTTTGAACATTTTATTCTATTTATCAGAGTCTAAATCGCGATTTTCCATTTTCATCGTCGTAGTTTTTTAAAGCCACTTCCTGCTATCATATTTGCAATATTGCTTTGGTCGGGGGTTAAAACCATCGACGCTAATTTTTCATCTACTGCGTTATTTATAATTCTACTAACACTTGCAGGCATTTCCGCTGTAGACGGTAACGGTTTTGAAAATCCTTTGGATTTCATCCGTGATTTCACTAATGATGTTAATTTATTCTTCGCAGTTGAAAACGCTTTTCCAGCAAGATCTCCAACAGCACCAATACCCTTATCACGAATAACATCAATTGCTTTCATTCCTAATTGTTTAGCCAACGGCATCACTTTTGGAGCCATTCTCGCAAATAACCCTAAAATGGTATTACCTAAACCATCTCCGTAGTATGCTCTATAAACCGGAAACCGTGAATTAACTACGTAGACGGGGGTTGGTTTATCATGATTGTAGTGTATGATCATTATTTGAAATCAGAAACAATTTTTCAATTGACTTTTCAATTCAGTCACTATGATACCCACTTTCCACTAACTCGCCAATGAAATCTCGATATGTGCTGATATCCATGATACCACCCTGAAATAATCGTCTACAGATATCAGCTGCTTCATTAATTATTTCCGGTGAGTTATTTCCAGCTCGGAACCCTCCTAAAAGAACCTCTAATCGTGATATATCACTGAGAACACTACCAGGACATACCCCACTTTGGGGTCCACTGGAATCTCTTAATCCACTTCCGCTATAACCCATTGCTACATCCATTTTTTCTATTTCGTCTAAATTGGCTTTTTGTAAATAACCAAGAGGATCATAATCATCATCTCGATCAGGTGGTAGTTGTTGTTGTTTTTTAGGTGAAAAAGATATTTTCTTTGCAGGTTGCTGTCGCCGCCTTTGCGTTTTTTGTTTTTCATATTGTTCATACACTATATCCACCGCATTGATATATCCAATATATGATTCATTATCGGTATCAATTTGACTTTTTTCAGTTTTGATTTTATAGAATATATCAGCCCAGTGAGTTATATTTCTAACATATTTATGATGTTCTGGTTTCAACATTTTTTTTCTGTTTTCATAAGTCGTAACAACAAGCCTAGGAATATCTGCTAGTTTAGTATCATCAATTGCTGCTAACTCTTTCTCGTTAAATCTCACGCGTAAACCATCTACTGTTCTTTTTGATTCTATTTTTTGTACAGCCTGTTCTGTTTGTTCAGTTTTCGCTGCTATTTTTTCGAGTTCACCGATAACAGATTTCCCCGTCTCGGGATCATCCCCCAGTATAGCGCGCTCTACTCCCTTCGTTGCTGTTGTTACTGGTTTAAACAATTCTTCAGATCCCGCAGCAAAATCAGTCTGAAGACTCTGTCGTTGTTGTAGTTTATTCCGTACAGAGTCACGAATTGGTACAAATCTCTTAATTGCATCTAATCGTTCACGAGCCAATCGGGTTGTTAATGCTTCATTGACCATTATTTGAAATCAGAAACAATTTTTCAATTGTAAAACAATTTTTTAATCCGACCTAACACCATCGTGGAAGTGTTTTAACATCTCTATCATTGATGGGGAAAGTGTGATATTATTTATTTTTTATAAGGATTTCCACACTTTCCCCACTTTTCCATTGATCAATCTGAACCGTCCATCAATTTTTATTCAGTGTGAAATATTTTCACTGATTTTGACATTTTTAATCAAAAAATGCTAAAAAAAAAATGATAGTTCAATATCCCAACTTTTCAATTTTGAAATCTCGGATAAAATGCTATTCATGTTTTCAGAATTCATTATTCTATAATAATGATATATTTCTAAATGAAAAATATGACGCATTAGACGTAACTAAATCGAATTTTCTGTCCAGTCCCCTTTGAAATCGCAGATCGATAAATCCCCTCTGCAACTTTTCGTACTGAGGATATACAAATATCGAAGTGCCTACCGGCTTCATTCATTGATTGAAATATTTTTTCTTCGTTAGTTATCGTATTCAAAGATTTCACAGGTCTCGCTTTTTTCGAGTATTTCCCAGTCCCCCCTCGTTCGGAATTTTCACTTTGTGTAATAGCCTGCAGATTTGATAAAGAATTGTTTTTCGTATTAGAATCCTTGTGATCAGTGACAGAATCATCCTTGATCAATCCATAAAAACACTCATACACGAAACGATGATTGAGATAAGTTTTCTTCTTTCCAGCGCCAAACTTCAAATACCCCATACCATTATCAGAACCAACTGGTTTCTTCAGTTTGCGGTTTCTTACAACACCATCACTGGATGCTTCATAATTTGTGATCACAGGGTGTTGTCTGAATTCTTGGTTCATTCGTATACATAATACTATTGTTTGTCTAATTCATTGTTTGGTTCAATAATGAATCTTTCAATGTAGTCTTGAGGGGTTCTTATGATTTTGTCAGGGACGTTGTCGCTGACAGTGTCAGGGTCAGAGACTTTATCAGGGTCATAATTTCTGATTGATTGTCCATTTTTGATTCTTTTATCATAATAACGCTTCAATTCCCTGTATCGCTTACCACCGCAATTTAGACACAACTGAGATTTTCCCCTGACCCCAACTCCACATAGAATACAAGGTAACGGACCAAGGCTTCCACGTCGAAAGCTTTGCATATGATACCCACAAAACTCATTTCTGCATGATTTGTTACACGGGGTTATTGATCCAATCATAAGCCACTTACAGTGATTCATTATACATAAATCCTTCATTTAAATGCTTGTTTTAATTATAGCATGAGGGAATTAAGGAGAACGCCTTCGAAAAATGCTGAATTCAATGCTGATAAGGAGTTTAAAAGATTATTAAAAATTAGTCCTAAATTTAATATCGATAGACCCAAAAAACGTCCAAGAGACGGAAACATGAAAGAGTTTAAAAGATTATTAAAAATTAGTCCTAAATTTAATCTCGATAAACCAAAAAAACGTAACAAAATTAATCTCAAACGTCCAAGAGACGGAAACATGAAAGAGTTTAAGAGATTATTAAAAATTAGTCCTAAATTTAATCTCGATAAACCAAAAAAACGTAACAAAATTAATCTCAAACGTCCAAGAGACGGAAACATGAAAGAGTTTAAGAGATTATTAAAAATTAGTCCTAAATTTAATCTCGATAAACCAAAAAAACGTAACAAAATTAATCCTAAATTTAATCTCGATAAACCAAAAAAACGTCCAAGAGACGGAAACATGAAAGAGTTTAAGAGATTATTAAAAATTAGTCCTAAATTTAATCTCGATAAACCAAAAAAAACGTCCAAGAGATTACCCTGGAAAGATGCTCAATTCAATCTCGATATAGTTTCTAATACACCAAAGAATACAATTCTTGATAAAGCCATGATTAGTAAAATCAGAGACTGTTTTAATGAATTTAAGCGTGATGGAGCATCTTATTGTTGGTCAACATTTCGAATTGATGGTGTTGTTGATGCTACCATGACTGATGAAAAAGCAGCAGTGATAATTTCACGTGTTGGGGAAAAACGGTATTTTTTCCGAATCAAATTCATTATTGAAGTCGATGGCAAATGGATTATTAGGGATAAATTTGAACCAATCCTCAAGAATAAAAAAGCTGTCATTGTGAGTAGAGATTCCAAACCAGGAATTCTAACCGGCATTGACAAACCATACTACGAAAGATCTTATCCCGTAACAGCAATGGTTTATGGGATATATCCGTTAAATGATAAACCCGATATCGCAAAACTAGCTCCTATGAAATATTCTAGTTCACTGAATTGTGTAGCAGAACGAATAATAGAACACTTCACAAATGCATCCCGAGGAAATAAACTAACTGATCTGCGACGTAGGAAAATAACCGAGTGGGAACTGACAGTGAAACAGCATGGTGCAAAAATTTCTGATATAGCTAAATTAGAAGCATCATTAAAATTCCCAATATCAGTAACAACAATAACCGGAGAAGTATTATACGAACCGAAATATCAATCGCGAGGAGCCCCAATACAGATTATTGATCATAACAAACACGCGTGGACACCTGCGGTAACAGTATTTCCACGAGAACGAACCGTGAAATATATCCCTAAGGAGTTCGTCGGGGATGTTTTCTATGAAGAGAGATTATTTGATGCTATTCATGCGTTGTGTAAAAATGATCCTGTGTCAGTGTGGTTACTTAGAAGTGATGAAGATCCCGAAATAGGATTCGATCAATTTGTAAAACCAAATGGTGAATTATATCGCGTTGAAGAATTAGATAATAGAATGAGAAAAATCGCTAGTGATTTTTCACCGGAGAATTCCCATGAAAAACTACTCACGGATAGTTTTACTATTCCATCAGTGGTAGCTCACTTCGCAAGAGAAAAAAACTCATGGCGTCCAACACGAAGTGATTTTCTCGAGGATGTTAAATCGAGTTGCGTCGAATTTGGTCATGGAGGATTGTGGAATACGAAATACTCACGTGATGGTATGATTTCAATTGATATAGCCGCGTGTTATCCCGGAAGTTTTCTCGGGTATGGAGAATGCGCTGAGTACTTCAAACGATTTGGACACCCCACGCATGAAATGACTCGTGTTGCGATTAATGGACCATTGCCTAATTTTGATTTAACCGGATTCGCTCGTGTGATATCATTTGAATTAGCTACAGGGTTACATCCGTGTAGTTATGTTTGGCTCGGTAGACATCTATCTGAAAAGGCCTGGATGCCAATAGTGCTATTGAGATATATGATTGATTGTGGTATGCTAATATCGTTGATTGTTTCCGAGGCTATTATATGCTATCGAGCTCAGAAAGAAGTTTGGCTACCACAACCCGATCTAGATCGTATAATCAACGAACTACGAAAACAATTCCCTGATTTCAATGAAGAAGAAATCATAAATTGGTCTAAGAAGTTATTTGAAATTAAAAAAGAACAAGCAAAAGATCTCGGACGAAGAATAATCGGTAAATTTACCCAGGGTGGACGATACGACAACGCAAAATATTCTTCGCGGTTGATCATAGATGTCGCTGAATACGATTTTATTGTAGCGGATTTAATGAAACAGGGAAAACTTGTATCCCGTAAGGATGCTTTTCTATCCAATGGTGAGAAAATGGGTACGGTTGTTACCTACTGTGATGGATATAATTCCCAGTACACACATTTGAGAAGTTCAATGCTAGCCTATGCTTCTATTAATCTATTTTCGATGATAAATAGATTTCCTAATACCGCGGTTAGAGTGGCCACTGATTCGATGTATATACACAATAAGTACAAATCAGCTGTAGCTAAATTCACAGATCCCGAAGAAAATTGGGGGCGTTGGCGATTTAAAAAGGAGATGCTACATGAGTATTGTGAATCCGCAGACGTTGCCATGGATGATAAATATCTTTGTTGTAACCGTATTGAAATTCAATCAGAATTTTCTAATTCACCACCGGTTTCTGATCCAGTATGTAGATACAAGACAGTTTATTTAAACGGTTGTGGTGGGTCAGGAAAGACAACTCGTGCAATTGAATTATTTCGTCGGTCAACCATGATTGTGCTAACACCGACTCACAGACTCGCCAGAGAGATGATACAGCGAGGGGTAAATGCCTGTACTTACCATAGTTTCTTTCGATGGAAGGGTGACAAATGGACTCCTGAGCGTATGGGTGATAAATTCATTCCTGAAATCATCATTTGGGATGAAATATGCACAGTGTCATTAGATGTATTACAAACATTTCTCGAGTGGTTGTTAAACAAAAACACAAAAGTTGTCATGTGCGGTGATCACGGCCAACCACCACCATTTGTCGGTGCATCTCCACATGAATGGCTAAGGGGTTTTGTAGACTATTATGAAGAAATTACCACTGATTATAGATCACTTGATGAACGATTACGAGAATTCAAAGCGCTAATTAGATTACAACCGGATAGAATCCAATGCGAAATAGCGCGTGAAGTGATTTCAGAAACTCCAATGAATGATTTCTGGGAAACATGGAGACCAAATGATTTGATAATTGCAAGTAGAAAAATAGTCAGGGACACACTTCAGATGAAGTTATTTGAATTACATAAAGAAAAATTTGCAACGCTTCCAGTACCCCTTTGTTATAGGCCATCGGATACACGAAAACAGAACATTGAAGTTGATATTCCAGGACAGAGTGAAAAACAAATTCTCGTATTAAATGATATTGTGCTGGTTGATATCAATGTCGTTGAAGATGCATTGCGTGCTAATAAATCCCCGTGGACGCTAGGATACGCAGCAACAATACACTCTTCACAGGGATTGACTATATCGGATACAATTGTTTGGATGGTGGATAATCACATCGAATGGTCGAATTTAGTCTATCTCGCAGTATCCAGAGTACGAAAAATAAATCAACTTCGAAGAATTGTTTTCGATGATAATGACACAACAATGGATGATATTGATGTTAAAATTATTGATAAAAAACTCTCCGGTTACAAACAACAGGATAAAAAAAAACAACGAGAATTTGATATTGATGCTGAATTAATAATTACGCTGAAGAAACAACAGAATAATCACTGCGCGAGTTGCAATTGTATAATGCGTTGGCAGTATTCGGATAAGGATCCTCGCCAATTCACCGTAGACAGAAAAAATAACAGTCTCGGTCATGTCAGAAATAATGTGATGTTGACTTGTCTTGAGTGCAATAGACGCAACGGCGCTAGTTAAGACCATGCGGTGGCAATTGAGTATCCTCGGGAATTACCTGTAGATGTTGTCGAGTAAATCCTCGTTGAGGGGCAGTTGAATCCAGTTTATAGACTGGAGGTCTACCAGTTGATCGTGTTATACTAGATATCTTGTGTGTAGTAACACTCCAAATAGGATCAGTAGCCCTTTTTCTACCCCCTTCAAGCTCTCCTGGTTCGTATAAGTACCTCACAATGACATTACTACCAAGAATTGGTTCTTTGAAATCTTTTTGTGGTTTTTCAGGTATTGACTTCTTTTTAATCGCATTGATAGGTTTCATGTTGATTGTTCTAGTAATCTCGTTATTCAGTGCAGTAATCACAGATGGTAATCTTTTAACCCATTCACGGGATCTTTTTTCTTGGATGAATTCTTTTGCGTATTGATATCCAAATAACCGCTCAGCAATCGTCCGATTAAATCGTTCTACAATGGCCTGATCGCGATGTAGCGCAGTATGCCCTCGTCGTATGGTGACATTATGATGTTTCATTGTAGATAACACTGCACCCTGAAATTCCTTGCCAGGATCAACCTGCAATAGATTTGGCCAGTGCAGAGGACCTCGTCGATAAATCCTTTCAAATGCAGAAGCGACTTCAGTGGCTGAGTTTGTTTTTAACGGTTCTGCTTCTTTGTATCGACTTGCAATATCAATTACGGTTAAAGCGTATTTGTAACCACGATCATGTGGCAGAAATAATATATCAGCCTGATGAACTTCATTAGGAACTGTCACATCAAAATGCGAGAATTGAATTTGTTTAGGCGGTGGTAGATAAATTTGCCATAGTGCCTGTTTGGATAACCAATTAGCCGCAGTGGTTTTTTTTCACTTTTGCAGCGCTAGCGAGTTTATGAACTGCTGATTTACCCCTCCAGTATCCTCTTGGGGAATAATAAATTGATTCCATATTATTAATTACCGGCACCTAACATCAATTTGCTTTTCATAGCCGATTTTATTAAAAATGAAGCCAATTTTTCTTTGAAGGATTTATCAGGAATAGCATTTAACGCATGAATTAATTTCACATCTGCGAGATGCCTGTGTTGCAGATTGCTGCTTTTATAAGCAACATCATGAAGGTGACAGGCCTTATCAATGGCGTTTATTGGTTCTTCACCGGGTCGGGACTGATTTTGATCATTGAGTCTGATATCAAGTCTGGTTCCCGGTCCACAGTAGCTATATCCTGGAAGGTGCTTTTCTCCGGGGTACTTTGCCCATGGGGTTCCAGGGAGCTTTGCCAATTTGGCTGCGATATCACCTCCTCGTTTTTTTTAAAAACATCTCCGGATTGTAAAATCTTTGATTTTGTAGAAACAAATCTGAACTTCTTAATACCACATGTTGCACATCTACCAGTAAGTGCTGATCTGTTATTTTTAGTTGTAACCGTCGTCACATCATTTGTGCTAGTACGCGTTTTACACTTCATACAATATAGATCCATAATTTATGTATAGAAATATGGATATAATTGATTTTTCAGCGACTAAAACAAGAGAACCAGTTAAGCATCATGCAGCGCTACCAAACTCTATCCGGATGATTATAATCGGGCCATTTGGATCCGGTAAAACGCAATTGTTGCTCAATTTAATAATGAGATGGATGAAGTGGGATAAGTTGTATTTAATTGCCCCTAGCGTAGATGATCAACGATGTTATGAAGTGTTAAAGGATTTTAATGAAAACGCTTCAGAAATTAAGGGTGAGAACGCCATTGAATTTATAACCGATATCGATGAAGCACCGAGTATTGATGATATTGATGGAGATATTAACAATTTAGTCGTATACGACGATATAATGTTGGATAAACAAAAAAATCCTGCTAGGATCTTTTCCCGGGGGCGTCACAAAAACACTGACGTGATATATGTCACTCAACGCTACACTCAGGTTCCAAAAGTCATCAGAGATAACTGCAATATTCTTTCTGTATTCAACGGCGTTGATACACATACGCTACGAAATATTTGGCAGACATGGTGTTCTGATATGGACTTCAATCAATTTCGAGATTTCTTTAGTCATGCTCAGTCGACTCCGCACGGATTCGCAACAATAAATCTACATGATCCTCGGACACGATATCGTATCGGACTGGATCAAATATTCGGTTAAAATCATTTATTATTTTTTGTTAACCCATAGCAGCAGAGAGGGTGATGACCACATCGTTGCGAGCAAAATTGATTAAAAAATCGTAAAATCTCCGTTTTTGCAAAAATGGAGACTTTTTTTTTGGTTAAATGAGATTTTGTTGGAAGTCTTATTTTTTGTCTGAAAACGTAGTCTATAAGCCATATTTTGCTCGAAAACGTTATCTGGAAGCCTTATTTTTGCTCGAAAACGTGGTCTGTTCACCCTCTCTGCTGCTATTTCATATAACATCCATATATTAAATATGATAATACCTCATTACTATGCGACGTTTTATGTTGTTATTTTTCTTTGCTCACGCGTATAAACTGTGTACTTCGGACTCACCTGTCACACCACAGACCTCATTAGCTTATTTGTATTCATGCGCCACATGTAAACATTGTAACGTGCACGCTTTTAAAGAGTTATTTTTACTTTAAAGGATAATATTGGGTGAAAAAAATAATCTACGTTGGGGTTTGGACCGAGACAATGAAATCCCAGCCGCGTGGTTAGATTATATATCTCCCCACTCGGACAAACCTCGTGGGGAGAAATAATATAACCCCATGACTGGGATTTCATTGTCTCGGTCCAAACCCCAACATAGATTCTATATGTCCCACTTTCCGGTCCCAACCGAGGTCAACTCGGTGCAATCCTGTTCTTACAATTTTTGCGACATTGTTACCAATCTTCAGTACCGTGACGTCATCTAACCGCTTCCATTTATAGTGTCCCTATACAATAACACCACATTCCCTTGACGTTACACAGCCCCAATAGTCCCCATGTTAAATGCCACTTGTCGCCAAATAATCCCAAGGTGATTTTTAAAAACGTAACGCCAAACACTCCGGGGGTTTGTAGTGTATTTTCTATTAACGCCAACAGACCCACTTTACTACTTATATTGTACCCCATACATCCAAATACTGTATGCATGCAAATAGACAATCGTATCCCATATATCCACATCCACATATCCATACCTGTATATCATACGAAATGAATAATTATGAGATGATAGATTTATCAGCTTCATAATAAAAACAAATTATTTTAGGTCTGCCAATTCAGACACATTGGAAGAAAAGGGATGGGTGAAATTCGCATATGGCGTTTCCAAAATTGGCGTGAGGCTCATGTCCTATATCCAAGGCAGAGACATGACTAAAGAAACCAAGAAAGCGGATATTCTTGTCAACGCTGTATAATTTATTATTCTTTTTCATTAGTTAAATAGCCTGTATAGCCACTCATAGAAACATTATTGCAAGTGTTTTCGTTCACACACACACACACACACACACACACACACACACACACACACACACACACATACATACATACATACATATATATATATATATATATATATATATATATATATATATATATATATATGTGTGTGTGTGTGTGTGTGTGTGTGTGTGTGTGTGTGTGTTTTAAGCTAAACCCAGATATTCAATTAGACATTTCGAGAGAAAACGCGTACTTGTAATTCGAGTTCAAAAAGAGAAAAATAATATTTTATCTCATTCAAAATATATTGTAGCCTACTTTTAATGGATTGTCTGCTTCACCAGACATTAGGCGAGTTGTACTGCAATTATTTTTAGAAAAGAATTGATTGAAATCTCATACTCTCTCATATATAGATTGAAATGAAGAAACTATTTTGTAATGCGTTTCTTTCAATTCAAAATGCATGGACAGATAGTTTCGTGTGTGTGATTCACAATGGAACCTTACGAAGACTTTATGACATACCCCTACTCTCGACTCGGTTTTCACTAAGTGGAAACTTTATCTCGGTTCTATTGATTTTCCGAACTGTAGTTTTGACAATTCTCTAAATCTTGCTGAGATACTCTTGAATAGCAATCATTAGTAGCCATAATGTATTAGACAGTAATAATCATTCAATGTTGCGTCAGAAAGAAATAAGATAAAAAGACTGAATTGTGGTGCATTTTGAATATATCGTCTGCGTATTTTAATGGTCATTGAATGGAGCACGTATCGATACGCAAGTACAGTGGGCTATTTCGATGTGACTCTTCTCTTATCTACAATACTACTATTTTCGTGAAGGATAACACACTTATCCAATATGACATTGTTGTTTAGCTCGTTGCCACTTCTACTCCGTATGAGTGAAAGAATTAGTTGAAAATCTACATGCATTCAGTGCCAGGTCTGAAGATTCTGGCTTTGAGCCTATTAAGAAAAGTCACTTGAAGATGCTATGTCGCATAGTTATGATAGATACCTGACCACATGGTCCATTTTGAGCACTGCATAATGGTCGATAAAATGTCGAGTCGCGTTTGGCTGCATGCTTTAGGAAGCTTGCCTCCTAAATCTTGATAGCTCTCCAAAAAAGGCCAGTCAAGACGAGTTTGGGAAGAAAAAAAAAACTCCTTTGAACGCTTGATCATGCCTTGCTACCGAGACCAATACAACATGTCGCAGCTTTGAAACTGTTTAAAAATAAGGGGAGAAACTATTCTAGCGTTAAGGAAACCATACAAAGAGCTGCTTCTCTGGTTGCCCACCTAATATTCGCGATCGGTACGTAAAATAGCATTTCTTGGCAGCCATTCCGGATGAAGATCGGATGCTTACGATCTTGCACCACAGACCCTATCAGATTGGACGTGGTTACCAGTCTTGGGGTCGAATTGGAGGATTTCTTGCGTGCTGCTGTAAAACAATATCCTATGCATCACTGATTCCAGTCAAAAAATTAAAACTCTTGACCAAGCAGCATTCATGATTTCTTGGAAAAGTGTAAAAAGACTGCGTATTCTTGTCGTGCATGACAATAAACCCGATGAAATTCTGAATTTTTCATATGCATAAATGCGTCATCATAATTTCAGAACTCACACAAATGATGCATTAATTGAAGCACGCGTATGTTTGCGTGATATTTGGGTTGTTATCGTATTTTGTTGGTAGAGGACATCGGAGGCCCCAACAGAGAGGGAAGCTATGGAATAACTACAAGGATTAATGCCAACTTTTGAATGTGGAAGTTGTTACTAGAGCCTCACGCTGTTTTGTCATGAAATAAAAATACTTATAACACAAGCGGTTGTTCTATGGACAGAGGTACCCAGCTAAACAAATTCTGAACATTGTTTGCTAAAGATAATAACGACTTGTGGTGATCAAATGTGATAAAACACTCTCTCAACACATGGAATTCCGAACCATTCGTGGTTTCTCACGAAAGATCGCCGTTCTATTTCGGGCAGGTGATCAACAAACAGGTCGTTGGTATGTTGAATAAGGAAGTCATATAATCCTCAGTATGTCCTTGGGCTGCTTTGGTGGCATCGGAAGCGGAGAAAGATGGGGAAAAAACGATTG
Source organism: Unio pictorum (assembly GCA_030141615.1). Lineage (NCBI taxonomy): Eukaryota > Metazoa > Mollusca > Bivalvia > Unionida > Unionidae > Unio > Unio pictorum. The sequence goes on along the minus strand of JARLTB010000218.1, from coordinate 22,772,055 downwards.
CTTTGACTATATAGATCTCTGAATTCGTTTACCGATAACGGTGGATACCTTCTTCCTCTAATCTAAACTAGTTTTGATTATCTTTCGTGCATGGTCTGGCTGTTGACATCAGATCTAATATCAAGGTCCTGGGCAAATGGAAATTGAGCAGATCGACCTAAAAGCAGTAAGATAAGGCCTATACCAGTTCCATGTGACGTCGTTATTTTTGTGCAGCGTAGCTGGGTATTTAAGCGCCTGATGAAGGTCTTCCTAGCCGGGCTGCAATATAAAGTTTTCCTGATATATCTCGATGACGAGCTGGTGTTCAGACGCACATTCTGACAGTTACTTAAGAGTTGAACTTTTTTCCCCAAGTTTATCGTGGTATTAATTTTCAGTTAAAGAATCATAAAGCAAAAAAAATACCCAAAGGACGTTATGTAAGTTGTGTGAGCCGGAGACTGGCAGTTTATACCATAATAACTCAGAAGAAACAAAAGCCAAAGTTAAACTTATAATTCACCGTAGTGTGTATGCCTTCCAGTTCATTGTTTACATTAGTTACGTTTCATGTGACTGTATTTATAGAAGATAGGAAAAAGTAGTCCATCATTATAGTTATACAGAAATAAACGCAATTGGGTATGATTACATGATTATGTTCTGATTAATGGAAATCTTCCATTTCTTTATCAACTGATGCAACTGCAATTATTTGAGTTATTAGTCGGTCTAAAACTAAAAAAAACCAGGAATGAGGGATGACATTTCAGAGAATATTGCGATAAGCTCTGTTTGCGCTCAGCACAAGATCTCCAGCCAGAAGCGCTGAACAATACGCCAAGACGTAACATAGAAGAGTATCTATCCCTCGATATTTTAGGACCTCGTACAAGGATGGAAGTAATAATTTCGTACCTTCTTGTGACGGGAGATCGTACGTTTGGGTTGTGGCATTGTTTAATATGGAGAGCAATACGATTGCAAGAGTGTTGCTTGACAAGTATATTTGTAGATTAGGCGTACCTCGTGTGCTGAGATTAATACCTTTCCTTTGATTTTAAACGTCTGGTCATATTTTAAAAGTATTATACCAGCATCAGCTTTTTTAGTTTTGCTGTAAAACACTAGTGCCTGCATATGTCATGTTAACAAGCATTTCCTATAAGTCAATTGAATTTCCAAATGGTTCTGTCATATGTCAACATTTTTTTGAGAAGTCTGAACAAGCTGGTATAAATTCATTGATGACATTAAATCAAAGTGGGTTTAGATTCAAACAATATTTCCATCTTCGATCATACTAATCGCTTATTCAAGGAGTTAAATATAATTGCGTACGTTAAAAACACAAAACTCAAATATCATCATGTACGACCCAAAATAATGCCATACATTATCTTCTAAACAGACACATACAATTTTAAAGACAAAGTCTGCATGATTGCTAAACTCTTTTGAGACAAGAACCTGTCGAAATTTGAACATCAGTCAAAACAATTCAGGGTGAACTTCAATATGAATTAAAAATTGGAATGTTGTATTAAAAATGTTATCTACGTCCTGGCATGCACAATCTGTGCCGTCCGATCAGTTGGAGAAACATTTGGTCTCCTGATATGAAAGATCTGTGCCGTGCAGTCAGTTGGCGACCTATGGGTCTCCTGGCATGCACGATCTGTGTGTGCCTTCCATTCAGTTGGCTAGCCATGGGTCTCCTGGCATTCACGATCAGTGTGTGCCGTCGAGTCAGTTGGCGAAATTGTGAGTATCGGCAACAAAATAAATAAAAACATGCCGACTACTACACCCGTAACTAACCTTATGTCCAGCTAATCGAGATGCTACCGAGTCGAGCCATGGGTAGACCTGACATAAAACGCCCAAGCAAGGAGACATCTTGGATCTGACACTAAAAACAAACGAACGGGAACGCAGTCTTAAAAAAGAAATCCTTATTTGAAAACTGCACCGTTTCAGTATTCACATACAAACTCAAAATTACAAATTATTATTTTTTTCCTCGTTTAGTTTCATTTCGGTTAAGATTATTTTGTCAAGACCTTCACCCTATGCACACTTTATTGTTATTAGTAGCATTATTAGTATTAGTATTTATTCGTCTTTCTAATTTATTTTCATTGCATACACCAGTTGGAATAGTTTATTCTAGATTTCATTGTTAATATTATTTTAATGATATTATTCTCTGAGTAAACAAGCGCTTTTACTCACAGAGTCCTTTCTTTTACTCTACTTCCATCAGATGTGTGTGTGTGTGTGTGTGTGTGTGTGTGAGAGAGAGAGAGAGAGAGAGAGAGAGAGAGAGAGAGAGAGAGAGAGAGAGAGAGAGAGATAACTTAGTATAGAACAGTGTTTATTCTCTTAATAATATGCATTATCCTTCTGGTGACTATTCTTGAAAGTTTTTGTTTGTTTCAGAAACTGCATTAGTATAGGTTACCAAGATTACCAAAGTCCAATAGCACTGTATTAAGTCCTTTGCACTAATAATTCATAATATCGTAATTAAAAATCGGAAGACAGTAAGTCTTCGACAAATGGTACTAACAGCTGCCTTGCTTGGGGCTCAGCATAAGAAGTTAGTGTTAGGATAATGTTTATGGGTGGGACATCATGCTACATGTCTGTGACTTGATGCCCTGGTGCTAAACATCATTATACACTTCCTCACTGCATACATCTTAGCGATATGACTGAAAAGTTGTTAAAGCTACGTTAAAAATCCTAATCAAACAAACAAACACAAATCTGAAGAAAATTATAATAATAATTTGTTTATTTTAATAGGTTAACCTGCAGAATTAATATTTTCATTCACTGTTATATTACATTACATTACAGATATAATATCGAATAATATTTAAGCATTTAAATTTCAAAAGTGAACCATGTGGCTTGATTCATTGCATATTTATGTATATTCATGCAGGACATAGTTGGATTTTTTTAATTCTCATCATTAGATATTAGTTAACATATGCTATTTTTCAGTGTTGTCCCGGCTATGTCAACACCGACATGAATGATCACAAAGGAACAAAAACAATTGATGAAGGTAATTTCTATACACATGACAGAACACGAAGTAAAGAAATTGATGAAGGCGATTTATTTATACATGACAGATCACAAAGGAACAAAAACAGTAAATGAATATATTTTCTAAATAACTTACTGCATTATCATTCGGACAGATGGATCGTTCAGAGTCATTGTATGTTTCATCTCCATTTTTTCTTTCTTTTTTGAAGATAAATTTAAAAGCTTTATTTGGTCACTAATGAGACAGTTATCATTCGGTAATATTCAAGAAATTATTTTTGTTTCCCCAATAAGACGATTGCATGTATAACATATTTTCGTAATGTGCTTTTTATATTCGGCAACATAATCAAGGACACGGTATGTGTATGGACTTCAGCAGAGAATGTGCATATCATAAAAATAAACTTAAAAGAAAAAATATTTTTCCGTATGTAGTTCATAAATTAAATATAGTTTCTGTATTTTCTCAAAACAACGCAAGGTAAAATATTTTCTTTTTGTGCCGACGACGAACGCGCACCCCCCCCCCCAATCCACTAATGTTCATCAAGTCTTGTAAATAGTGTTCCTGTTGTTGTTCCACGTTATTCCTCGCTTGAATTGAAAAAAGCAGCACATCCACACAAGAACTGTGTTAGTTCAAGCGGTCCTTTTACTGGGAAGTCAAATTAATCAGTTTTACTTGTGTTTGACAATTAAAATGGTAGTATTTATTAAAACTCAAAATTTGTAAAAGCTAGAAAAAAATAAACATAAGTGATACTTATGTTATAAATATGGCTGCACAACAAAACTAGGATGATGTAAGAAATTGGAATGAATTGATTTTAAAAGGTTTTAAAAAGAGACTTAAGAGCAAACAGTAAGTAAATACTCACTTCCGAGGAATAAAAAAAAATTAAAACAATTTTTTGAATGACTGACTCTTAGCGATGATTTAGCGATACAATTAATCATATATTGATTCATCTAAGATTCTCCATTAATGCAAATGTCTGCATTCAGGAGAAATTAGTACAGATGCTAACTTGATGACCTTTGTTCTACCTTGACGCAAACGCATTCGAATGCGAATTGATCTATATTGTAATGCAAATTGATCTATATTGTAATGCAAATTGATCTATATTGTAATGCGAATTGATCTATATTGTAATGCAAATTGATCTATATTGTAATGCAAATTGATCTATATTGTAATGCGAATTGATCTATATTGTAATGCAAATTGATCTATATTGTAATGCAAACTGTCTTCATAATTGTAGGTTGTTCTTAGATTCAATGCATAGTTTCACTGAGATTTCTTTTGTTTCATCCTTTCAGGAGCTGAGACGCCATTATATCTGGCTTTATTACCGCCAGATGTGAAAGGTCCCATCGGAGAGTTTGTCCAAGAAAAGAAAGTTATACAGTGGCCTAATTAATCTGTTGCTAAATAACTGCAATTATAGTGGCCTATTGAATGTTCCACTAAATTATACAACGACGTACTTAATCCAAATAAAAGCACTTATTTACTGCTCCAGTCATGAAACAGGGTCATTATGGTTGTAAGCATAAATTCCGACACAAAAGCATGCTAAATACAGGAAAGATCAATGGTAGATTGATCAAGAACTTAAAACGTAAACTAGAAACTAGCGCCCTTAATTGGTACATTTATGGTTCCCGAATCCTCCCAAGATTTTATTTTTCAGCTCTTTGGACAATGCATAATTTGCAATATTCTAAGAAACCTAATTAACTGTGTCCTCTGTTGCATCAAGTTTTCCATTTTAGTTCATTTCGTTAATGGGTTGTTGTTTTTATAAATTCTGCACCCACTGCCATAGTGATAAGCGTGACACATTTCAGTTACAACCTATTATAATGCCACAAATCATTTGTGGACAAGATCGATTTTCTCTGCTCTGGACAATACCCTTGCACCAAAAGCATCTGATGCTTGTTCTGCTTCTGATTCAAATTTGCACTGAGACCCTCGCCACTTTCGTCGACATGAATAGTCTACTAATTCATGTGTTGTAAAACCTTTCCTTAAAGACTTGAAGAGCTGCGTCCAAATCCTATGGAGGAAGTTTCACTTTAACACACATCTGATTCTTCAAACTCATTTTTCATTGTCTTTTTCTTCAGATGTCCATCAAATAAGTCATTGAGCGGTTTGCAATATCTCTAAGTTATTTACGAAAAGCCGAGAATAACTAATGAAACAAAGGAAATTATGAAGTGTATTATGGTTCGTTTGGAATGGAGTGAAGATGATGCGTTTCGTACTGCTAAAGACAGACAAAGCTGACCTTCTGCTTTCTGACAGCAAAGCTTAACCTCTACGTTTCCAAAATATATCAACATATCTCATCCAGTTACCTCGATTTCTGTCAGTTGTTGAATGTTTAATAGATTTAATCTTTGAGCACATAATTATGACGAAACGCCCTTGCTGATTGTAGCTGCTGATGATCAAGTACCAATATGACTAAGTCATTATTTACCATTAATGTCAACGTCCATGTTATTGAAGTTTCCAACCAGTAAAGGTTCACATTCGAGGATGTACCTTAATGAACCATTCTTCTGCCCCTTGAAGAAGTCTACTAATCCAACATATCAGTTATATTTAATCCACCTATTCTGCTACCTTAAGATATTGTAGCCTGTCAGCTGTATTTTTCAGCCCATCCAGCATTGTCCGTACCTGTTGTCCCTAAACTTCCAGGCAAATCTAGCATTGTCCATACATTGTCAATCACCTTCTCGTTGATGCTAATAGTCTGTCTCTCCATGCTATTTACCATAGAAGAGAGGCTTGCTACAAAAGTCTCCAATACATTCGACTGCCATTCGATTTCTATGACTTGGACTTAATAAGCATCCTATTGCGACATTCTTTTATGTAACATGGGTCGGTTGCTTTTAATATGCATTAATTCTTATTCAACTTTGTTATGACAATAACTAGTAGATAAATCTCTGTATTGATGACCTAATATATATCTTTGATGTTTATTAAAAATGTCCAGAATGCATAAGTTTTATTTTAGGTACCGATTGGTGAAAAAGCAGACATTTCTCTTTAGCTTTGTGCATTAAATCTTCTAATCTGGAAGACTGACACAAAAGCATCATCCTGTCTTCGACTGGTATTGTAGATTTCAACCATCAAGTGTTCTGCAGAGTCTTCAGTCTCATAAACTCTATCCAATTTCTTTAAAAGATGTTTGACGAGCATTTCCGGTCCAAATCTCATTGCAAGCAATCCTGAAACTCCGTTAGATGACTTTATTAAATAACTGTTGTTAGTTGTCTCCAACTGTTAGTAAGTTCATATTGTCAAATATAACGTCAAGTTTTTCGCTGTTCGGCATTACTTTTGTTCTTGTTGTACCTAATAAGACTTTTTGTTTTTCAGTATTTTTACAGACCTGCCAACCCTAGCAAGATCGTCTCAGTAAGGCAGCAGATTTTTTTTCAGTAAGGTTTACCAGTTTTAAGTAAGGTGTAACAAAATATACAAGACAATACAATCATCAGTGAGAAAGATAACAATATTTATTTTAGATCATAAGGAATACAATGGTCAGTATTGGGTAGTTTTCACATGACATTCATTATATTACATGCATGTAAAAGTTTGTAAAAGGTGTGGAGTGTAGCCTAAAATTATGAAATTTTTGTATTTCTCCAATGCAATTTGTTTACACATTGTGGTGTCAGGTAAATGGACAATAAAAAACAGCCAAACAAAAAAAGCAATATCCAAGACAAATGAAACTTTCGGAACTCAACCACTTCATTGGCCTAGTTGTTAGAGTGTCCACCTTGGATAAAAGAGATCATGGGTTTGATCCTCCACCGAATCATACCAAAGACTTATAAAAATGGTACTAACAGCTGCCTTGCTTGGTGCTCAGCATTAAGAGGTTAGTGTTAGGACTGGTCAACATGGTGTCAGGATAATCTGACTGGGTGGGACATCATGTTACATGTATGCGGCATGATGCCCCAATGCTAGGCATCACTATAAACTGCCATAATGCAGACATCGTAACGATATGACTGAAAAATTGTAAAAAGCTATGTTAAAAATCCAAATCACACACATACACCTTCCTGAACTCCTCTATCCTGATGTCTCTATTGTAATGTCCCATATTATCAGGTAATAATCATCTGTCCAGTTGTATCAGGTATTAATCATTTGCCCTGCATTATCAAGTATTAATCATTTGCCCTGCATTATCAAATATTAATAATTTGCCCTGCATTATCAGGTATTAATCATTTGCCCCATATTATCTGGTAATAATCATTTGTCCAGTTTTATCAGGTATTAATCATTTGCCCTGCATTATCAGGTATCATTTGCCCTACATTATCAAGTATTAATCATTTGCCCTGCATTTATCAAGTATTAATAATTTGCCCAGTTTTATCAGGTATTAATCATTTGCCCAGTTTTATCTGGTAATAATCATTTACCCCATATTATCTGGTAATAATCATTTGTCTTTCATGTGAATATTATATTTTAAATCCTCAGCTCTAACCCATTCACAAAATGTTTCATCAAAGGAGGAAGTGGAGGAGAATATGTTTCAAAGAAAATAGTATTAGAAAGGTCACCTTTCATTGATTTTATTAAAAAAAAACTTTATATCAACTTGATAAGAAGTGAGTACTACAAAAATATTATCTTGAGGAGAAAAAAAATGAAGTATATCTTTTATGCAATAAAAACAGCACAAAGACTTTCTTAAATCTTTATCTGATGTAAAATATGATTCAACACTCTTCTTTGTTTAGATCCAATTTACTGCCAATGCTCCACAACCTTTTCACTCAAAAATTCTCCTTTGGGACTCTCCACATTTGGAGGTAATAAAGCCAAGTATAACGGTGTCACTGCTCCTGTAAAAGTAAACAGTCAATATACAAAATTAATTTTATTAAAGAAAAGATTTATGAATTATTTAGTTTTATTGTGAAAAAGACAAATGGAACAGTATTTGAGCACACATATTATTTAATTATGCTGGTTATGCAAGAATTTAAGACTATCACATGACTACTTACGCTGAGTGAAATGTAATATAATGTAACAAGTTGTCATTATTATTGTTTGCACTGTACAAGTGAGTGCAGATTTCAGGTAAACAATGAAATATTTATAAAATAATTCATATGCTTCACTCTATACATCCAAAGTTTAATATAATTAATTTGATATAATTAAGCAGATCAAAAGATGGGGCTCATTTGGGAGCAGATTATGATAATTTACCAGTGTCTTTCAAGATCTTCAAAACAAAAATGCAGCATTTCATTAGTGGACTCTAGTTTTTGTCTTTAAGGCAAATTATCTAACTCTTCATGAGAGGGACAAGTCTAATGGGCAATTCACTTATAACACAAAAGGGGCATTAACTAGATTTAGAGGGGCCTCAGGCACTGGGATATGTGACTTTTTGGTTCTGTAGTACTGTAGAAAAAATGTGCCCAAAAGGTCAGTTTCAGGTTTGAATCCTGCCCAATACAGCACTGCTCATTCCTCTCGGGGCAAGGCTGATGGTTTCAGAACTGAATTTTCTTTTATGTGCTGATATGTTGATAAAAAAAACAATTTATCATGTGACTAGATCAACTATTCTCTAGATGCTTGTCAGTTACATGTCAGTTACAATTTATCATGTGACTAGATCAACTATTCTCTAGATGCTTGTCAGTTACATGTCAGTTACAATTTATCATGTGACTAGATCAAATATTCTCTAGATGCTTGTCAGTTACAATATATAATATGACTAGATTAACTATTCTCTAGATGCTTGTCAGTTACATGTCAGTTACAATTTATCATGTGACTAGATCAACTATTCTCTAGATGCTTGTCAGTTACAATATATAATATGACTAGATTAACTATTCTCTAGATGCTTGTCAGTTACATGTCAGTTACAATTTATCATGTGACTTGATCAACTATTCTCTAGAAGCTTGTCAGTTACATGTCAGTTACAATTTATCATGTGACTAGATCAACTATTATCTAGATGCTTGTCAGTTACAATTTATCATGTGACTAGATCAACTATTCTCTAGATGCTTGACAGTTGTCAGTTACATGTCAGTTACAATTTATCATGTGACTAGATCAACTATTCTCCAGATGCTTGTCAGTTAAATGTCAGTTTCAATTTATCGTGTGTCTAGATCAAGTATTCTCCAGATGCTTGTCAGTTACATGTTTAGATGACTTTGCATGTTTGTTTCAAGACCATGTGACCTTATTGAAGATATTAACTGACAATGATAGAAGTCAACCTTTGAAATACAAATATCTAATACAGAAATCATCAAACTAATTTATACTAAAAATTACCTTCATCGATTGTTTTTGTTCCTTTGTGACTGCTCATATCAGTACTTACATAACCTGGACAACACTGAAAACAGAAAATTACAATACATTCTGAACTTCAATTACTGCATATTTATAACTGTTTTTTTTTAAAAACAAATACACCTAGTTTCTAGATTGTTAACTTTTGCACATTTCATTCCATTATTTTTCCATTATTTTTAATTTTAAAAAATTTGGAAATTAGTTTAGTTTTATTTAAATTTGTTAACTTTTGCTTTGCTAAAAACAAATTGATTAAGCTCTTGCTTTCAACCATTTTAGAAAAGTAATTATTTTTTTAATTATTTTATCATGAAATATTGGTGAAAACCAGATATAATTTGAATCTGATAAAGATCCTCAAACAAATGAAATCAGTTAACTGGTGATTTGATGGTTGTAACTTTATGAAGTCAGATAATTGGTGATTTGATGGTTGTAATTTTTTGAAATCAGTTAATTGGTGATTTGATGGTTGTAACTTTATGAAATTGGTTAATTGGTGATTTGATGGTTGTAATTTTATGGAATCAGTTAATTGGTGATATGATGGTTGTAACTTTATGAAATTGGTTAATTGGTGATTTGATGGTTGTAACTTTATGAAATTGGTTAATTGGTGATTTGATGGTTGTAACTTTATGGAATCAGTTATTTGGTGATATGATGGTTGTAACTTTATAAAATCAATTAATTGGTGATTTTGAACTTTAGCTTGATGGGGAGGCATGAACTTTAAAATATCTTCATGGTTTTGTTGAAGATAAATTCTCTTGACTAACATACAGTACTGTGAAACATACAAATTAAACTTACTGAGTTCACAACAATATCTGGCCTGCTAGAATCATGAGCAAAAGCTTTGCCCTGGATATAGGACATGACCCTGACCCCAATCTTGGATACAGCATAAGCCCACTTTGGCCACCCATTTTGCTCCACAGTGTCAGACTTTGCAACTCTAAAAAGAAAAATTATTTAGTAATAATCGATAAATTGAGCATCCATTTTGAATAAAGAAATAGGTAATTAAAAGTTTTTTCTCATTCATTAAAGAGAAACTTCGTGTCTTATATCCGATGTTACATATAATAATATAGGGTATTATCATTGTTGATTGTTGATGTAGGGTTTAACGCCATTATTCAGCAAAAAGTAAGGTTAAACATGACAGCCAGTATTAATGGTGAAGGGAGAAAACCCTGGAAAGAACCACCGACCCACGAGAAGCTACTGGCAAGTTTTCCCACATACCCACATATGCCGAATCTGAGACTCGATCCCACACTGACAGAGGTAAGATGGCAGTGATCCGTAACGGAGAGCGCTTTAGACCACTCAGGCCCCCAAGGGTATTAGCATGAATATGGATACATTGTCATCATAAATATCATCACCAACAGATTAACTTTAGAAAGAATAGACGAATCTGTGAATGTTTAATGTGTGTGTGTGTGTGTGTGTGTGTGATTTAAATTTTTATCAGTTTTAACAAATTTTTTATTCATACTGCTACTATGTCTGGAGTGTGGCAGTTTAAAGTGATGTTAAACACTGAGGCATCATGCCCCAGACATGTAGCATCATGTCACACCCAGTCACATTATCTTGACACCAGGCTGATCAGTCCGAAGACTAAACTCTTAATGCTGAGTGCCAAACAAGGCAGCTGTTAGTACCATTTTTAGAAGTCTTTGGTATGACTCGGCCGGGGTTTGAATCCATAACCTTTCACATATAGGCCACTGGAGCAGTCATGTGAATGTATAAGATTATATTACTGATTTGAAATTTTAATTACTATATCAACTCAAATATTTGATTTTAGAATGTTTTCATTTATTATATATACAGTATTTATTAAAAAATCAAATATTTCTAACATAAAAGAAAAAAGATCTTCAAATAAAAATTATTCTGAAGGCAAGATGCTGATAGTACACTTTCTTACCTTGTCGTACTTAGATTTGACATTTTTGAATACATGCATATATTTATGCTGAAATGGAAATGTCAAAGGATGACAGTTTTAAATAAGGAAGGTAAATAAAAAAGATGAAAACCTATAACTGATGGGCAGTATCTGTACTCCAAACATTATAAGTAATTTATTTCCTTTAAATTATTAAATGAAAGCAGTATTTGATATATCTGCACTAAGGGAGCTATGATTCAAAATACATCTTTTATTTCTTCACCTTACACACCTAGGGAAAAGGTAATGACATTAAGGTCTACAGTCATGCTTGTAAATCACAAAAGCACTCACAGTTATTAACGGAAATCAAGTTCCCATGCTATGAAGTCCACATGAAGAACAGGGGAAGATGTACACCACAATTAAAAGGAGAAGATGTAAATGGACGAACTTACGCCTCAAACTCCCTCATAAGGTCTTTGAGCTGGGTAATAGTTATGTCTGGATTCTTGATTTTGGTTTTAAGAGAGTCGCTGCATCTGCCAAATGCCATCGTTGATGTAAGACTTGAGACATTGACAACCCTGTATATAATTCAAAGATAAAAGATATGAAACTAAATGCTTTCAGATAAACATGCTTGCACCATTGTTTGTATATCTTTGTATGGTTTATACCTTTTCTTTCAGTTCTACAATTAATAAATTAAAGACAACTTGAATGAGTCAAGGTTTCTCCCACACATATAACCTGTATACAAATTCTATTTCTTTTTTTCAAAGGCAAATTATACCATTGTTTTAAAATGAAAAATTCATACATATATCACAAACTATACAAACTGATGAAATCAGGTAGTGAATCATGTTGTAAAATTTGTTAGTAGCCATAGAACATACACCATTCAACATATTTTATTAAGAAATTAGGAATTCAAAAATAAGAGTAATATGTATTTCTTACATCAGGTAAAGATTCTTTAAAAAGACAAAAAATGATTCTGGTATGTCAGGCTTTAGAACTGATATCACACTGCAAATTTCCATCTATACCTTCCTTTTCGTGCCAATGGCACAGCAACAAAACTCATCAATGGTCCACTCAAATATGAAGAAAACAACCACCATCAATGGCCCACTCAAATATGAAAAAAAAACAACAATCAATGGCCCACTCAAATACGGAAGAAAACCAACCATCAATAGCCCATTCAAATACAAAAAAAAAACAACCATCAATGGCCCACTCAAATATTAAAAAAACAGCAATTAATGGCCCACTCAAATATTTAAAAAAAACAACTATAAACAGCCCATTCAAATATGATGAAAAAAAACAACCATCAATGGCCCACTCAAATACGAAGAAAAAAAACCATCAATGGCCCATTCAAATACGAAGAAAAAAAACATCAATGGCCCACTCAAATATGAAGAAAAAACCCATCAATGGCCCACTCAAATATTAAAAAAACAACCATCAATGGACCACTCTAATATGAAAAAACAACCATCAATGGCCCACTCAAATATTAAAAAAACAACCATCAATGGCCCACTAAAATATTTAAAGAAAAAACATCAATGGCCCACTCAAATATGAAAAAAAAACATCAATTGACCACTCTAATATGAAAAAACAATCATCAATGGCCCATTCAAATATGAAGAGTAAAAAAACAACCATCAATGGCCCACTGAAATATGAAGAAAAACAACCATCAATGGCCCACTGAAATATGAAAGATTCATTGACACAGTGCCATGTCTAAATAAACAACACAAATATTGAACTTCTTCACAACTGTCATGCTGTAGGCTGTACCCTTAATTGTGCATAAAAAATGGATTGACCGACATAGACTGATGGAGGTCTTAGATAGGCTGGTTACCATTCTCAATGTCACTGACATTATATAATGAAGAAACAGATGAAGAGCAGTCTCACCATATGCATGAGATCTTCCACAAACGTGCTGGCAATGTTTTAGCAGAAATTGGCCTAAATGAGATTAAAGCAAAGTGTTGTTTGAAGATGCATCCCTTTATCCAGTCCACCATCAGAACCAAATGAAAACAAGTTTTGCTCAAAAGGCCATGATTCCAGAAGCATATGCAATAGGACTTGTTATGATCATCATAGGATCATTGTCAAAATTAAAATCTATATCTCTCAGACAGGGGATGAAATCAGTGCAACAAACCTAAAGTGATTTTAAAAGTATTATATAATAGTGATTCTCAATGTCATATAATTATTTGTAAAGAAATTCTGATTGCTAACAGATTGTCTAAGTACATATAGCAAAATATATTAACAATAAGGTATTTCTGTAATATGCTAGCTTGAACAATGATAGAGTGTCAATGTATTTTAGTTTTAAGATTGGAGAAATATTTTGACCATTCTGCATTAAACCTGACTCTCTTTCCAATGTAAGCCATGATAAAAATCTAATTTTGTTGCAAATCAAATGGTGAATAGTCCTTTTAACTAAATCTGGGAAGAAAGTAGATATGTCTCAAATGAAGATATAATTTTTAAGGCAATATATTTAAACAATCAGTATAATAAACTGCATCGTGTAAATTTATTAAACAAACAGAAACCTCACAAAATATCGGCCAATTAAAAAAATGACATGGCCAGTTAGAAAATATCAATCATACACTGGACCCATATCCTCTATCTTATATTAAAACCTGAGACTGTACTGTAAGTTCCTCATTAAATTAACCTTCCTAGAAATGAGTCGACCCCATAATAAAATAACTATAGTTTTCATCTAGGGAACACTCATGTTAAATGCAAACCTTTAATAGTTAAGCAACACTCATGTTAAATGCAAACCTTTAATAGTTAAGCAACACTCATGTTAAATGCAAACCTTTAATAGTTAAGCAGTTGCATACAAAATGCTGAAAAAGTTGATTTTCAGGAAAGAATGTTCAATATGTATCTTACTGAAAACCCTATCAGGAAATGTAAAATAAAATAATACATGAAGAATAAAGGAACAGAAACACAAGAATTCTGTCTAAAATACTGTCATGTCTGTAAAGAATGAAATGTTAGTTATTTTTAGAAAATAATTTATAAAAAAATCATAGAATTTATGATATTGCCTGTACCTCTATCAAATCAAAAGAAAATTATTGATCTTACACTGCACTAAAGTTGACACAGTAAGAAATTATTTCTGAATTGATTTGATTCATTATGTATAGAGAATTCAGAATCGATTTTACTGATTATACACAGAAAGTTCTGAATTGATTTTGATTGAGCATGGAAAGAGTGTTTCTACCTTGCATGAGAGCGGAGTAAAGGATACAAGGCCTCACATACAGCCAGGGTGTCCCAAAAATTGACCTTTAATGTCACTTCTGCCTGTTCTGCAAATGGAGCTGTGGAATCTCCCTGAAAAACAATGCAAAAAATTTTAAAATAAAATCATCTCCATTGCAGTGAATGGCATTGAAATATTGTAAACACTTTATAAAATTTTATAACAAGACATGAATGGCATTATAATTATGTATACAGTTTATCAAATCATATTAACACAAAGCATCACATTTTAGACTATCTCATTAAGAGTCCAAGAAGACTCAAGTGTCTTGGCAACTGTTGCCACTTTTGGCTGATCCATTTACTGGAATCTCACCACACCCTTCAGACCAAAGTCCAACAGCTTAAGGGACCAAACATTCTATTTCTAGGAAATAAAGGGATCTTTTGTAAAAAAAAATTGTTTCCAGATCACAGTTAGCTTTGCCAAACAAAACATCTTGAGGTAAAATTTTTGAAAAATCATGACTCGAAGGCGAATCCAAGCCCTCTTTCCCATATTAAATGATAAGGTTGTAAACACCAAACCAAAACAGTTGCTATAAACTATTCTTCTAAAAAGTATAATCTGTACTAGATTTAGACTAAATCATACAATCAACATGTCTTCTTACAACCATAAGAATCTGATGTAAACAGCAAAGAAAATCAATGTGAAGCTACAGATTTGTTGTTTGAGCAAGTAGTGCATGCATGTATGTAATGTATTTGACAGCACAACATTGGTTATCGGGTGCCATCAGTCAAGCAGACTTCACTTGTAATAGGATGTTTTGATATAAAGATGTATCTGACTAGAAGCATTATCATTTCAAAAAGTGTCTTCTTATGATAGACATCTTTTTAAGAATAACAAAGTAAAATTTCAGCCAGCATGTTTGGTTAGGACTTTGCATGTACTACTACTACTACTACTACTAATAAGAATAATAATAATAATAATAAGAAGAAGAATAATAATATACTTAAGAATGAACTCCATAGACTAATTGGTGAAATGAATTTTCTCACCATTCCTACTTTTGGAAACTAGTATTACATTTACATAAAATGCAACAAGAGTGAAGAAACCATGCTTTGTAAAATTTAACAAATAATTTATTTCCCAAGAAAAACAAGGTAAGATTGAGAAAAAGAATTCAAATCAAAAATCAATCCAAGAAGAAAAAAAATAGAAGTCCTAGTAATAACAAGTTCTAATGAAACTGAGTTTGAATCCGAATGAAATCCCAATTGAAAGGCAATTACTCTGGTCAGCATTGTCCTGATTTGCCAGCAGTTCTTTGTTTTATCACAGAAAATAATATTCCAGTGTTTCACTTCTGTAAATTTCAATAACTGTCCTTGTCCAAGAATTAGTTTTGAGCAAAAGTATTTCCAGGGAAAAATAATCTTTTGGGATCCAAATGATTTGAAGAAAAATTAAAAAGATCAACTCAAACAGGCAACAGCAAAAGACCTTTAAGTGTCAATGGCTTAAAGTCCAATCAAATTCTCTTTATAAAATAGTTATACACTATTATAGATGCTAAACAGATTCCTGAATGAAGGTCACATGAGCATGTTTCTAGAATATCAGACACTTTTTACTTGTCTAACATCACATACTCCAAGCATGACCTTGATATCACTCATTGAATCTTACTGCAAGATCGGTATTAGATACAAAATTTCTATTATCAGGTGTTTTCAAAAGTCAGTAAGGTCAAACTGAATTTCTGGAAAATATCAATGCCAGTAATAAATTTACATTACAATAACATGTAATGGAATTAAAAATATGTAAAATAATAAACAAACAATTCAATTAAATCAAATATAAATTCCATCAAATAACAATTTTCCCATAAAGAAAAAGTAAGATTTATATAATAAAGCTTTCTTTTTACCATAGATTAAATGTATATGAGGTTAGAAAAGAAGAACTCTTATGAATTATGCCAAGTTTATATAAAATAAAACATTTCTATGCATGGGAAAGTGCATCTGCCATTAAATCATATTCTACCTAATGTCAATATTATATTCCTGTAACAACAAACTCTACCATAGAAGTCTTTGATTTTTATGTTTCATCTTGCCAAAAATATAAAATACAGTAAATAAAATTACATTACAATAGCAGGTAATGAAATAATTAAAGAGCGCTAACAAACAAGCTGTTAAATTAAATCAAATATTGATTTTACATAATAATAAAAATATAAGATATTCCTATCATGTCATTCAACACACAAGTATATGTTCTCAGAGGAATAATATTGGAAGCAATAAAAATGACAATTTTTTGGCCATTTCTTTTTAATCGATAACAGAAACAACAATAGTTTCTTATGATAGAAATCATTTTTTTTCTTTCTCTGTCATCTTACCCAATCCCCAAAATGTATTCAGTATCATTGGAATGTATTTCTCTATTAAGTATTACTCGCATCCACTGCATTGCATAGTCAACAATGGCAAATACAGTATGGTCTTGCATTGAATTGCATAGACAACAATGGCAAATACAGTATGATCTTGCACTGAATTGCATAGACAACAATGGCAAATACAGTATGGTCTTGCACTGAATTCCATAGACAACAATGGCAAATACAGTATGATCTTGCACTGAATTGCATAGACAACAATGGCAAATAGAGTATGGTCTTGCACTGAATTGCATAGACAACAATGGCAAATACAGTATGATCTTGCACTGCATTGCATAGTCAACAATGGCAAATACAGTATGGTCTTGCACTGAATTGCATAGACAACAATGGCAAATACAGTATGATCTTGCACTGAATTGCATAGACAACAATGGCAAATACAGTATGGTCTTGCACTGAATTGCATAGACAACAATGGCAAATACAGTATGGTCTTGCACTGAATTGCATAGACAACAATGGCAAATACAGTATGGTCTTGCACTGAATTGCATAGACAACAATGGCAAATACAGTATGGTCTTTCACTGAATTACATGGTCAACAATGGCAAATACAGTATGGTCTTGCACTGAATTGCATAGACAACAATGGCAAATACGGTATGGTCTTGCACGGCAATGCATGGTCAACAATGGCAAATACAGTATGGTCTTGCACTGAATTGCATAGACAACAATGGCAAATACGGTATGGTCTTGCACTGCAATGCATGGTCAACAATGGCAAATATGGAATGGTCTTGTACTCCATTGCATAGTTAACAATGGCAAATATAGTATGGTATTACATTCTATTGCATGGCCAACAATGGCAAATACAGAATGGTCTTGCACTGAATAACATGGTCAACAATGGCAAATACAGTATGGTCTTGCACTGAATTGCATAGACAACAATGGCAAATACGGTATGGTCTTGCACTGCAATGCATAGACAACAATGGCAAATACGGTATGGTCTTGCACTGCAATGCATGGTCAACAATGGCAAATACAGAATGGTCTTGTACTCCATTGCATAGTTAACAATGGCAAATATAGTATGGTATTACATTCTATTGCATGGCCAACAATGGCAAATACAGAATGGTCTTGTACTCCATTGCATAGTTAACAATGGCAAATATAGTATGGTATTACATTCTATTGCATGGTCAACAATGACAAATACAGTATGGTCTTGGACTGCAATGCATAGTCAACAATAGCAAATACAGAATGGTCTTGTACTCCATTGCATAGTTAACAATGGCAAATACAGTATGGTATTACATTGGACTGCATGTTCAACAATGGCAAATACAGTATGGTCTTGCATTGCATTCCATGGTCAACAATGGCAAATACAGTATGGTCTTGCATTGGACTGCATGGTCAACAATGGCAAATACAGTATGGTCTTGCATTGGACTGCATGTTCAACAATGGCAAATACAGTATGGTATTGCATTGCATGGTCAGTAATGGCAAATACAGTATGGTCTTGAACTGCATTCCATGGTCAACAATGGCAAATACAGTATCATATTGCATTTCATTGCATGGTCAACAATGGCAAATACAGTATGGTCTTGCACTGCATTGCATGGTCAACAATGGGAAATACAGTATGGTCTTGCAGGGTATTGCGTGGTCAACAATGGGAAATACTGTATGGTCTTGCACTGCATTGCATGGTCAACAATGGCAAATACAGTATGGTATTGCATTGCATTAAATGGTCAGTAATGGCAAATACAGTATGGTCTGGCATTGCAATGCATGGTCAATATTGCCATATAAAGTATGGTCTTGCACTGCACTGCATGGTCAACAATGGCAAATACAGTATGGTCTTGCACTGCATTCCATGGTCAACAATGGCAAATACAGTATCATATTGCATTTCATTGCATGGTCAAGAATGGCAAATACAGTATGGTCTTGCACTGCAATGCATGGTCAACAATGGCAAATACACTATGGTCTTGCAGTGTATTGTGTGGTCAAACAATGGGAAATACTGTATGGTCTTGCACTGCATTGCATGGTTAACAATGGCAAATACAGTATGGTCTTGCAGTCAACTGCATGGTCAACAATGGCAAATACAGTATGGTATTGCATAGCATTGCATGGTCAGTAATGGCAAATACAGTATAGTATTGCATTGCATTGCATGGCCAACAATGGCAAATGCAGTATGGTATTGCATTCCATTGCATGGTCAACAATGGCAAATACAGTATGGTCTTGCACTGCAATGCATGGTTAACAATGGCAATAACAGGATGGACTTGCACTGCATTGCATGATCAACAATGGCAAATACAGTATGGTATTGCATTGCATTGCATGGTCACTAATGGCAAATACAGTATGGTATTGAATTGCATTCCATGGTCAACAATGGCAAATACAGTACGGTATTCCATTCTATTCCATGGTCAACAATGATAAAACAGTATGGTATTGCACTGCAATGCATGGTCAACAATGGCAAATACAGAATAGTCTTGTATTCCATTGCATAGTTAACAATGGCAAATATAGTATGGTATTACATTGGATTGCATGGTCAACAATGGCATATACAGTATGGTCTTGCACTGCACTGCATGGTCAACAATGGCAAATACAGTGCGGTCTTGCACTGCACTGCATGGTCAACAATGGCAAATACAGTATGGTCTTGCACTGCATTCCATGGTCAACAATGGCAAATAGAGTATCATATTGCATTGCATTGATTGGTCAACAATGGCAAATACAGTATCATATTGCATTGCATTCCATGGTCAACAATGGCAAATACAGTATGGTCCTGCACTGCAATGCATGGTCAACAATGGCAAATACAGTGTGGTCTTGCACAGCATTCCATGGTCAACAATGGCAAATACAGTATGGTCTTGCACTGCATTTTATGGTCAACAATGGCAAATAGAGTATCATATTGCATTGCATTGCATGGTGAACAATGGCAAATACAGTATGGTCTTGCACTGCAATGCATGGTCAACAATGGCAAATACAGTATGGTCTTGCACTGCAATGCATGGTCAACAATGGCAAATACAGTATGGTCTTGCAGTGTATTGTGTGGTCAACAATGGGAAATACTGTATGGTCTTTCACTGCATTGCATGGTCAACAATGGAAAATACAGCATAGTCTTGCATTGCATTGCATTGCATGGTCAGTAGTGGCAAATACAGTATGGTCTTGATTTCAACTGCATGGTCAACAATGGCAAATACAGTGTGGTACTGCACTCCATTGCATGGTCAGTAATGGCAAACACAGTATAGTATTGAATTGCATTGCATGGTCAACAATGGCAAATACAGTATGGTATTGCATTCCATTGCATAGTCAACAATGGGAAATACAGTATGGTCTTGCATTCAATTGCATGGTCAACAATGGCAAATACAGTATGGTACTGCACTCCATTGCATGGTCAGTAATGGCAAACACAGTATAGTATTGAATTACATTGCATGGTCAACAATGGCAAATACAGTATGGTATTGCATTCCATTGCATGGTCAACAATGGCAAATACAGTATGGTCTTGCACTGCAATGCATGGTCAACAATGGCAAATACAGTATGATCTTGTACTGCATAGCATGGTTCACAATGGCAAATACAGTATGGTCTTGCAGTGTATTGTGTGGTCAACAATGGGAAATACTGTATGGTCTTGCACTGCATTGCATGGTTAACAATGGCAAATACAGTATGGTATTGCATTGCATTTCATGGTCAGTAATGACAAATACAGTATGGTCTCGCATTCAACTGCATGGTCAACAATGGCAAATACAGTATGATCTTGCATAGCATTGCATGGTCAGTAATGGCAAATGCAGTATGGTACTGCACTCCATTGCATAGTCAACAATGGCAAATACAGTATGGTCTTGCACTGCATTCCATGGTCAATAATGGCATATAAAGTATGGTCTTACACTGCATTGCATGGTCAACAATGGTAAATATAGTATGGTATTACATTGGGTTGCATGGTCCACAATGGCAAATACAGTATGGTCTTGCAGTGTATTGTGTGGTCAACAATGGGAAATACAGTATGGTATTGTACTGCATTGCATAGTCAACAATGGCAAATACAGTATGGTCTTGCACTGGATTGCATGGTCAACAATGGCAAATATAGTATTGTATTGCAGTGTATTGAATGGTCAACAATGGCAAATACAGTATGGTCTTGTACTGCATTGCATGGTCAACAATGGCAAATACAGTATCATATTGCATTGCATTGCATGGTCAACAATGGCAAATACAGTATGGTCTTGCACTGCATTGCATGGTAAACCATGGCAAATACAGTATGGTCTTGCACTGCATTGCATGGTAAACAATGGCCAGTATGGTATTGCATTGCATTGCATGGTCTTGCACTGAATTGCATAGACAACAATGGCAAATACAGTATGGTATTACACTGCATTGCATGGTTAACAATGGCAAATACAGTATGGTCTTGCACTGCATTCCATGGTCAACAATGGCAAATACAGTATGGTCATGCAGTGCTCTGCATGGTCAACAATGGCAAATACAGTATGGTCTTGCACTGCATTCCATGGTCAACAATGGCATATACAGTATGGTCATGCAGTGCTCTGCATGGTCAACAATGGCAAATACAGTATGGTCTTGCACTGCATTGCATGGTCAACAATAGCAAATACAGTATGGTCTTGCATTGCATTGCATGGTAAACAATGGCAAATACTGTATGGTCTTGCACTGCATTGCATGGTGAACAATAGCAAATACAGTATGGTCTTGTACTGCATTACATGGTAAACAATGGCAAATACAGTATGATATTGCACGGCATTGTATGGTCAGCAATTGCAAATAGAGTATGGAATTGTATTCTATAGTCAACAATGGCATATACAATATTGTCTTGCAGTGAATTCCATTGTCAACAATGGCAAATATAGTACTGTATTGCAGTGTATTGTATGGCCAACCATGGCAAATACAGTATGGTCTTGTACTGCATTGCATGGTCAACAATGGCATATACAATACTGTCTTGCAGTGAATTCCATTGGCAACAATGGCAAATACAGTATGGTCTTGCTGCATTGCATGGTCAACAATGGCAAATACATTATGGTCTTGCACTGCATTGCATGGTCAACAATGGCAAATACAGTATGGTATTACACTGCATTGCATGGCTAGCAATGCCAAATACAGTATGGTCTTGCAGTGCATTGCACATTTAACAATGGCAAATACTCTATGGCCTTGCAAGGTTCTATAAAATGTCAATTTGAAATTTTTTCACAAAAAACCAAGCTATCACAAAACTACTGTTCTCTTAAATCCATATGATTGTCATAAGTCTAGAAACATAATTCAAGTCCAGTTGTATGCAGCATGGACACATTGTAGTGTATGGTGTGTGTCTGGGATGTATGTAGCATGGATGTATGGATGCAATGTAAGGTATGGTGTGGGTTTGGGATGTATGTAGCATGGATGCATGGATGCAATGTAAGGTATGGTGTGTGTTTGGGATGTATGTAGCATGGATGCATTGTAAGGTATGGTGTGTGTCTGGGATGTATGTAGCATGGATGCATGGATGCAATGTAAGGTATGGTGTGTGTTTGGGATGTATGTAGCATGGATGCATTGTAAGGTATGGTGTGTGTCTGGGATGTATGTAGCATGGATGCAATGTAAGGTATGGTGTGTGTTTGGGATGTATGTAGCATGGATGCATAGATGCATTGTAGTGTTTGGTATGTGTTTGGGATGTGTGTAGCATGGATTTATGGATGCACTGTAAGGTATGGTGTGTGTTTGGGATGTATGTAGCATGGATGCAATGTAAGGTATGGTGTGTGTTTGGGATGTATGTAGCATGGATGCATTGTAAGGTATGGTGTGTGTTTGGGATGTATGCAGCATGGATGTATGGATGCATTGTAAGGTATGGTGTGTGTTTGGATGTATGTAGCATGGATGCATGGATGCACTGCAAGGTATGGTGTGTGTTTGGGATGTATGTAGCATGGATGCATTGTAAGGTATGGTGTGTGTTTGGGATCTATGTAGCATGGATGCATTGTAAGGTATGGTGTGTGTTTGGGATGTATGTAGCATGCATGCATTGTAGGGTATGGTATGTGTTTGGGATGTATGTAGCATGCATGCATTGTAAGGTATGGTGTGTGTTTGGGATGTATGTAGCATGCATGCATTGTAGTGTATGATGTGTGTTTGGAATGTATGTAGCATGCATGCATTGTAGTGTATGATGTGTGTTTGGAATGTATGTAGCATGGATACAATGTAAGGTATGGTGTGTGTTTGGGATGTATGTAGCATGCATGCATTGTAGTGTATGATTCGTGTTTGGAATGTATGTAGCATGGATGCAATGTAAGGTATGGTGTGTGTTTAGGATGTATGTAGCATGCATGCATTGTAGTGTATGATGTGTGTTTGGAATGTATGTAGCATCGATACAATGTAAATTATGGTGTGTGTTTGGGATGTATGTAGCATGGATGCATTGTAAGGTATGGTGTGTGTTTGGGATGTATGTAGCATGGATGCATTGTAAGGTATGGTGTGTGTTTGTGATCTATGTAGCATGGATATATGGATGCATTGTAAGGTATGGTGTGTTTTTGGGATGTATGTAGCATGGATGCATTGTAAGGTATGGTGTGTGTTTGGGATGTATGTAGCATGGATGCACTGTAAGGTATGGTGTGTGTTTGGGATGTATGTAGCATGGATGCATTGTAAGGTAAGGTGTGTGTTTGGGATGTATGTAGCATGGATGCATTGTAAGGTATGGTGTGTGTTTGGGATGTATGTAGCATGGATGCACTGTAGGGTATGGTGTGTGTTTGGGATGTATGTAGCATGGATGCATTGTAAGGTATGGTGTGTGTCTGGGATGTATGTAGCATGGATGCATTGTAAGGTATGGTGTGTGTTTGGGATGTATGTAGCATGGATGCACTGTAGGGTATGGTGTGTGTTTGGGATGTATGTAGCATGGATGCATTGTAAGGTATGGTGTGTGTTTGGGATGTATGTAGCATGGATGCATTGTAAGGTATGGTGTGTGTTTGGGATGTATGTAGCATGGATGCATGGATGCATTGTAAGGTATGGTGTGTGTTTGGGATGTATGTAGCATGGATGCATTGTAAGGTATGGTGTGTGTTTGGGATGTATGTAGCATGGATGCATTGTAGGGTACAGCATGTGTTTGTGATATAATGTCAAGTTTAATGTTTTAAGTTTCAAATCAAGAGAAAGATTTAAAAAGGAAATGTAAATTCTAAATCAATAACATCATGAGGTAAAATAAACCATTATGAAACAGCGAAAATATTATTGGCGGGTCTATTCGAGCACGACATTCAATCCTAACAGAAACACTACAACGATGTCACATTAGAGGCTATTCAAGCATATTATCAAAATCCATTACAACTACTAAACACCACTGGACAGCATGTAAATCAAACCCATTAGAAACAATAGATGACATTGTATGACTACACTAATCCTGTTTTTTTAAAAATAGTTTAATTTTTCAGGTTTTGTACCAAAACACCTCTCTCCTCAAAACCTATTTACCAAACCTGATGTATCCATTATGTCTGTGTGTCTGTCTGTCTGTCTGTCTATATATATATATATATATATATATATATATATATATATATATATATATATATATATATAAGTAAATACATTACTCCCTCGATAACTCATGCCCTGAAAACTTGCGAAACAGCTTATAACACAGGTACAGGCATGAATCCCATATTTTAAACCAGAAAACACCCTAAAAATTGATTTTGATTTGTTGACCTTGAAAAAAATCGCAATCACATTTGGTAACAGTAACTTTCATATATTCCTTCTTTTATTGTCAAAAAACGTAGATAGGACCTGTAAATTTTAATCAACATTATGAAATATCCAATTTAAAAAAGGTCATACAATTTTTTACATTTTCTTTCCAAACGACAGTCCTAGTAAACCGCAAGTATTGATATGTAAGGAAAGTTTGATCAATGGAAATGTCATTTACTTTGAATGGGGACAGTACTTCAATAAATCAATACAAGTTAAATAAAATGCTTTTATCAAAATGAGCATTTCTTTGAGAACCTAATTTAGTGCTGTGTTTTGATAACTGACTTGCATATTACTGCCCTGAATTAAAAATTGGCCTGCTTTGTATTATCATATTAATTATGTCTTTTGAAATAAATAAAGGAGGTGGAATAAAAGAAAAGTTAAAAGCATCAAAATCCTAAAAACTTAAAAACTAGTTTACTCAGTTGTATGTCATGTGAAGTCATTTGATCAATCAAACTGTTATAATTGTTATTGCATATGTAAAATAAACTACATTAATTAACCAACTCTTTCATAACTGTGATCAAAGAAAGCATGGCAGCCCAGTGAAAAAAATACTTTGAAGAAAAAAAAAGAACTTGATTAAACAGATACAGGCCATTGTGGGCAAGCAGGTTTCAGAGAATTCTTCAACTGGCATTTAAAGATCCTCAGGGATGATAAGAAGTTTCATTATTACTTCAATTGATATTATGATGTGAATACTGTACTAAGTGAAAAAAATACAAAAATCGAATTCTGAAGTTGATGATTATCTCACGAAATAAATGTGTATTTTTGAAGAAGAAAATCTTGTGTTGGTATCAACGGTTAGTCTAATTTCCTGCTCTATTTTGCAAGTTACTAAACACCACTATGAGAACCAGACTCATCAACAAAGCAAAAAGCAGTGATGTAATACAGATTTTTGATGTACACATGATGGTTGTTGAAACCAATTGGAATGATCTTTCATGTGTTGGACCATTTGAAAATCAATGTTAGAATAACAAACAAATAAATTGAAAAAAGTGTGTTATTAAAAATTATTATCTACATGATCGTAAAATGAAGATTCTGTCATTAAACAACCCAGCTCCCTAACACCAACCCTGGCTTTATCGATGTTAAAGTGAATTTTTTCAATTTTTGGAGGTCCCACAGAAACTTGGGCTCTTGCTAATAGTGAGGTCTAATAATTGTGGACTTGTTATTGAAGGAGAGGTACTTGCTTTTTAAAAAAATTATATATGAACTTTAATCCTTCTTCACTTCCTCTATATATTAATCTACAAGTACTATTTACATGTATCTTTCTTGACAATTCTACTAACCATTTAGAATATTGTTACTTGAAATAGTATGAAGACAATTTTAAAATCCATCAAGACGGTTTTAGAATATTCTTACAACTGTAAGAAGACACTTTTTTCAAAAGCTGTGATACTGTGCTGATTGGAGGAGGCATAAAAGGGATGCCCCCCACCCCCTGGTATAAAATTGTACCCCAATGGATACAAATATGCTCTAAGGCATGCCACTATCATAAAATTATGCCCCCAAGTGATTGTGATGATCACATTCAGAAATTAATTTAGGCATGCTGCGTGATCAAAGTAGACTGGTCTATATGTTGAAATAAACTTGATTCAAAAACTATATCCATGATCTCTTATGGTAGATGTAGTTGTAAAGTAACAGTTACTCATCTCCAACATTAGTGACCCTTGTGGTTTGAATAGATGAACATTATGTTGTGATGACATCTGTGTGTGTGCTATCATGTATTTTTAATGGGACTGTGTCAAACTGGTTTTGAAATGTTTTCAACTTTGTCACTTGCTGGTGAAGTTTCTGAAAGGACAATATAGAACATTGGCGGTCATGTAGCCAATGTACATGGTGTGATTACCAAGAAGGGTACATAAACCTTAATGGCAACAGTATTTGAAACAGCATGCTTAAAAATGTGTGCCCTTAGAAATGCCATAAGGCAAAAATCATAAGTAGTACTGAACATGAGTTGCAGCAAACAAATGTACATTATTTATCACCTCACCTTGTAGGCAATAGCAGCATTGTTCACAAGAACATCCAGTCCGCCATATTGCTTCTGTAGGAAAGCCTTAAGGTTCTGGATACTGGTGGAATCACTAATATCCAGTTGATGGAACAAAGGGTTCAGGCCTTCTTTCTTTAGATCCTCGACAGCTTTCCTCCCAAGACCCTCGTTGCGGGCTGCAAGTGATAGAATGACAAGACTAAACTGCATCTCAAATTCTAATGAGTGTTTCACAGAAATCATTCCATTATTGTAGAAATGCAAAATGTGATCAGAGTTAATTAAACACAGGCAAATGAAAATCTTCGACAACCTTACAGCAAATGTGGTATTACTGTGACTTTCACCCCAAAAGACATTGAGATGTGCAAGAGTGTTGGCCTCAAGGTCACAGAGGCATGCAAAGAGTGCTGGTCCCATGGTCACAGGCATGCAAGAAAGTTGGTCCCAAGGTCATAGAGGAGATGAAATTGAGCAGTCAGATTTCGCACATAAAAAAGTCTGCACCGAAACAATAAGATTAAGTAAACTAGGGCCTGTCATCAATGGAAAAAGACACACACACACACACACACACATACACACACACACACACACATACATCTAACCAAGGAAAACTGCTTTATAAAGAAAACATATAAATCAACCCATCAATCCATCTATCTATCCATCCATTCATTGATTCATTTCAATGGCACTTCAACTTGAAAACCAAGTTACCAAAACTAGTGCAATGCTCAAGAAAAAAAGTTACCTGTCAGGTACACATCACCATTGAATGTTTTACACAGTCCTCGAACAATGCCAAAACCTATACCTTTGTTGGAACCAGTCACCTAGAATGTAAAAAGAGATATTTGTTTGAAGGAGCCACTGATGCTTCCAATTTGCATTTCCTTTTTGTCTCCCTTTCATTTTGCCTTATTTCCTACCATAGGCACCAGCACAAATGGATGGGGGGAACATGGGGGCATCTCCCCACCCCACCCCCACCACCCCAATTCCACCTCTAAACATGTCTTGGAATACATCAGTAAAACATAATTACTTACTAATACAAGTTTGCCTGCACATTCCACAAAAATTAGTTTGCTATATTATTTTCACTTCAACAATGGTTTTAACTTCCATGAAAATGTCATTTTTTGCAAATTCATATTTATATATTTCTAATATATCTTATCCAGCTTTGTCAATCTTAAGATTTTGTTCACTCAGTAAAATGAAGCACATTTTTACTTTTGGAATTACCCATATATGTAAACCAAAATAATTTATTGTAAAGTCATTTACATGAGAGAGAGAGAGAGAGAGAGAGAGAGAGAGAGAGAGAGAGAGAGAGAGAGAGAGAGAGAGATCCGATGTTTTAAAATGATGGCCGGTTCTATTTTTTAACTGTTTATGGACAAATCACCTCTTCCCTCCGGCTACCCCACCCCCAATTACGTCCCTGCCTTATAATCGCATCATTATAAAAAAAAATATTAATGAATAATGGTGAGTTTTAGCGAAAATGCAAGTTACAGTTACTACTTCATTCGTTACGAGAAGAAAAAAAAAGATTTTCACATGCAGGTGGTGATACTAATGATTTGCAAATGTCATTTCAACGTTGGCAATTAATTAAGAAAGACAATAAGGTCACTGTCACATAATTCTTTTCTCATCTTGCTAATTGCCAAATTAAACATACAAGCGGTATTCGGCCTATGATATTCGGAATACCTCCTTAATTTCCGTGAATTATTCTTTCAAATACTTTGTACTGGAATTTGACCTGACGTTGTACTAGCACTTGTCACTCTGGGCTTTCATAATCTATTAAAATAAAGCAACCCAATTATTTAATTTAAAACTATTTGAAAGAAGGGAGGGTACATTATCGATCTTTTAAAACATTTGGGAGAATAAGGACTCTAATCTTTCTTTTGCCATTTCTCGGTACTCAACAATACCAAATAATATTCAATCCTTCCGTCGAATTCAGAAATCATTGGACGCATATTACTTCCACGAAAAAATATTTCTGTAACTTTTACC
Organism: Unio pictorum; assembly: GCA_030141615.1. Taxonomy (NCBI): domain Eukaryota; kingdom Metazoa; phylum Mollusca; class Bivalvia; order Unionida; family Unionidae; genus Unio; species Unio pictorum. The sequence continues at coordinate 22,742,876 of JARLTB010000218.1, read as the reverse complement.
TATACACATTATGATAATGGACCTACTGTATAATTACTTGTGAAAAAACTCTTGGATTTCAAAAACGCACTACCCCCCCCCCCCCTTTCACGATCAAGTGTGCTTCGAAGTCTGTTGCAAAAAAAAATATACGATATAAAAAAAAAAACAGCATTTAAACTTGTACTGTTTATCCTGGAATACAGATACAAATAATATACAGAGATACATAGATACACTTCATGTCAAAACGCATGAGAGAGAGAGAGAGAGAGAGAGAGAGAGAGAGAGAGAGAGTAGCCTGGTATCATCCTCCGCATAAAGTATCATGACAGGTCAGGGTACCAGAGTAAAGAAAGAGCACGTATTGCACATACAACAGCCACACGTCTAGTCGATGCCATCGTACAGTGTTTTTCTTTTAAACTTCACTAGATGAGCTACAGGTCCAATCTAGCCGCAGGTCGCTACCCGTGTACTACGAAGCACGTGACTTCTATTTTTTTAATTACGAAATTGATATGCATATACGCACGAACAATGCTTGATTATCTCCCTTTCTCAGAAAAGAATGGCATTCGCAAGTTAAAATTAAAGAGATTTCATTGTGCCACCTCGTTTTCAAAGAAAGTTTATTGAAATATCATACGAATCTATATATGCAAGCGACTGTGTGCTATTTCAATCATGGTGCTGATCAATTGATCTGAGAAAAAGAATACAGAACAGAACACAAAATTTGTTGATTAGGTACAATTTTCAGGCTCCATAAAACAAAATGGGAAAATAAAAAAATAACGTCGGTCGTAAAATTGTAATTTCGATATTTTGTAAATGCCATTTTAGTAAAATCTCGTGAAGTTTATTTCACACATCATGAATATGTTAATTGAGATACAGTGGTTAGAGGGCGCTGATTGATTAGTGGGTTCGTATTGTTGGAAAACGTGCCAGAGATAGAAATACAAGGCAGTCTTGTGTACCCATGTACTTCGGGCCAGACACCGCTAATAGAAACACTATCATTTAGTTATTATACAACCCGACCTATCCACACATTATATTATAAGACAAACTGAGTTTACGATGCTTTTTCATATTTAAAAGTGAACGCAAATACGTTTAAAGAGTAATAATGTTCCAATATTTGTATTACGAATCGCGTATAAATACATATTATAAAACTGCTGTGACGTCATGATACGTTGCACCAAGCTAACTGGGCCCCGCGTCAGTTTAACAACACCCAATAAGTGCTTGACAACATCCAGTTAAAGAAAAAAATTAACCCGATCATCCTTGAAACTAGATTTTCACACGATTTGTGCGAATCTATCTTCAATCGGGGTTTCTTTTATTAAAAAAGATAAGAGTTGACTTTCCTCATAATCAAAGCACCCGTAAAATCAATGTGTGTGTGTGTGTGTGTGTGTGTGTGCGTGCGCGCGCAACGTCATTTTCAGAATATGACAGGCTATACATGGAGGCCATTATATTTTAGTGGCAGAAGAAATCTGGAAGAAACCCCGAACTCAGGACTGCTACTGGCAAGTTTTCTTATATTCCCACATTGGTTAAATTTATACTTGAGCTCACGCGGACAGAAGTGAGAGGGTTGAGTGATCTGTGAATGCAAGTGCCTTAGACAACTCGAATCCCAGGGCCCTGAGAGAAACCTATTTCTACATCTGCACTAAATTCTGAGTCATAACCTTTACTGATACGCTTAGCAAATTTCAAATGTATTATTGATATAGCAGGTCTTTAAATATTCCGCTTCCCAGCTTCTAGGTTTTTGTTCATTCGACTATAAATAAATCTCCACCGAGATCTGTACCTTATAGAATGATTGCACTTGACCAAACATTTTCTCTTTACCTTTGACTCATTTTTCTGTCGACATTTCCACATTTATAAAATCCGTTTTGTTTACTTTAGTTTTCATTTGTAAACCAAGACGGACTCGAAATTGAAAGGCAATGCTTATGAACATGTTCAAACATTTTTGTGGAGGTTTCTTTTTCTTCTTCTGAGTAAACCTTTTGCTACCCAGCTATAAATTACCTGTGAGAATTGCGTAATCGATTCATCAAAAGTTTTATGATTATAATATACACTGTTATTAAACATTATTATCAGGGTTTCATAGAAATTTTATTTGACTAATTGGACGTATAGTTTATTAATAAATTCATCAATTACGTCAGATTTCCAATTAGATTCTGACTTTCTTTCAAACGTTTCATTATTACGAATCTGAGTGGGGTCCTGGTTCGTCTTTACCCATCTCAACTTTAGACCCTACCCTTGTGAGCTGGAGCCTCGGGCTCGGCCAATGTAGGTATGTAAGAAAGCTTGTCTGTGACTTCTCGTCGGTTTAGGCTCTTATCGGGGTTTCCATGAGTTCTTGCTCCACCAGTTATATTATGGGCTAAAAAATGGCGTTAAATCCAAAGCAATAACAAAAATATGTATTTACTGACATACGAAAATCTAACAGCATAAGATCTTGGTGGTCATACAGATAAAGGGAGTGACTGATTACCTAAGACATCATCAACGACACTTCCACCTCCCGCGTTTAAAAAAAAAAGTACATCCACCTATATTTGAATCCTTGCATATTCGCCCGTAAGCTGTAAGTGATCTTTATCTTTTTTACTGAGCTTTAACAGTGCATGTTTAATTGACCATGGCCTCACGAGGTCAAACGCATGAAATGAACAGGCATAAAGACGTCTGGCAAACGGCTTACATGGAAAAGTGTCACCATCTGCTACAAAGTCAAACGACGTGTTAGTTCTGGCGTTAATGTCCCCGCATGATGTTGTTGTTTGTTATAGGGTTTAACGCCATTTTTCAGCACACGATAGGCTATACATGGCGGCCAGTATTATTGGTGGAGGAAGAACCCGGGAACCCCCTACTGGAAAGAACCACCGACCCACGAGAAGCTACTGGCAAGCTTTCTCACATAACTACATTAGCCGAATCTTACACTCGAACCCACACAGACAGAGGTGAGATGGCAGTGATCCGTAACGGAAAGCGCTTTAGACCACTCGGCCACTCGGGGCCCCAAAGTCCCCGCATAATAAATACCGTCAATTGCTTCTCATTGAGCTATCAATATGTGATCGATCATTCAGTGTTTTAATACACTAATATAAAAATATAGCATTCAGAACATCGTAACATAAAAACATTAATATTACAATTATAAAAGGTCAAACAACCTTACATACAATAAATAATAAATCTTTCGATTCGATAATTAATTCTCTTACTTCTGCAGTAGAATTCCAGAAAAGATTAATTTTCTAGAATCCCTCTTATCTAACAATTTTCTTTAAACTCTTTAAAATTAAAGAAGCACTCGTTAGTATGATTCTCCACACATATTTGTTGAAACAATGTAAAGTCTTCTCCCTGTTTACTAATGCAATTCCTTGTGTGATGTCCGTCCTCTTCTCATCTGCTACCTTTGCTGGGAACAACCAATCTTTCCAAATGGTCTGCCTTTCATTATGGTATTTACCATAAGGGTAAATGGCGCGGGGGCGATGATGATGACCCAAAGGGGTTTTGGTGCCCCAAGACCACATACGCCCGTGGTTTTGGCACGCCAAGAACTCTAGTGCATGGTGAAATAGCCCTACCGCCCCCACCCTTAGTACGCTACTGATTACAAGACACGCTAACTAGATGTCGTCTGTGAAGATGTATGCTTATTTCAAACAGGTGATTTCGTTACTCAAATATTTATCAAGTGGTTTTTTTTTTCTTCTTCTGGTTTTTGATTAGAAACTCGCACATGTATTATTCGGTTCACATATTACACTCAGGTACGTCATTTGCATGTGCTGTAAAATTGCAGTAGCCGATATACGAACATTAACAAGCTCGTAAAGTTTGGCCCCTCCTCGTCTTGAAAAATTAACGTCCCTGATTACACGTTTTTGTCCATGGTCCATTAATCTCCAAGTCCCAGAGGTATTTAATGCTGTTCGTTCTCTGCTTATGACATTGAGACATCGATAAAGCAGACCATTCTGAATCATTGTTTAGATAAGTACTTGTCGACCACTTATCGTCCATCTGGTTTCTAGTCTTGTCCATAACTTTCGTCAAGATCCGATCCAACGCAGCAAATCTGTTTGTAAGACCTCTCAGAACATCGCCAGGGTCACTATATTTCGAAGTACATACAACTAGATCATAGCCTTTGTTCAACGATCTTGGTGAAAACCCCATGTTGGTGGTGGCATACACTTTTTAGGGTATCAGTAGCATCACTAAGGTATCCAGACTACCCCCACCCCCCACAAATGCAGATGTTATCCTTCATCACTTTGTTCCAGTCTGGGAACATGTGCGCTAGTCTTTCATTAACAACCATCTTTAGCTGGGAATTTAATAGACTAATGAAACAAAACCACCATTTTGTCACTTTATTCTGTTTAAAAAAATGTATTGAATACTGTTTTCAAATATCGAGGTAAAGATTAGAGAGCAGGACTAGTAGAGAACAAATTCTTTTAATAATTTCAGAGATTATTCATTGATAGTAGTTTACCAGGATAAACTGAAAACGATGAACGTTGGAGTTCCAGATAAAGCCACCAGTAACTAATCCTTTGATCCAAACAAAACTGAAAGTCACACAGTCTTTCGTGACATTAAAAATTTGCTAGTACTAATATAAAGATATAGATATCTCGACAAAGACAGAGCAGTGCTCGAAAATAACAAAACCATGCGAACAATTTCTTTTAAAAGAGTAAAGAAACTGTAAAGTTACTAAACAATACTGAAATTTGTCACCAATCACTAAATTCGCCCATACAGTTTGTAATTAAAATAATGATGGCTTGTGTTTTTAAACACTGGTATCTAAGAGATATATAAGTGATAAAAACACGAAAATTGCTTTATATTACCTCGTGTTAAAGGTAATAACACGCCATTTAAAGTGATCAACACCCCAAATTTGCTATTCAAATCACCGTTTTGGAGTAACCAACACCCACTTATCTACTGCCAACAGTGAGTTAGAAAGTCAAACAATAATAAAAAGAATTTGAATCCCTTATTAACACCGCTAATTTCAATATTCCCCATACCTTCCCTACTATTATAATAAGGTAAAAGCACTATACCTCTACAACGTTAATATCGTCCCCTTATAAACAAAACTATCATCCCACTAGGGCCACTACCACACATATAATTCCTAAAGATAAAAATGGTAGGATTATATGCATATATGGATTGAAGAAAGATCAGATTCACACATAAGGACATGCATTATCGTTTTGATTTTACGTCAGACACACATATCCGTTGTTGTTTTTGTAAGGTTTAATGCCATTTTCAGCACGCGATAGGCTATACATGGCGGCCAGTATTAATGTTAGAGGAAGAACCCGGGAAAACCTATGGAAAGAACCACTGACCGACGAGAAGCTATTAGTATATCTTTCTCACTTACCCACATTGGCAGAATCTGAGACTCGAACCCTCGCAGACTAGGTGACAAAGGGCGCTTTAGACCACTCGGCGCCCAAGTAAATAATGTATTTTCAGTCCTATATTTTCGTTTGATAACCACATTGGCATAAAGTGAATTGACATCCAAATATTTAATTAGCAAAGTGTGTTCCTTAGCTTCTTCCACATTTAATTTTCTTTCTACCCTTGATTTAATGCTTTGGCTTGCCTGATTCAATCTCTGTTAACATGGTTACAATTATTGTTTATCATACAATCAGAAAATGTCACTCGTGAGTCGTTGTAATGATAGGTAAGTTTGCCACATTATGAAACGAAGTTATAATGTGCTGTCAAATTGTTTTACTTCTTAAAAATGAAAATGGCCAAGCTAAATACATATTACATAGGGAGTCTGTTCCGTTCAAGAAAGGCGATTTTCCTGCCTGTCTTAAATGCAAACTGTCTCTAGTCCTACGAGAATACATGATTCGTAGGATTTGTATATTAATATTTTGCGGCAATTTAAAAAATCAAAACTTTTTGGATATAATTTTTGTTCTAAATCAAAGACTGACAAAGTAAAATCTTATGCTCAAGGTCGAAATTAGGTAAAAACCTATTTTTAACTTATTCTCTCTCACACAGAAGGCAGCGACGAGAACTATAACTACCATTAACGCAGCTTAGAAGTGGAAAAGGTGTCGGGCAATTACAGCTTTTATATTTATATAAATAAAAACAACGGGTCCTTTTCAGGGTTCACACCATTTGAAGAGACCAATATCCAGTTATCACTTATTCAAGGCTAATAGTGCCAACATGCCAGATTTACTATCCAACACGCAGTTTGTAGTGATCAATACCAGGATATCTACTTGTCTATACCAAGTTATCTAGTATTCAAAACAACACAACACCATCCAGCACAGTGAACAACACTCGCTATCTACTACCCAGCAACCAGCTGCACACTTTGCAACTCCATCACATTTACTATCCAATTTACCGTTTGCTTGTACCAATACCCTGTTTTCTGCTATCCAGCACCCCACATTTACTATCCATCACCCAGTTATCTACTACCGACCATGCTGTCTTGAATAACCAATACTATGTTATCTATTATCCAATACAGCACCCCATACCATCCAAAACTATTTTGAAGTTCCCAATTCCCAACACCCAGTTTACTACCATGCAGCACAGCATACAATTCTGCACTGTTAAATCTACAAACTTTTTCAGCATTAAATCTCTGATCAAATGCCAGACAGCCATTACCAAGTCATATTCCAATTAGATCATACATTACCGTATAATGTTAATCTTATAAACTCTTTAAACATTAAGTTTATGTTTTTGCTGAACCCATACTGTCACAAATGTTAAACCTATGTACATTTTTGCATGATATTTCTATTGACGTCATACAGCCATAATTTCAATATGTCAGCCATAAAATTGATTCCCTATGACATCATGTAGCTATTTTGTATGCATATTGCCACATATTACACCTCGTATTCAAGATTTGAATGATTAATATTAATAGTGCATAGGCACATCATTCACCATAAACGTTTAGAATTAAAAATTAATAACAAAATGGTACATGATGACTTGTACACATAAGTAAAAGGAACCCCAGTGTGGTCATTATATGACCTTTATGGTTAGCCATTCCACTAAGATGTCCGTATAAAACCTGCACATCTAGCTACCTTATTCCCGAGTGGTCATCATATGACCTTTATCAGAAGATGGTCTACCTAGTTGTAATTATATGACCTGTATATGTCACTAACTTATGTAATGAGTGGTTATTATATGACCACTACATATGGCTAACTTGTGTAATGAGTCGTTATACTATGACCTGTACATATGGCTAACTTATGTATAGGCCGATAAATCAGCCCTTCACCCGTTACGATTTTCAAAAACATCAAAATCGTAACGGGTGAAGGGCTGATTTATCTGCCTAACTTATGTAATGAATGGTTATTATATGGCCTATACATATGACTAACATGTGTAATGTGTTTATTATATGAGCTAAACATATGACTAACTTGTGTAATGAGTAGTTATTATATGACCAGTACAAATGACTAACTTACCTAACTTATGTAATGAGTGGCTATAATATGACCAGTACATATGGCTAACTTGTATAATGAGTGGTTATAATATGGCTAACTTGTGTAGTGAGTGGTTATTATATAACCTGTACATATGAATAACTTGTGTAGTGAGTGGTTATTATATGACCTGTACATATGAATAACTTGTGTAGTGAGTGGTTATTATATAACCTGTACATATCACTAACATGTGTAATGAATGGTCATTATATGACCTGTACATATGAATAACTTGTGTAATGAGTGGTTATTATATGACCTGTACATATCACTAACTTGTGTAATGAGTGGTTATTATATGACCTGTACATATCACTAACTTGTGTAATGAGTGGTTCTTATATGAACTGTACATGTTGCTAACTTATGTATAGGCCGATAAATCAGCCCTTCACCTGTTACGATTTTCAAATACTTCTAAATTGTAACGGATGAAGGGCTCATTTATCGGCCTAAAGTATGTAATGAGTGGTTATTACATGGCCTATACATATGACTAACTTGTGTAATGAGTGGTTATTATATGGCCTATATATATTACTAACTTGTGTAATGAATGGTTATTATATGGCCTATACATATGACTAACTTGTGTAATGAGTGGTTATAATATGACCAGTACATATGGCTAACTTGTGTAATGAGTGGTTATAATATGACCAGTACATATGGCTAGCTTGTGTAATGAGTGGTTATTATATGACCAGTACATATGGCTAACTTGTGTAATGAGTGGTTATAATATGACCAGTACATATGGCTAACTAGTGTAATGAGTGGTTATTATATGACCAGTACATATGGCTAACTTGTGTAATGAGTGGTTATAATATGACCAGTATATATGGCTAACTTGTGTAATGAGTGGTTATTATATGACCAGTACATATGGCTAACTTGTGTAATGAGTGGTTATAATATGATCAGTACATATGGCTAACTTGTGTAATGAGTGGTTATAATATGACCAGTACATATGGCTAGCTTGTGTAATGGGTGGTTATTATATGACCTGTACATATGACTAACTTGTGTAATGGGTGGTTATTATATGGCCTATACATATGGCTAACTTGTGTAATGAGTGGTTATAATATGACCAGTACATATGGCTAGCTTGTGTAATGGGTGGTTATTATATGACCTGTACATATGACTAACTTGTGTAATGGGTGGTTATTATATGGCCTATATATATGGCTAACTTGTGTAATGAGTGGTTATAATATGACCAGTACATATGGCTAGCTTGTGTAATGGGTGGTTATTATATGACCTGTACATATGACTAACTTGTGTAATGGGTGGTTATTATATGGCCTATACATATGGCTAACTTGTGTAATGAGTGGTTATAATATGACCAGTACATATGGCTAGCTTGTGTAATGGGTGGTTATTATATGACCTGTACATATGACTAACTTGTGTAATGGGTGGTTATTATATGGCCTATATATATGGCTAACTTGTGTAATGAGTGGTTATAATATGACCAGTACATATGGCTAGCTTGTGTAATGGGTGGTTATTATATGACCTGTACATATGACTAACTTGTGTAATGGGTGGTTATTATATGGCCTATACATATGACTAACTTGTGTAATGAGTGGTTATAATATGACCAGTACATATGGCTAACATGTGTAATGGGCGGTTATTATATGGCCTATATATCTAGAAAGCTAGTCTTCTGATTGGTCATTATAAACAGACATGACTCTGTATCAAACTATGTTTGCTTTATATATTTAGTAAATACAGAGTACATTGATCTATTTGTTTACCTATATCTGCTGTGTGTGTGCGTGCAAGTGTCTGTTTATGTGTGTATTTGCGTGTACGTATACACTGTAAGATATGTGTATATTCATCATTAAAAGGAAACAAGGCTTGCCCAGTTTCCTCTTAGTTAAATATTAATACAAGTGGTAAATCGAAATAATTCCTACTATGTATATATCGTATTTATAACATATACAAATAGACAGACTTACATCTTAACATTTATTTCCGATACCATTGCAGTATAATCGTGTTTAAAATTGTTATGTTGCTTATTTATTTAATTATATTTTCATTCATGGTGATTAAATAAATAAGTGGTCTAAGTGGTCAGAGCATCAGCCATGTAAGTCCAGAATACTACAGAGTTTAGACCAGACATACTGTCTACTATCAACATCAGCCATGTAAGTCCAGAATACTACAGAGTTTAGACCAGACATACTGTCTACTATCAACATCAGCCATGTAAGTCCAGAATACTACAGAGTTTAGACCAGACATACTGTCTACTATCAACATCAGCCATGTAAGTCCAGAATACTACAGAGTTTAGACCAGACATACTGTCTACTATCAACATCAGCCATGTAAGTCCAGAATACTACAGAGTTTAGACCAGACATACTGTCTACTATCAACATCAGCCATGTAAGTCCAGAATACTACAGAGTTTAGACCAGACATACTGTCTACTATCAACATCAGCCATGTAAGTCCAGAATACTACAGAGTTTAGACCAGACATACTGTCTACTATCAACATCAGCCATGTAAGTCCAGAATACTACAGAGTTTAGACCAGACATACTGTCTACTATCAACATCAGCCATGTAAGTCCAGAATACTACAGAGTTTAGACCAGACATACTGTCTACTATCAACATCAGCCATGTAAGTCCAGAATACTACAGAGTTTAGACCAGACATACTGTCTACTATCAACATCAGCCATGTAAGTCCAGAATACTACAGAGTTTAGACCAGACATACTGTCTACTATCAACATCAGCCATGTAAGTCCAGAATACTACAGAGTTTAGACCAGACATACTGTCTACTATCAACATCAGCCATGTAAGTCCAGAATACTACAGAGTTTAGACCAGACATACTGTCTACTATCAACATCAGCCATGTAAGTCCAGAATACTACAGAGTTTAGACCAGACATACTGTCTACTATCAACATCAGCCATGTAAGTCCAGAATACTACAGAGTTTAGACCAGACATACTGTCTACTATCAACATCAGCCATGTAAGTCCAGAATACTACAGAGTTTAGACCAGACATACTGTCTACTATCAACATCAGCCATGTAAGTCCAGAATACTACAGAGTTTAGACCAGACATACTGTCTACTATCAACATCAGCCATGTAAGTCCAGAATACTACAGAGTTTAGACCAGACATACTGTCTACTATCAACATCAGCCATGTAAGTCCAGAATACTACAGAGTTTAGACCAGACATACTGTCTACTATCAACATCAGCCATGTAAGTCCAGAATACTACAGAGTTTAGACCAGACATACTGTCTACTATCAACATCAGCCATGTAAGTCCAGAATACTACAGAGTTTAGACCAGACATACTGTCTACTATCAACATCAGCCATGTAAGTCCAGAATACTACAGAGTTTAGACCAGACATACTGTCTACTATCAACATCAGCCATGTAAGTCCAGAATACTACAGAGTTTAGACCAGACATACTGTCTACTATCAACATCAGCCATGTAAGTCCAGAATACTACAGAGTTTAGACCAGACATACTGTCTACTATCAACATCAGCCATGTAAGTCCAGAATACTACAGAGTTTAGACCAGACATACTGTCTACTATCAACATCAGCCATGTAAGTCCAGAATACTACAGAGTTTAGACCAGACATACTGTCTACTATCAATATCAGCCATGTAAGTCCAGAATACTACAGAGTTTAGACCAGACATACTGTCTACTATCAACATCAGCCATGTAAGTCCAGAATACTACAGAGTTTAGACCAGACATACTGTCTACTATAAAGACCGTATGTACTGTAAAATGCCATGGAAATTGGTACTGTTGTGTGGACTGTTTATTGACATGAAGAAAAAGAATTATGTAGTCAAAAATTCAGATTTTCTCTGTGTGTATGTACCATTTGTAACAACATTATTTGCAAACAATAATATCAATTGACCAACAGTACTACAATAAAAACAATCTGATCTGGTTCTCTTTTCGAATAGTATGGGGACATGTAATTTTGCTGGTCTCATTATCTGAGCTTTATTTGGAACCGTGCGCTAATCTCTGAGTTAGTTTGTCATATGGAGTAGAACTTTTATCTTAAGTCAGTTTTTGTTGGGTTTATATATATATATATATATATATATATATATATATATATATATATATATATATATATATATATATAAAGAACAAGATTTTGTGGATGCACAAGTGAAAAACACATCAATTGACAATGCTGTGCAAAAACTGATGAGATATTTTTTTAGCCATTGTAGATGAGATTGTGTGTGTTGGCGTCTCTTAGCAGGATCGACATGCTTAAAAATGGTTGGGATGGCTCCTGGTTCAAGTTTTCAAGACCAACATATACTTTAAAGCTCAGCCCTTTTCAAATGTTCACTGCATATCACAGTTGGGTGTTCCACAACAAGATTCTTCACCTTCAGATGTGTCATCTGCGTTAGCCAAGGTTCCGATGTGAAAACCCTATCTACACCTTCATGTATCAAGTAGATATTACTGTACTTCGGGTCAATGAATTTCATCGGATCCGGTGGCAAGCCACGTCAGCCAGTCAAAAATGATGTTGTTTAAATTTTATCACTGTTTCTCGACGATGATCGAGACAAGGGGAGTGCACAACTTGAATTTGCTGATTAAAACAAAAATCAATTTTTCACTGCCAGTCTGCATTTGCATAAATACCTTTCACTCAATTGTCCTGTAATGGCTTTGCTCTGGTACATAGTCATATTTTCGATGTTAAAAATATGCTATTGGTTAGTTGTCTTTTATATTTGAAATCCAACATATGTCACTTGGACAAAATACCAGTATATCTGTTCGATCCGCCAAAGTGTAGATATGGTTATCATATCAGAACCTTGGCTAGCGAAGATGCAGATGTGTAACCGCCACTCAGTAGAGAAGTTTGTACCTTCCGATTCCATAAACAATCTTTAAATCATTTTATATTGTCTGCAGTAGCACAAAAAGCCACAGTTAAAAGTGGAATGTGACTAAAAAATGTAACTCTCTCGTACACATGTACCTTCATTATCTACAATAAGTGTTCTTTAAAAAACAGTCTTTGTAAACTTCTGCATTACTTTAAGGCACTATTATGAGTGTAAGAAATGTAGTTTGTCAGAACAGGGCAAAGCAAAAATACTGACTCTTTAATGATTTTATGTATTATTCTTGCACTAGATTCAAACAGGCTCAGAATAAATATTATGAAAAACAACCAAATCAACAGAATTTTATTCTGGATTGCAAGAGATGTAAAAGATCCCAGCTGGACAGTTTGATCACAATTATGACGTCTCAAGCAGAAGACAAGAGTGAGAAATGGAAATTTTGTTAAAAACATGCAGCATGACCTTAAGGCCCAACGACCAGATTATTTTTTTTTAAACGACTTTAGACAACCTTGCTTCAATTGATCTTGTTGAATAAATATAATAAAAATGGCAGATGACATAACATGTCTCCTAAAAAAGGTTGTGTGTACATGCTTCATCTTAACCTTATTACCAAGTGTCATAAGTCACTCTGAGCAAATCAGCACATTAAAGACCATAGCCACATAAGATTCGGGCTTGAAAAGCTTCATAACTGGATTTGCATTTTCTCATTAGCACATCTCAGTAGAGTTATAAATCAATCTCTATGGAGAAGAGATGATAATAGCAGCATCTATGTTGGGCTCATGTGTTTAGACAACTTTGCAAAAATGTGTTACTAATGTTCAGTGTAAGTAAAAGTATTTGTATTACATTTTATGTTACATATTTCAATACCTCATTATTTAAAGATGATATTTTCCCTTGAAAATATGTTAGCATATAGTAACATTCAGTTAATAGAGAGAATAAACCTCAAACTAAATTTACATTGCAAATCATTCTGAATTCAGCAAATCACCAAATAAGCTGTATGTATATGAAGTTTGTATAGTTAAATTAAAAACGGGAAAGTGTCTGGTTATTTCAAGAGAAACATAAGATGTAAACAAGCAAACAAAAAAAACCAAGAAAATGATAAACTGTCAAAGCCCCCCAAAAGATCTTTGTAACGAGGTGAAGATCTAACTAAATAAATGAACACCATCATTTGACCTATGGGAACATGTGTTATTTAACAAAGAATCCAGAAACGGTTATGTTGATGTTAATCAGTTTTTAAGGATTCCGCATGTACTAGAAACTGAAGAAATCTAGTTGAGTATGATTACCACAAGTCTCGATGCCAAATAACATGCTCCATGTGATTATCAGACTTTTATAAGAAACTGAAACGGTTCAGCTAGTCCAGTTATCTTCTCATTTTGTGTCAAGAAAAAACTTAATATACTGAAATCTTCATACGTGAGGAGGTTTAAGAAAATCTGTCAAAAAGAGACAGTATGGAAAAAAGTTTTGATTTGTTCTCATGAGTTTGTGCTAATACAAAAGCTTGATTTCAATTTGTACAAAAATAATTAGAACTATAAAATATGATATAATAATCATCGTAATTAGAAGTATGAAATATGATACAAACATCATAATTATAACAATAAAATATGATATAATCATCATAATTAGAAATAGAAAATATGATAAAATCATTATAATTAGAACTATAAAATATGATTTAATCATCATAAGAACTATAAAATATGATACAATCATCATAATTAGAACTATAAAATATGATATAATCATCATAATTAGCACTATAAAATATGATTTAATCATCATAAGAACTATAAAATATGATACAATCATCACAACTAGAACTATAAAATATGATACAATCATCGTAATTAGAAGTATAAAATGATACAATCATAATAATTAGAACTCTAAAATATTAGAACTGTAAAATATGATATAATCATCATAATTAGAACTATAAAATATGATATAATAATCATCGTAATTAGAACTGTAAAATATGATATAATAATCATCATAATTAGAACTATAAAATATGATATACTAATCATCATAATTAGAACTATACAATATGATATAATAATCATCGTAATTACACCTATAAAATATGATATAGTCATCATAATAAGAACTATAAAATATGATATAATAATCATCGTAATTAGAACTGTAAAATATGATATAATAATCATCATAATTAGAACTATAAAATATGATACAATCATCATAATTAGAATTATAAAATATGATATAATCATCATAATTAGAACTAGAAAATATGATATAATAATCATAATGAGAACTATAAAATATGATATAAACATCATAATTAGAACTATAAAATATGATACAATCATCATAATTAGAATTATAAAATATGATATAATCATCATAATTAGAACTATAAAATATGATATAAACATCATAATTAGAACTATAAAATATGATATAATAATCATAATTAGAACTATAAAATATGATATAATCATCTTAATTAGAATTATAAAATATGATACAATCATGATAATTAGAACTATAAAATATGATATAATCATCTTAATTAGAATTATAAAATATGATATAAACATCATAATTAGAACTATAAAATATGATATAATAATCATAATTAGAACTATACAATATGATACAACCATCATAATTAGAACTATAAAATATGATATAATCATCATAATTAGAACTAGAAAATATGATACAACCATCATAATTAGAACTATAAAATATGATACAATAATCATAATTAGAACTATAAAATATGATACAACCATCATAATTAGAACTATAAAATATGATACAATCATCATAATTAGAACTAGAAAATATGATACAATCATCATAATTAGAACTATAAAATATGATATAATCATCATAATTAGAACTATAAAATATGATAAAATCATCATAATTAGAACTATAAAATATGATATAATCATCATAATTAGAATTATAAAATATGATATAATCATCTTAATTAGAATTATAAAAAATGATATTATCATCAGCGAGACAGATTACTGGGTATTTTCACACCATGAACATGTGATATAGTAAAAGTTTGTGGAAAGTGTAGAGGGTAACTTAAAGACGACTTCCATCAATAACAGACAAATTTTGTATTTCTCACATGTGGTTTTTATACACTGTTATGTCAATCTTAGTTTTCTTTAATTTAGTATAAGCTATGGATGATGTAAAAATTATATTTTCTAGCTGATCTTGTCCAAAATCATGTTCATCGTGTACCTTACCAAAATCATTCATTTTATTTATTCCATAAGCGACTAATACATAGCTAATATTTACTCTATGAATATGGGTTTAATATTAAAATCGTTATCAATAGAAATAAAAATATTTTTCTTGGTCTGACATTGTTGTTTACTATTTTATTATTATAAGTTTAGTAATATACCTTCCAATAATAACTAAGATTTTTTTATGTCGTAAACAATTAGAATCTTCTGGAATGAAATGTTCCATTATGTACTAGTTTTTGCAATAGAAAATGGCAATTGTGAACTAGATCAGGTAGGAGTATAAAGTCTGGTTTACTGGAAAAATTATTTATTCCTGCTATAACATCTGGGAAGAAATCACTTATATTATTGTATTCAGATAGTGATTTGGAATTTTTCCAATTCTTCTTCTCTGAAGATATAATGTGCTGTTTTATATTATTCATTACAGAGAGACTTTGGAATTGTCGTGTAATTCAAACAACGATATATTATTGGATTATATTAGAGTCATTGGCACATCTCTACTTTAAAGGCCATCACAGGTACATCAAGACTCTCAGCGTTGCATTTATTTTGGAATACCACTAGTGCTTACTTGTGACAGAAATTCAAGGATTATTTGGGATTTACTTTGTAATACCATAAATGTTTTATATTTTCACTTTGTATTCTAGGCAAAATAAATTATGTGAAATTTACAAAACTTGTTCGTTTTCACTTTTTCTGTTACTTTGTTTAAGACCATAGAGTCTGAACAACACCATGTTGTGTCTAGTAAATGGATGATAGACTAACAACCAAATAATGGAGTGTGATTTTTAAGACAGGAAAAACTCAGTGATGTTCTTGAACTCATCTATGCCCCCTAACATCAGTTAATCGTTATTTGTCCTTCATGTAAAAATTATGTTTCAAATCTTAAAATAAATCCCTACCAAATGAAAAGGTTCATTGAAGGGGGAAGAGAAGGGGAGTGTATTCTAAAGAAATACAATCAGTTTTAAAAAGGTCACCTTTCAATAATTTGTTTTAAAATTATGTTCATCAATTTGATAAGAAAGATACTTCACAATATAATACTGAGAACTAAAAATTAAAGGATATTTGTTCCGTTATACAAACAATGCAAAGACTTTCTTCATATCTACACTTGGTGTAAATCAGATTTCACACAATTTTCTATCTAGAACTCAATTCTGCCAATGCCTCACAACCTTTTCACTCAAAAATTCTCCTTTTGGACTCTCCACATTTGGAGATAATAAAGCCAAGTATAATGGTGTCACTGCTCCTGGAAAAATAAACAGTAATAATACAAATAAGATAGATAGATCCTCAAAACCACATGGATACAAAATTAATTCCATTAAAGCAAAGATTTATGAATTATTACATTTTATTATGCAAACAAAACCATAAATGGAAAAGTAATTAACTTCTTCATTAATTATGCTGGTTATGAAAGATTTAAGACAATCACATAACCAGCCATGATGAGTGGAATGCTGTATAATATAATGCGTGAAATGAACTTTAAATTTAATGAAGAAAGTTAGAAATTGTATTTTATCCCATGACTCTAGGAGCTAGAGTAACTCTGTGCTGTACTCAAAAACAAACAAAATAAAACTCAAGACAGCACAGGGCTAGTAACTTTAAAACAATCACAGGTGTGACTCAGTTTCCACTAGCCATGCCTCCCAAATGCATGTGCTTAAGGAGGCCATAATTATTACTGATAATTTAAGATGAAGTTGAAATTATCTTACTTTAAATATAAAAAGAACAAAACAAAAATCATTTTAAATCGACTCATGTTAATTTGGCTGAAAAAAGGATTTTAAATGTTCCTGAAGTACACTATCATACCAATGTTTCAAAAAATGTTCAAACATAAGCCCAGATGATATTGCTTTAAAACATATTCTTTTAACTATGCTCTACTTGCCAAGATATGTTTTTAACTATACATTTGACAAACACTCCCTGTGCAGAAAACATGTTTGTCACTAAACCCTTGTTCACATTTGACTACAGTGGGCTAACAGCAATGAAATTTCTAACAATTTCTGCATGATCAAAAGATAAATTAATTGTGATGCTCTTGTGATAGAAAGCCTCTAGCTTTGTCTTCAGGTTGATATACTATCTGTATTCTTTACCTATGTCTATGTAAATGGTTGGCTTGGAGTCTATATTACTTAAAAATGCAACGGTCTTCATGCTTTTCTCAATGTTGAAAATGGTAAAGAAGGCAGAGAGACGTTGGCATCGTTTTACATGAATCTGTAGAATTGGCAGGTTCATGTTTATAATTAGAATCTGTAGAATTGGCAGGTTCATGTTTATAATTAGAATCTGTACAATTGGCAGGTTCATGTTTATAATTAGAATCTGTAGAATTGACAGGTTCATGTTTATAATTAGAATCTGTAGAATTGGCAGGTTCATGTTTATACTTAGAATCTGTAGAATTGGCAGGTTCATGTTTATAATTAGAATCTGTACAATTGGCAGGTTCATGTTTATACTTAGAATCTGTACAATTGGCAGGTTCATGTTTATAATCAGAATCTGTAGAATCGGCAGGTTCATGTTTATACTTAGAATCTGTAGAATTGGCAGGTTCATGTTTATAATTAGAATCTGTAGAATTGGCAGGTTCATGTTTATACTTAGAATCTGTACAATTGGCAGGTTCGTGTTTATAATTAGAATCTGAAGAATTGGCAGGTTCGTGTTTATAATTAGAATCTGTAGAATTGGCAGGTTCATGTTTATAATTAGAATCTGTAGAAGTGGCAGGTTCATGCTTATACTTAGAATCTGTAGAATTGGCAGGTTCATGTTTATAATTAGAATCTGTAGAATTGGCAGGTTCATGTTTATAATTAGAATCTGTAGAATTGGCAGGTTCATGTTTATACTTAGAATCTGTAGAATTGGCAGGTTCATGTTTATACTTAGAATCTGTAGAATTGTCAGGTTCATGTTTATACTTAGAATCTGTACAATTGGCAGGTTCATGTTTATAATCAGAATCTGTACAATTGGCAGGTTCATGTTTATAATTAGAATCTGTACAATTGGCAGGTTCATGTTTATACTTAGAATCTGTAGAATTGGCAGGTTCATGTTTATACTTAGAATCTGTACAATTGGCAGGTTCATGTTTATACTTAGAATCTGTAGAATTGGCAGGTTCATGTTTATACTTAGAATCTGTAGAATTGGCAGGTTCATGTTTATACTTAGAATCTGTAGAATTGGCAGGTTCATGTTTATACTTAGAATCTGTAGAATTGGCAGGTTCATGTTTATACTTAGAATCTGTAGAATTGGCAGGTTCATGTTTATAATTAGAATCTGTACAATTGGCAGGTTCATGTTTATACTTAGAATCTGTACAATTGGCAGGTTCATGTTTATACTTAGAATCTGTACGATTGGCAGGTTCATGTTTATAATTAGAATCTGTAGAATTGGCAGGTTCATGTTTATACTTAGAATCTGTAGAATTGGCAGGTTCATGTTTATAATTAGAATCTGTACAATTGGCAGGTTCATGTTTATAATTAGAATCTGTAGAATTGGCAGGTTCATGTTTATACTTAGAATCTGTACAATTGGCAGGTTCATGTTTATAATTAGAATCTGTACAATTGGCAGGTTCATGTTTATAATTAGAATCTGTACAATTGGCAGGTTCATGTTTATACTTAGAATCTGTAGAATTGGCAGGTTCATGTTTATACTTAGAATCTGTAGAATTGGCAGGTTCATGTTTATACTTAGAATCTGTAGAATTGGCAGGTTCATGTTTATACTTAGAATCTGTAGAATTGGCAGGTTCATGTTTATAATTAGAATCTGTAGAATTGGCAGGTTCATGTTTATAATTAGAATCTGTACGATTGGCAGGTTCATGTTTATAATTAGAATCTGTAGAATTGGCAGGTTCATGTTTATACTTAGAATCTGTAGAATTGGTAGGTTCATGTTTATACTTAGAATCTGTAGAATTGGCAGGTTCATGTTTATAATTAGAATCTGTACAATTGGCAGGTTCATGTTTATACTTAGAATCTGTACAATTGGCAGGTTCATGTTTATAATTAGAATCTGTAGAATTGGCAGGTTCATGTTTATAATTAGAATCTGTAGAATTGGCAGGTTCATGTTTATACTTAGAATCTGTAGAATTGGCAGGTTCATGTTTATACTTAGAATCTGTAGAATTGGCAGGTTCATGTTTATACTTAGAATCTGTACAATTGGCAGGTTCATGTTTATACTTAGAATCTGTAGAATTGGCAGGTTCATGTTTATAATTAGAATCTGTACAATTGGCAGGTTCATGTTTATACTTAGAATCTGTAGAATTGGCAGGTTCATGTTTATAATTAGAATCTGTACAATTGGCAGGTTCATGTTTATAATTAGAATCTGTACGATTGGCAGGTTCATGTTTATAATTAGAATCTGTAGAATTGGCAGGTTCATGTTTATACTTAGAATCTGTAGAATTGGTAGGTTCATGTTTATACTTAGAATCTGTAGAATTGGCAGGTTCATGTTTATAATTAGAATCTGTACAATTGGCAGGTTCATGTTTATACTTAGAATCTGTACGATTGGCAGGTACATGTTTATAATTAGAATCTGTAGAATTGGCAGGTTCATGTTTATACTTAGAATCTGTAGAATTGGCAGGTTCATGTTTATACTTAGAATCTGTAGAATTGGCAGGTTCATGTTTATACTTAGAATCTGTAGAATCGGCAGGTTCATGTTTATACTTAGAATCTGTACAATTGGCAGGTTCATGTTTATAATTAGAATCTGTAGAATTGGCAGGTTCATGTTTATACTTAGAACCTGTACGATTGGCAGGTTCATGTTTATAATTAGAATCTGTAGAATTGGCAGGTTCATGTTTATACTTAGAATCTGTAGAATTGGCAGGTTCATGTTTATACTTAGAATCTGTAGAATTGGCAGGTTCATGTTTATACTTAGAATCTGTAGAATTGGTAGGTTCATGTTTATAATTAGAATCTGTAGAATCGGCAGGTTCATTTTTATACCTAGAATCTGTACAATTGGCAGGTTCATGTTTATAATTAGAATCTGTAGAATTGGCAGGTTCATGTTTATACTTAGAATCTGTACGATTGGCAGGTTCATGTTTATAATTAGAATCTGTAGAATTGGCAGGTTCATGTTTATACTTAGAATCTGTAGAATTGGCAGGTTCATGTTTATACTTAGAATCTGTACAATTGGCAGTACTTACATAACCTGGACAACAATGGAAACAGAGAGAAGTACAATTCATTTGAAATATTAGTACTTACATAACCTGGACAACAATGGAAACAGAGAGAAGTACAATTCATTTGAAATATTAGTACTTACATAACCTGGACAACAATGGAAACAGAGAGAAGTACAATTCATTTGAAATATTAGTACTTAGACAACTTGGTCTATGCTGGATAATGAGATAAGTAAAATACATATAAAATGTTAGTACTCAGGTAACTTGGTATATGCTGGATAATGAGATAAGTAAAATACATTAGTACCCAGGTAACTTGGTCTATGCTGGATAATGAGATAAGTAAAATACATTAGTACCCAGGTAACTTGGTCTATGCTGGAACATGAGATAAGTAAAATACATTAGTACTCAGGTAACTTGGTATATGCTGGATAATGAGATAAGTAAAATACATTAGTACCCAGGTAACTTGGTCTATGCTGGAACATGAGATAAGTAAAATACATTAGTACTCAGGTAACTTGGTATATGCTGGATAATGAGATAAGTAAAATACATTAGTACCCAGGTAACTTGGTCTATGCTGGAACATGAGATAAGTAAAATACATTAGTACTCAGGTAACTTGGTATATGCTGGATAATGAGATAAGTAAAATACATTAGTACCCAGGTAACTTGGTCTATGCTGGAACATGAGATAAGTAAAATACATTAGTACTCAGGTAACTTGGTCTATGCTGGATAATGAGATAAGTAAAATACATTAGTACCCAGGTAACTTGGTCTATGCTGGAACATGAGATAAGTAAAATACATATAAAATGTTAGTACTCAGGTAACTTGGTCTATGCTGGAACATGAGATAAGTAAAATACATTTGAAATGTTAGTACTTAGGTAACTTGGTCTATGCTGGAACATGAGATAAGTAAAATACATTAGTACTCAGGTAACTTGGTCTATGCTGGATAATGAGATAAGTAAAATACATTAGTACCCAGGTAACTTGGTCTATGCTGGAACATGAGATAAGTAAAATACATTAGTACTCAGGTAACTTGGTCTATGCTGGATAATGAGATAAGTAAAATACATTAGTACCCAGGTAACTTGGTCTATGCTGGAACATGAGATAAGTAAAATACATATAAAATGTTAGTACTCAGGTAACTTGGTCTATGCTGGAACATGAGATAAGTAAAATACATTTGAAATGTTAGTACTTAGGTAACTTGGTCTATGCTGGAACATGAGATAAGTAAAATACATTAGTACTCAGGTAACTTGGTCTATGCTGGATAATGAGATAAGTAAAATACATTTGAAATGTTAGTACTTAGGTAACTTGGTCTTGCTGGATAATGAGATAAGTAAAATACATATAAAATGTTAGTACTCAGGTAACTTGGTCTATGCTGGAACATGAGATAAGTAAAATACATTTGAAATGTTAGTACTCAGGTAACTTGGTCTATGCTGGAACATGAGATAAGTACAATACACTTGAAATGTCAGTACTAACATAACATGGTCTACGCTGGAAACAGAGAAAAATACAATACATTCTGTACTCCACCTACGACATAGAAAAGACAATTTCTTGTGTGCAAAAACACTTTACTTTCAATGCATTGTATTTAAAATTCAAGTTCAGTTTAGTTTATTTAGCTCAGTTCTCCTCAACCATTGCAATCAAAATAATTGTTATTATTAGTTAAGTTATCATGAAATTTATGGTGAAAACCGGAAATAGTTTTAAGTTTAATAAAGATACCAAAATAACTGACATTAGGTAATGGGTAATTTGATGGTTAAACTATAATCAATACAAATACCAAGCAAAATAACCAAAATAACTGAAATTAGGTAATGGGTAATATTTTAGAATAGCTACTGATAAAGCAATTAAAATACCAAGCAAACTACCAAACATACTTGAAATCAGGTAATGGGGAATCAGATGGTTGTAATTATAACTCAATACAAAAACCAAGCAAAATACCAAACACAAATGAAATAAGTTAATGGGTGATATGATGGTAGTAACTTTATGAAATCAGTTAATTAGTGATTTGATGGTTGTAACTTTATGGAATCAGTTAATTGGTGATATGATGGTTGTAACTTTATGAAATCTGTTAATTGGTGATTTTGAACTTTAGCTTGATGGGGAGGCAAGAACTTTAAAATATTTGCATGGTTTTGATGATGAAAATAAATTCTCTTGACTAACATACAGTACTGTGAAACATACAAATTAAACTTACTGAGTTCACTACAATATCTGGCCTGCTAGAATCATGAGCAAAAGCTTTGCCCTGGATATAGGACATGACCCTGATCCCAATTGTGGCTACAGCATAGGCCCACTTTGGCCACCCATTTTGCTCCACAGTGTCAGACTTTGCGACTCTGAAAAGAAAAATTACTTTAGTAATAATTGATAAATTGAGCATCCATTTTGAATAAAGAAATAGGTAATTAAAAGTTTTTTCTCATTCATTAAAGAGAAACTTCGTATCTTATATCCGATGTTACATATAATAATATAGGGTATTATCATTGTTAATTGTTGATGTAGGGTTTAACGCCATTATTCAGCAAAAAGTAAGGTTAAACATGACAGCCAGTATTAATGGTGGAGGAAGAACCCAGAAAGAGGTAATTAAAGAGAAACTTCGTATCTTATATCAACTGTTACTTTTTATATTCGGAAAAGAAAAATTACTTTAGTAGTAATCAATAAATTGACCAATAAATAAATAAATAATTACCTAAATAAATGAATATTAAATTAAAAGTTTTCAATATGTTTATTGAGGATCGTTAAGGTCATTAAATCATTTTTAGGAACAAATGATCTTAAATGTATCCAGACATCTTTTATCTTGTATCTTACAAACTCAGACAAATAGGTCATGACATCAAGGTTCACATGCGTGTAGATAACAAAGGGAGCTACAGTACTGATTAATAAAAAATCCTGTTCCCCAGGTCTGAGGTTCACAAGAGGAATAGGAACAACGCATATTAAAACTAAAAGAAAATATTTAAACTGATTAACTTACGCCTCAAACTCTTTCATAAGTCCTTTCAGCTGATCCATAGAAATGTTTGGATTACTGATTTTAGCTTTGATTGCGCCACTGCATCTGCCAAATGCCATCGCAGATGAATGACTTGAGACATTGACAACCCTATTTCAAGATAAAAAAATATGAAAATAAATGATTTCAGAAAACTTGCTTGTCTCATTACTTCCATGTCTTTGTATGGCTTTATACAATTTGTTGGAGTTCTACTAATAATGAATTTAAACACAACATGCTTTGGTCAAAATGTTTCCCCCACATAACCTCAGTATACAAAGTCTATTTCTCTTAATTTAGAGCAAATTGTACTATTGTTTTAAAATTATAAATTACAAACAACAGTCATATATTCTACAAAAATCTTTTAAGATATCAACATAAAGCCAAAAAGCCAAAAAATAATGGTACATTAAGAAATTAAGAACAGTCAGAGAAAATGATGCAGTACACTTTTCAACAAGTTTTATTAAAAAAATGATAATGGTATACATCTTTCAACTAATTTCTTCAAGATATTAATAAAGTTATCCACCTTTTGAGCTTCTTTCATTAAGGAATTGATGAAGATATACACCTTACAATTGCTTTCATTAAGAAATTGATGCAAGTACAACCATTCAGCTTGTGTCATTAAGAAATTGATGAATGTGAACACCTTTCAGCTAGTTTCATTAAGAAATATATGAAGGTACACACCTTTCAACTGGTTTTATTAAGAAACTAATAATGGTATACACCTTTCAGCATGTTTCATTAGAAAATTTATTAAGGTGTACACCTTTCAATAAGTTTTAGTATAAAACTGATGAAGTCATACATGCATCAGCTGCTAGATAAGGAAATTAAAGAATGCAAACACCTTTCAATTAGTTATATTTCAAAATTGATGAAAGCATACAACTTTCCTCTAGTTTATTGCAAGCTTCATGAAGTTATACACCTTTCAACTTCTTTCATAATGTAAATGATAATGTTATAAAGATTGCATCTAATTTCATTAAGCAATTGATAAACAAATA
The DNA here is from genome assembly GCA_030141615.1 of Unio pictorum. Taxonomy (NCBI): domain Eukaryota; kingdom Metazoa; phylum Mollusca; class Bivalvia; order Unionida; family Unionidae; genus Unio; species Unio pictorum. The sequence goes on along the minus strand of JARLTB010000218.1, from coordinate 22,717,624 downwards.
CACCTTTCAGCAACTCCCATTAAGAAATGGATGAAAATATACACATTTCAACTTGTTTCATTAAGAAATTTATGACAATATACACCCCACCAACTAGTGTCATGAAGAAATTGATGAAGGTGTATGCCTGTCAGCTTGTTTCATTATGAAATTGATGAAGGTATACACCTTTCAACTACCAGTAAGAACCTGATGAAGATAAACAGATTTCAGTTTCTTTCATTACGAAATTTATGAAGGCAAACAGATTTCAGTTTCTTCCATTCAGAAATTCATGAAGGTAAACAGATTTCAGTTTCTTTCAGTATGAAATTGATGAAGGTAAACAGGTTTCAGTTTCTTTCATTATGACATTGATGAATGTATTCAACTAGTTTAGAGACTGCTCTGGTGGCCTAGTAGTTAGAGCATCTGCATCAGATGTGGGAGGTCGTGGGTTTCATCCCCAGATGAATCAAACCAAAAACTTAATAAATGGTACTAACAGCTACTTCACTTGGCACTCAGCATTAAGTAAGTGTTAGGACTGGTCAGCTTGGTGTCAGGACAATGTGACTGGGTTGGACATCATGCTACATGTCTGTGGTATGATGTCACAGTGCTTGACATCACTATAAGCTACCACACTGCAGACATCGTAGCGATATGACTGTAAAATTGTTAAAGCTAGTATGCAAAAATTCCAAATCCCACACAACTAGTTTCATTAATAAACTGATATGGTTATACAGCGATCAGTTTCTTTGATTAAGAAACAGCAGGAATTCACTGAGATGGCATGTCATTATTTGTTGGAGAGCGATTCCTATTGGTATGTCATTATTTGTTGGATAGCGATTCCTACTGGCATGTCATTATTTGTTGGACAGCGATTCCTACTGGCATGTCATTATTTGTTGGATAGCGATTCCTACTGGCATGTCATTATTTGTTGGATAGCGATTCCTACTGGCATGTCAGTATTTGTTTGATATTGATAGCCACTGGTATATCATTATTTGTTTGACAGTGATTTCCACTGGTATGTCATTATTTGTTAGACAGTGATTTCCATTGAGATGTCATTATTTGTTGGACAATGAATCCCACTGGTATATCATTATTTGTTGGACACTGATTCCCACTGGTATGCCATTATTTGTTGAACACTGATTCCCACTGACATGTCATTATTTGTTGGACAGTGATTCCCACTGACATGTCATTATTTGTTGGACACTGATTCCCACTGGTATGTCATTATTTGTTGGACACTGATTCCCACTGGTATGTCTTTATTTGTAGGACATTGATTCCCACTGACATGTCTGGTATGTCATTATTTGTTGGACACTGATTCCCACTGGTATGTCATTATTTGTTGGACACTGATTCCCACTGGTATGTCATTATGTTGGACTATGATTCCCACTGACATGTCATTATTTGTTGGACACTGATTCCCACTGGTATGTCATTATTTGTTGGACACTGATTCCCACTGGTATGTCATTATTTGTTGGACTATGATTCCCACTGGTATGTCATTATTTGTTGGACACTGATTCCCACTGGTATGTCATTATTTGTTGGACACTGATTCCCATTGGTATGTCATTATTTGTTGGACTATGATTCCCACTGGTATGTCATTATTTGTTGGACACTGATTCCCACTGGTATGTCATTATGTTGGACTATGATTCCCACTGGTATGTCATTATTTGTTGGACTATGATTCCCACTGGTATGTCATTATTTGTTGGACACTGATTCCCACTGGTATGTCATTATGTTGGACTATGATTCCCACTGGTATGTCATTATGTTGGACTATGATTCCCACTGGTATGTCATTATCTGTTGGACAGTGATTCCCACTGGTATGTCATTATGTTGGACACTGATTCCCACTGGTATGTCATTATGTTGGACTATGATTCCCACTGGTATGTCATTATGTTGGACTATGATTCCCACTGGTATGTCATTATCTGTTGGACAGTGATTCCCACTGGTATGTCATTATGTTGGACACTGATTCCCACTGGTATGTCATTATGTTGGACTATGATTCCCACTGGTATGTCATTATCTGTTGGACAGTGATTCCTACTGACATGTCATTATCTGTTGGACAGTGATTCCCACTGACATGTCATTATCTGTTGGACAGTGATTCCCACTGACATGTCATTGTCTGTTGGACAGTGATTCCCACTGACATGTCATTGTCTGTTGGACAGTAATTCCCACTGACATGTCATTGTCTGTTGGACAGTGATTCGTACTCAAACTATTTGTCTAAACACATGCAGCATACTCTCTGGTAGAATATTAAAACACCTGAGTAACATTGATTCGACGTGAACAATGGCGATAAATGCTATCTATCTAAATTAAACTAGACCCTTTTTTCTATAAATCAAATAAGTTTCAAAGTACTTTTAATAAAAAGCAGGAAGAATCTTGATGAACAAGCAACACAAACGAAGTTATAGTTTTCATGCATTCAGTAAAATAAACTGCATAGTGAGAAATTATGAAACAAAGTTATTTGGACCAATATCGGCAATTCTAAATAGAATTTGTACACTGTGTATTAGGATCATTAAATTAATCTCACTAGTAAACACCATAATAAGATAGCCACAGCCCTAGAATTTAGTTACCCCATAACAAAATAACAGTAACCCTAGAATTTAGTAAACACCATAATAAAATAACAGTAACCCTAGAATTTAGTAAACACCATAATAAAATAACAGTAACCCTAGAATTTAGTAAACACCATAATAAAATAACAGTAACCCTAGAAATTAGTAAACACCATAATATAATAACAGTAACCCTAGAATTTAGTAAACACCATAATAAAATAACTATAACCCTAGAATTTAGTAAACACTATAATAAAATAACTATAGCCCTAAAAGTTAGATTTTTTGTTTGTTTGCGTGATTAGGATTTTTAACGGAGCTTTAACAATTTTTCAGTCATATCGCTACGATGTATGCAGTGAGGCAGTTTATAGTGATGTCTAGGACTGGGGCATCATGCCACAGACATATAGTATGATGTCCCACCCAGTCACATTATCCTGACACCAGGCCCACCAGTCCTAACACTAACCTCTTAATGCTGAACGCCAAGCGAGGCAGCTGTTAGTTCCATTTTTGTAGTCTTTGGTATGACTCAGTCTAGGATCAAACCCATGACCTCCCGCTTTTGCGGTGGACGCTCTAACCACTATGCCATTGTAGTGGTTCCCTAGAATTAGTAATTCTCATAATAAAATAACTACATGTATAGCCATTGAATTTAGTAATCCCCATAATAAATAACTAAAGCCCTAGAATTTAGTTAACCAACCCCATACTAAAGAAACTATAGCCCAAGAATTTAGTGATCCTCATACTAAAATAACTATAGCCCTAGAATTTAGTTAACCTACCCCATAATAAAATAAAACTATAGCCCTAGAATTTAGTAAAACACATAATAAAATTATTATGACCCTAGAATTTAGTAAACCCTATAATAAAAAAGCTATAGCCATTGAATTTAGTAAACCCCGTAAAATAATAACTATAGCCCTAGAATCTAGTAAATCCAAAATAAAATAACTATAGCCCATGAATTTTAGTAATTTTCATAATAAAATAACTACAGCGCCAGAATATTTAGTAAACATCATAATTCAATAACAATAGCCATTGAATTTATTAAACCCCATAACAAAATAGCTAATGCCCTAGAATTTAGTAACCCCATAATAAAATAGTCATAGCCCTAGAATTTAGTAACCCAGCATAAAATAAATACAGCCCTAGAATTTAGTAACCCATAATAAAATAGCCATAGCCCTAGAATTTAGTTACCCCATAATAAAATAGCCATAGCCCTAGAATTTAGTAACCCCATAATAAAATAGCCATAGCCTTAGAATTTAGTAACCCAGCATAAAATAAATACAGCCCTAGAATTTAGTAACCACATAATAAAATATTCATAACCATCACCAGTGAAACATTTTTGGAATCAGTCGTAATAAATGCAAACTTATATGAGTTAAGCAGTTGTGTACAAAATGCTAAAATGTTTACTTGCAAGAAATGTTTTTTGTGTATCACACTAAAAACTCTATAAAGAAATGGACATTTCTCTGTGTGTGTGTGTGTGTGTGTGTGTGTGTGTGTGTGTGAGAGAGAGAGAGAGAGAGAGAGAGAGAGAGAGAGAGAGAGAGAGAGAGAGAGCAGTTTGAAGAAAACAATAAAAGAAGAATATAGGGATAGAACTCAAGAATTCGTCTAAAATAATGTCACATCTTTGAACAGTGCAATTATTTTGATAAAAAAAAATAAAACACTTTTATAAAAAGTCTAACAATATATGATCCTGCCTATGCCTAAATCAATACAACAAATGCATTTCTTAATTTTCCTCTGCACTACAGAAGACACACCAAGGAATTATTACTGAATAAATTTGATTATGTACACAGAATTCTGAATTGATTTGATTAAGCATGGAAAGAGTGTTTTTACCTTGCATGAGGGCGGAGTAAAGAATACAAGGCCTCGCATACAGCCAGGGTGTCCCAAAAATTGACCTTTAATGTCACTTCCGCCTGTTCTGCAAATGGGGCTGTGGAATCTCCCTGAAAAAAGTTGCAAAAGGTTTTAAAATTAATCATCACATTTGCAAAGAATGGCATTGCAATCTTGTATGCACTTTATTAAATATTAAAACAACACATGAATGACATTGCAATCTTGTATACACTCTATCAAATTTTCAAACAAGAAAGGCATTCAAATACAGTATTGGATACACTTTATTAAATCTTAAAAGGAGAACAACAAAACAAACCATGTATAGCATTGTCATATTTGATACACTTTATCTAGTCATAAAAAACAACACAAAAAACATGAATGATATTGTAATATTGGTACACTTTATCATATCCTGAAACAACAATATAAAACCAAATGTCGATCTGCCATGAGCCAATAGTATTGAAATTCTTAGTTATTTCATGTCCCTCGTTATTTGCTCATGTTCTATCAGAAAATTCATAAATATAAACAGCAGTTCATTTTCCCTGTTTGTCTTTCTGTGCCGGAATAGTTTGATAGTTGGGGGGGGGGGGAATAATATAGAAAAACATCCTTTTTGAGGCTATACCATGCTGAATCAATAAGAATCAAGTGTCTTTGACCAACAAATATGCCACTGTAGCTGATTTTGGCTGAAACGATGGTTGGAATTTTTCCAGACCATTCTGTCCCAAACAGCTTAAGAGACCAAATATTTAATTTCTGTGCAATCCCAATATCTATTATTAAAAACCCTTTCACAGATGGCTTGAGCCCTATAAATATCTTCAAGTTAAACTACTAAGTCGTAATTTGGGATGAGATATGCACGGTGTCATTAGATGTATTACAAAGATTTCTCGATTGGTTATTGTTAGCGAATACAAAAGTAACAATGTGTGGCGATCACGGCCAACCACCACCATTTGTCGGTTTATCCCCACATAATTGGCTGAAGAATTTTGTAGACTATTATGAAGAAATTAATACTGAACATAGAGCACTTGATGAACAATTACGCGAGTTCAAGAAACTAATCAGATTACAACCGGATAGAATCCAATGTGAAATAGCCCGTGAAATAATTTCGGAAACACCATTAAATGACTTCTGGGAAGGGTGGAGACCAAACGATTTAATAGTAGCGAGTAGAAAAATAGTCAGAGATACACTTCAGATGAAATTATTTGAATTGCATAAAGAAAAATTTGCAGCACTTCCAACACCGCTGTGTTATAGGCCTTCGAATACACGAAAGCAGAATATCGAATTTGTTATTCCAAGGCAGCGTGAAAAGGACAATTTAGTGTTAAATGATATTGTGCTGGTTGATATCAATGTCGTCGAAGATGCATTACGCGCTGATAAATCCCCATGGACGCTAGGTTACGCAGCAACAATACATTCTTCACAGGGATTGACTGTATCAGATACAATTGTTTGGATTAAAGATAATCACATCTAGTGGTCGAATTTAGTTTATCTCGCAGTATCTAGAGTACGAAGAATAAATCAGCTTCGAAGAGTTGTTTTAGATGATAACGACACTACAATAAGTGATATACGCGATGACATAATCAGAAAAAAAATCTCTGGTTATAAACAAGATAAAAAAAATAATTGAGAATTAGATATTGATACCGAATTAATAATTACACTGAAACAACAACAGAATAATCACTGCGTGAGTTGCAATTGTATAATGCGTTGGTGTTGGCCGGATCCTCGCCAATTTACCGTAGATAAAAAGAATAACAGTATTGGTCATACCAAAGATAATGTGATGCTGACTTGTCTTGAATGCAACAGACGAAGAGGTGCAAGTTAAGACCACGTGGCGGTAATTGAGTATCCTCGGGTATCACTTGTAGTTGTTGTCGAGTGAATCCTCGCTGAGGAGCAGTTGAATCCAATCTATAGATTGCTGGTCTACTCGTAGATCGTGTTATGTTAGTTATTTTATGCGCGGTAATACTCCAAATAGGATCAGTAGCTCTTTTTTTTGCCACCTTCGAGCTCTTCTGGTTCATCTAAATACCTAACTGTGACATTACCGAGTACTGGTTGTTTTCAAAAATCTTTTTGCGTTTGTACTGGTATAGACTTCTTTCTAATGGCGTTGTTAGGTTTCATGTTGATTGTTCGAGTAATCTCATTATTCAGCGCGGTAATCACAGCTGGTAATCTCTTGACCCATTCACGATATCGTTTATCCTGAATAAATTCCTTCGCGAATTGATATCCAAAAAACCGCTCAGCAAGTGTCCGATTAAATCGTTCAACAATTGCCTGATCACGATGTAGTGCAGTATGTCCTCGTCGTAACGCGATATTATGATTCTTCATTGTTGATAGAACCTCACACTGAAATTCCTTGCCAGGATCAACTTAAAATAGATTTGGCCAACGCAGAGGACCTCGTCGATAAATACTTTCAAATGCAGAAGCAACTTCATTTGATGATTTTGTTTTTAATGGCTCTGCTGGTTTGTATCGACTCGCAACATCAACTACAGTTAACGCGTATTTGTAATCACGATCATGTGGCAGAAATAATATATCAGCTTGATGAACTTCATTAGGAACGGTCACATCAAAATGTGAGTAGTTAATTTGTTTAGGCGGTGGTAGATAAATTTGCCATATCGCCTGTTTAGATAACCAATTAGCCGCTGTAGTATATTTCACTGCTGCTGCGCTAGCGAGTTTACCGATTGCCGCTTTACCCCTCCAGTATCCTTTTGGAGAATAATAAATAGATTCCACGTTGTTATTAATTACCGGCACATAACATCAATTTACCTTTCATAGCCGATTTTATTAACCATGAAGCCAATTTTTCTTAAGGATTTATCAGTGATAGAATTTAACACGTGAATCAATTTCACATCTGAGATATGTCTGTGTTGCAGATTGCTGCTTTTATAAGCAACATCATGAGCATGACACGCCTTATCGATGGCGTTTATTGGATATTCACCCGGTCGGGGTTGGTTTTGATCATCGAGTCTGATATCGAGTCTAGTTCCGGGTCCACAATAACTATACCCTGGAAGGTTTTTTCTCCTGGATACTTCGCCCATGGTGTTCCTGCTAGTTTTATTAACTTGGCTGCAATATCACCTCCTCGTTTTTTTTAAATTGTTGATTTTATCAAGGGAAACAAATCTAAATTTCTTTGTACTACATTGTACGCATTTACCAGAAAGTGCTGATCTGTTATTACTAGTTGTAATCGTCAAGTCATCTGTGCCAGTACGTTTTTTACACTTCACACAATATAGACCCATAATATATTTATAGTAACATGAATGTAATTGATTATTCAGCTACCCGACGACGAGAACCTATTAAAAACCATGCGATGTTACCGAATTCTATTCGCGCGATTATAATCGGACAATCTGGAAGCGGCAAGACACAGTTGCTACTTAATTTGATAACGAGATGGATGAAATGGGACAAGTTGTATTTGCTCGCCCCGAGTGTAGACGATCAGCGATGTTACGAGGTGTTAAAGGATTTTAACGAGAAAGCAAAATCGGAAATCGATGAAGATATTATTGAATTTATAACCGATATCGAGTAAGCACCGAGCATTGATGATATCGATGGAAGTATTAACAATTTAGTCGTATATGATGATGTGATGTTAGACAATCAAAAAAATCCTGCTAGGATATTTTCCAGAGGCAGGCATAAAAATACTGATGTGATATATATCACTCAACGGTACACTCAAATTCCAAAAGTGATCAGAGATAACTGCAATTTATTGTGTGTGTTTAACGGAGTTGATACTCATACACTACGAAATATTTGACAAACTTGGTGCGGCGGTGATATGGATCATTATCGATTTAGAAATTTCTTTAGCAACGCTCAGTCAATCCCACACGGATTTGTGACGATAAATTTATCAGATCCTCGGACGCGATATCGTATCGGACTTCATAAAATATTCGGTTAACCCATAGCAGCAGAGGGCTTGAGTGACAACGACGCTCGCGTCTTCGATCAAGCGTTGGTTAGCCTCGTCGACGCTTTTTTTTACGCTTTTCGAGTTAGCCTGTTTGCCGAACCGACGCTTTTTTTTTTAGGCTTTTCGAGGAAGCCTCAGTTTGCCGAATCGACGCCTCTACAAAGTTGTCTGATTCACCTCCTCTGATGCTATATGTGTGCCTACAACTCTCGATAAAACTCGAATTGGGGGTTGCAAAAAAGCTATATTATATATGCCTAGAAACCTACCCTAACAAAACCGAGGTAATGGCATTGTATTGTCCTTAATTATGTGTATGCCTAGAAACCTACCCTAACAAAACGGAGGTAATGGCATTGTATTGTACTTAATTAAGTATGTGTATGCCTAGAAACCTACCCTAACAAAACGGAGGCAATGGCATTATATTGTCTAAAAAACGGGTCAAAATTGACCCCCAATTTTTATTTTGTGTTAGAAATATGTATTATTATATATGAATTCTGAAAATATCAATGAGATCATAACTGAGATTTCAAATTTGAAAAATCAAGGAATCCAATTGTCAGATAAATTAAATTGTGATCAGATTCTTTCCGATTTTCAAGACATTCAATATAGCGCTATGAATAATAAATATGTATTACCAAAAAGGTATGCTTTAATAAAGAAAATCCAGAATGCTATTCGTGATTCCCTTGTATTCTGTAACGACGTCAGTAAGTTTGTCCCGTTTTTCACTGTTGTCGAAAAAATCAGAAAAGAATTGGGGCAGCAATATGAAATCTAATCCACAATTAATTCTCGGGTTAAAACAATAAGAGATATTATCCGCCAAACTGAAAATACCCCTTTGGTAACCTCAACAGAGTAAGTTCTCTAACCAACGATTTGACATGTACAGTTGGAGTACGGCAAGGCTGTCTCCTGTCACCCACGCTTTTCAACATCTACTTAGAGTGTATCATGAGCGAAGCCCTGGAAAACCAGTGGGACAGTGAGCATTGGAGGGCGTAACATCACCAACCTCCGCTTTGCAGACGACATTGATGGAAGTGAAGATGAGCTTGCCACCTTAGTGAAGAACCTGGATAAAACATCTTCCAGATTTGACATGGAGATAAGTGCCGAGAAGACAAAGCTAATGATAAACAGTGGCAAACAAATCTCAACCAAGATGAAAGTCAGAGGACAGGAACTGGAAACACTGGGCCAATTCAAATATCTTGGTTCCATAATCACGGAAGAGGGATCAAGAGCAGAAATTTTGTCACGAGCAGCACAAACAATGACAGCTATGACAAAGCTAAGACCCATCTGGAGAGACAAGAACATCTGTCTGAAAACTAAAATCAGACTATTGAGAGCACTAGTCATCTCAATTTTTCTGTATTCGTGTGAGGCCTGGACCCTGACAGCAAAATTACAACGAAGAATTCAGGCACTTGAAATGAGATGCTACAGAACCATCCTTGGCATCTCTTACATGGACCACATCAGAAATGAAGAAGTGCGCAACACCAATAGGCACAAAGTAGGCCATTGTGAAGACCTCCTCACCATTGTCAAAAAGAGAAAGCTGAAATGGTATGACCATGTCACTAGAGCCAACAGTCTATCCACAACAGTACTGCAGGGTAGTGTCCAAGGTGGTAGAAGGAGAGGTAGACAGAGAAAAAAGTGGAGTGACAACATCACAGAATGGACCAGGACATGTTTTGCAGAGACAGGCATTGGCACATGATCGAGTCAAGTGGAGGGAACTGGTCAGATGTTCAGCAGCACAGTGCCTCAATGACCACACTAGGTCAAGAGACTAATGATGATGATGAATTAATCAACTGATTATTAAAAATAATGGAATCGATTTATTATAGACCAAAAGGTTAATGGAAAGGCAGCGGAATGATTAGTACACTCGCCGATACAGCAAATGTTACACGTTCTGTTGCCGCTAAATGGTTAGTACTACAGGTAATATTTCTAATTTATCTACCACCACCTAAACGAATTCAACACGCACATTGTGTTTTCAGAATGGCTATAGATTTCTTTTATATCAATAAAAAGTATTCAGGATTGCTAGAACAACTACATATCGGCACTTTTGCATCATGGGGTGAATGGAAAATAAAACAAGAAAATATACTTAGTTTTTTTTAAATCCGCCAATGTTGAAAATAAGGATATTTCTGCAGAAAATATCAGATATTAAAGTTATCTTCTGCACCGTCAGTGTATAATCCCATAGCTAGACATGAAAGAGTTTATCTTAATGAACCTGGAGGTTCTGGTAAAACAACTCATGCGATTAACTATTCTGGAATTTTGATATGGTCTTTTTAATCCCTTTACACAGACTAGCAACAGAAATGAAAGAAAGAAATATTAAATCATATACTTATCACAAATCCTTTCAATGGAAGGGAGATAAATGGACTCCTGAACGAATGGGTACAAAATACATTCCAAGGATTATCGTTTGGGATGAAATATTCATAGTGTCGTTTGAAGAAACATTTAAAACATTTCTTGATTGGATATCTGTCGTTTGAGATCATATGATCCACCTTGGGTAATTTGTTTTACTGATTATTGTTCTGCTGAGATCTTTTGCGATTATTTTTGTAATCGGTTATATCAGGATTTTCATCATCAGAATATTTCTTTTATTGTTGTGGTAACCAAGCTGTTTTCTGCGCATGATATGTTATAATTGCTTCACTTACTGTCAGAAATATCAGTATTTTTTACATTGAGTAAATATCGTAATAAAATTATTGGAGCCATGTTTTGTGAAAAATGTTTGCCAACCCATACATAAAAAGTTGGATAAAAACCTTCGGCAAACAAAAATGAGTCGAAACAAGCTAATCAAGTCAAGTCAAAATCTGGTAATGGTCCATTTATCGATACTCGGGTCATCTCATGTGTTGGATGTCCAAATCTTTTAAAATATACAGAACACGTTTCTATTCCAAGAAAACATCCGGTATAACATGCAACAATAGAAACTGAGATAACATTTTTATGATCTCATTTACTATTCCATAATCCACCATGTCCGTAATCGACACAACTCGATATTATATCATCGAGAAAATCAAAATGAGTTGGTTTATACGAATGTTTCTTTCTAGCAAAATGAGCTGCAACTAACGGAACTGTTAAACAATTACTCAGTAATTCTTATATGCCATTTTTTTGCATATTTCAATGCAAAATATTTTAATTTCTTCATGGAGAGATTATGTGGGATAAATAACGCCATTAGGACTGACAAACTTATCATAGTTTCCGTCATCAATACTCTGAAATAACCATACTGATAAACGATCGTTTTTGCTTATTTTGTTAACAAAATCAGATATGTTATCGTTATAAAATTTAACATTTCGATTTATATTAATCGGAGCTCCCTTTCTTTACAATATTTCGAATCATATAAAATCTCTCCTGTTATTTGTTTGCGATTATTGGACATTTTAATTCTTTTTCCCGTTCAGCGATGTCTTTGACAGACACTCCAGTATCTTTATATTTATCCGTTAAACCATTTCCACGAGTCGAAACTGTAACATTTTCGCTACTCGTTCGGCTATATAATTTAGCCTTGACAATTTAATTGTTTTTAAATTATTAACACTGGGTTTATTATTTATCCAATTTAACGGTTACAGGATAAGTTCGTTCATGATACGGTTTGTCAATACCAATCAACATTTCAGTTTGGAAGTTTGTATTTAATATAGCAATTGTTTCATTATAAAGGATATGATCATGTTAGTCATGGATAATCCAAGTATTATTGTCTGTTTCTGCTAATACAATAAATTTTACTTTAGAAATATATTTTCGATTAAATATCGTTGCCGCTCAATGTAGCATCGACATCATTAGTATCGCGTATGATTTTGAACGTAAACCACATGAGATGCGCCATCTTCTTAAACTTCTTTCTTCGTGTCATCACTACGATAAATCAAAGTTTTATGGTGGTAAAAATAGAGAGCTGAAAAGATATTATTATTTAAAAAATAACACTGAAATTAATGACAAAGCTATATGAACCGCTGAAGATTATCTATTGAGATTTTTAAAGTAATGATTAAAACAAATAATCAATGAAACAAATAATATGATTATATATTTTAAAAAATGGAAAATGAGTTTGTGAAGCCTCCAATCATCAAGAATTACGAAGCATCTCGCCAAGGTGTTATCAGGCCCTATCGACTAAACAACAGTCGATACTGTCACTAATACTGGTTATCTCCAAATTAATATTATTGGAAATAAACATTACTTCCCCCATAAATTCGTATTTGACTGTTCGAGTGTTTTCACGGAGTAGTTGAAGAATGCCTTGTGATCGATCATATTAACGGTATAAAACTTAATAATAGTTTGGGTACTTTACTAGCTATTACACAGCTTGTATCAGATATTTTCCATATCGATGAGTTCCAGGTAGTCTTAGTCCTTTCCCTCTTTTGTAAAATCCTGTTACCTGTTATTTTATTAACATTCATTTTAACAAGACCTCCGGCAGGCCCGCTTGAAACACAAAGTGCGGCTGTATTGGCAGTGCTTGAGATATAGCAGCTATTAACGCGGGTAAAGTTGCAAAGAGTGGAAATATACCACCTGTTTTATTTGAGTCTGCAATGGAACTCGGAGAAAGATGAACCTGAAATCCGGTCATTGAGTCTAAAACTTTGTTGAAATGTTTGAGCTGAGTGTTAGTTAATGATAATTTGTTTGGAGCACCTTTAGCTATTTGATCTTTCTTTAATGTTTTTTGTTGTTCCGCAATTACTTGCAATGTTTTGGGTAACTTTTTCACCTGATTTCAATGTGACCTTAACGTAAAGATGTGGAATAATAATATCATGAGCAATTTAATTACATGTTTTCAACTAGGGCATCTATGAATATCATTATTCCACCAGCACCTTCAAGTAACGTCCATTTATCACTAAGTATAACATATATTGCCATGCAAGCGCTATATACTAATGTCGGACCAGCAGCATGGATAGGTGGTTGTGTAACAAGAGCTCAGAATGTATATCGATGACAAATTGTGTTAAATCAATATGTTCCAGCAAAAGGTAATAGATTGAATACAGAATATGTAAAATCTAATTGGGATATTTTTAAACCAGTGTCTTTATTTTGATCACAATCCCTAAGAGTCATCACAAATTAATATGCACAAGTCGCATGATTTGTTATAAAGTAACTATATTCTCAAATGGCTCTTGTTGATCATTTATCCTTAACTTAACTTAAGAAACATCGAAATTGGCGAATATCATATAAATATGTAATTGTGAGTTTATTCAATTAGTATTTTGAAAAGCAATGACAATCTGTTATGGTGCAGAAACACCTTGTTGTAATGCTATAATTAACCCATAACAGTACTTTGAACACCATCTGTGGTCACTTTTAACCATGATAGTAACGATTTACCACCTGAATCCATTAAAGAAAGTAACATTTATTCTACAACAAACGATGGGATCATTACCAGCATCTTCAGCAGCATACGTTTTGATAGTATCGCTTTACTATCGCTGGTGTAACTCCATCTGCATTCCAGATTTCATCGTCGTCGGTAGCTTTTCGTACAACTGTATGCTTATCTCCAAAAATAACCCTTCTAACATTTCTACAAAATTCGATGATGTGGGACAGTGGAATTGCACATGAATATCTTCTATAATCACCTTTTAACATTATTCTGCGTATAAAGAATCCTAAGTTGAATCATCATTCATCGATATTACTACAGGTGTTTCTGTAGTTCTTGTAGCGTTTCTTACATTACCAATAGTAACGTTTCTATTGTCCAGATTATTGGAAGTATCTTTAGCAAACATCATTGATGGACTGACTGATCTTGAATAATCATCGGAATATATTGCTAAGCTAAGTATCGTTGCAGCAACATCGTCTTTTTGAGTTATTTCGATATTTCTTGCATCAATCATATATGTAGCGCTATACAAAAGCGCCATAATTCCATTATTAACAAAACAAACCATAACAACAGCGTTATATGCTGCATCATTCGTATTTACAAGTTCACCTTATACTTAAAAAACCGATACAGTGAGTATGAAATATCTACTTGTATCCTGAACTTAAAATTCGATATGTCCACGCTGATTTAGGTGTCTTGTTTCATAAGAACACTACTGATAATTGCGCAAAAAATCAGCTTTGGGTACTGGTGTATCCATGTCGAATGCTGGTTCATAGATACGTTTAAACATTTTATTATAATTGTTATCATCTAACACAAAGACCACATCCTGCTATCAGACTTGTGTTTATATTTGTTGTGCTTCACCAGCCAACTCTGCTAGTTTTTTATTCGCGGTTCGATTTATTAATTTACCAACATTTTCTGGCACAAAATCAGTGATGGGTAATTTTACTAGTGGTAGCTTTCATCGTATTAATAGTGCTAGCATATCCTTAATTGCAAGATTACCAATAAAACCGGTAGCTTTACCACGACCAAAATCTATAGCTTTCTTTCCTAATTGTTTTGCAATCGGTATTGCTTTTGGAGCTATCTGTCTAAAAAAACAACCTGAACAACATCACCGAGTCCATCAGCGTAGATCGTTTAATAAGTAGGTAATCGTGAATTTATCACTCTGACTATAATCGTTCCACGTTGAGCATTGTGTATAATCATTGTATGTTATTTATTTATTTAATCTCTGTAATAGTCATCAGCAATTAATTCCATCAATACAAGATCGATAAACATTAATGCCCATGATGCCGCATGCAAATAATTGTTGACAATTATCAGCTGCTGCATTAATAATTTCTTGATTATTATGTCCAGCACGTTTCCCTCCAATCGTTCAACATCAGAAAGAACGTTATAGAGACAAGACATACGATCACTGCCTCTAGTACATTTGTCAATACTAAATCCAGTGAAAGGTTTAGGATCTTTGGGGTCATATTATCAGGTAATAATCATCTGTCCAGTTGTATCAGGTATTAATGATTTGCCCTGCATTATCAAGTATTAATCATTTGCCCTGCATTATCAAGTATTAATAATTTGCCCTGCATTATCAGGTATTAATCATTTGCCCCATATTATCTGGTAATAATCATTTGTCCAGTTTTATCAGGTATTAATCATTTGCCTTGCATTTGCCCTGCACTATCAAGTATTAATCATTTGCCCCATATTATCTGGTAATAATAATTTGCCCCATATTATCTGGTAATAATAATTTGCCCCATATTATCTGGTAATAATCATTTGTCCAGTTTTATCAGGTATTAATCATTTGCCCTGCATTATCAGGTATCATTTGCCCTACATTATCAAGTATTAATCATTTGCCCTGCATTTATCAAGTATTAATCATTTGCCCCATATTATCTGGTAATAATAATTTGCCCCATATTATCTGGCAATAATAATTTGCCCCATATTATCTGGTAATAATAATTTGCCCCATATTATCTGGCAATAATAATTTGCCCCATATTATCTGGTAATAATAATTTGTCTTTCATGTGAATATTATATTTTAAATCCTCAGCTCTAACCCATTCACAAAACGTTTCATCAAAGGAGGAAGTGGAGGTGAATATGTTTCAAAGAAAATAGTATTAGAAAGGTCACCTTTCATTGATTGTATAAAAGAAAAAACTTTACATCAACTTGATAAGAAGTGAGTACTACAAAAATATTATCTTGAGGAGAAAAAAAATGAAGTATATCTTTTATGCAATAGAAACAGCACAAAGACTTTCTTAAATCTTCATCTGATGTAAAATATGATTCAACACTCTTCTTTGTTTAGATCCAATTTACTGCCAATGCTCCACAACCTTTTCACTCACAAATTCTCCTTTGGGACTCTCCACATTTGGAGGTAGTAAAGCCAAGTATAACGGTGTCACTGCTCCTGTAAAAGTAAACAGTCAATATACAAAATTAATTGTATTAAAGAAAAGATTTATGAATTATTTAGTTTTATTGTGAAAAAGACAAATGAAACAGTATTTGAGCACACATATTCTTTAATTATGCTGGTTATGCAAGAATTTAAGACCATCACATGAATACTTACGCTGAGTGAAATGTAATATAATGTAACAAGTTGTCATTATTATTGTTTGCACTGTACAAGTGAGTGCAGATTTCAGGTAAACAATGAAATATTGATAAAATAGTTCATATGCTTCACTTTATACACACAAAGTTTAATATAATTAATTTGATATAACTAAGCAGATCAAAAAATGGGGCTCATTTGGGAGCAGAATAATAATAATTTACCAGTGTCTTTCAAGATTTTCCAAACAAAATTGCAGCATTTCATCAGTGGACTCTAGTTTTTGTCTTTAAAAGCAAATTATCTAACTCTTCTTGAGAGGGACAAATCTAATGGGCAATTCACTTATAACACAAGAGTGGCATTAACTAGATTTAGAGGGGCCTCAGGCACTGGGCGATGTGACTTTTTGGTTCTGTAGTACCATAGAAAATGTGCCCAAAAGGTCAGTTTCAGGTTTGAATCCTGCCCAATACAGCACTGCTCATTCCTCTCTGGGCAAGGCTGATGGTTTCAGAACTGAATTTTCTTTTATGTGCTGATATGTTGATAAAAAAACAATTTATCATGTGACTAGATCAACTATTCTCTAGAGGCTTGTCAGTTACATGTCAGTTATAATTTTATCATATGACTAGATCAACTATTCTCTAGATGCTTGTCAGTTACATGTCATCTCTAGATGCTTGTCAGTTACAATTTTATCATATGACTAGATCATCTATTCTCTAGATGCTTGTCAGTTACATGTCAGCTACAATTTTATCATGTGACTAGATCAACTATTCTCTAGATGCTTGTCAGTTACAATATATAATATGACTAGATCAACTATTCTCTAGATGCTTGTCAGTTACATGTCAGTTACAATTTATCATGTGACTAGATCAACTATTCTCTAGATGCTTGTCAGTTACATGTCAGTTACAATTTATCATGTGACTAGATCAACTATTCTCTAGATGCTTGTCAGTTACAATATATATGACTAGATCAACTATTCTCTAGATGCTTGTCAGTTACATGTCAGTTACAATTTATCAAGTGACTAGATCAACTATTCTCTAGATGCTTGTCAGTTACATGTCAGTTACAATTTATCATGTGACTAGATCAACTATTCTCTAGATGCTTGACAGTTGTCAGTTACATGTCAGTTACAATTTATCATGTGACTAGATCAACTATTCTCCAGATGCTTGTCAGTTACATGTTTAGATGACTTCGCATGTTTGTTTCATGACCATGTGACCTTATTTAAGATATTAACTGACAATGATATAAGTCAACCTTTGAAATACAAATATCTTATACAGAAATCATCAAACTAATTTATACTAAAAATTACCTTCATCGATTGTTTTTGTTCCTTTGTGACTGCTCATATCAGTACTTACATAACCTGGACAACACTGAAAACAGAAAATTACAATACATTCTGAACTTCAGTTACTGCATATTCATAACTATGTTTTTCTTAAAACAAATACACCTAGTTTCTAGATTGTTAACATTTGCACATTTCATTCCATTATTTTTCCATTATTTTTAATTTAAAAAAATTTGGAAATTAGTTTAGTTCTATTTAAATTTGTTAACTTTTGCTTTGCTTAAAACAAATTGATTAAGCTCTTTCTTTCAACCTTTTTAGAAAAGTAATTATTATTTTTTTAATTATTTTATCATGAAATATTGGTGAAAACCAGATATAATTTGAATCTGATAAAGATCCTCAAACAAATGAAATCAGTTAACTGGTGATTTGATGGTTGTAACTTTATGAAATCAGATAATTGGTGATTTGATGGTTGTAACTTTATGAAATTGGTTAATTGGTGATTTGATGGTTGTAACTTTATGAAGTCAGATAATTGGTGATTTGATGGTTGTAACTTTATGAAATCAGTTAATTGGTGATTTGATGGTGGTAATTTTATGAAATAAGTTAATTGGTGATTTGATGGTTGTAACTTTCTGAAATTGGTTAATTGGTGATTTGATGGTTGTAACTTTATGGAATCAGTTAATTGGTGATATGATGGTTGTAACTTTCTGAAATCTGTTAATTGGTGATTTTGAACTTTAGCTTGATGGGGAGGCAAGAACTTTAAAATATTTGCATGGTTTTGACGATGAAGATAAATTCTCTTGACTAACATACAGTACTGTGAAACATACAAATTAAACTTACTGAGTTCACTACAATATCTGGCCTGCTAGAATCATGAGCAAAAGCTTTGCCCTGGATATAGGACATGACTCTGATCCCAATTGTGGCTACAGCATAAGCCCACTTTGGCCACCCATTTTGCTCCACAGTGTCAGACTTTGCGACTCTAAAAAGAAAAATTATTTTAGTAATAATCGATAAATTGAGCATCCATTTTGAATAAAGAAATAGGTAATTAAAAGTTTTTCTCATTCATTAAAGAGAAACTTCGTATCTTATATCCGATGTTACATATAATAATATAGGGTATTATCATTGTTGATTGTTGATGTAGGGTTTAACGCCATTATTCAGCAAAAAGTAAGGTTAAACATGACAGCTAGTATTAATGGTGGAGGAAGAACCCAGAAAACCCTGGAAAGAACCACCAACCCACGAGAAGCTACTGGCAAGTTTTCCCACATACCCACATATACCGAATCTAACACTCGATCCCACACTGACAGAGGTAAGATGGCAGTGATCCGTAACGGAGAGCGCTTTAGACCACTCAGGCCCCCAAGGGTATTAGCATGAATATGGATACATTGTCATCATAAATATCATCACCAACAGATTAACTTTAGAAAGAATAGACGAATCTGTGAATGTTTAATGTGTGTGTGTGTGTTTGTTTGTTTGTGTATGGCATTTAAATTTTTATCAGTTTTAACAAATTTTTTATTCGTACTGCTACTATGTCTGGAGTGTGGCAGTTTAAAGTGATGTTAAACACTGAGGCATCATGCCCCATACATGTAGCATCATGTCACACCCAGTCACATTATCTTGACACCAGGCCGATCAGTCCGAAGACTAAACTCTTAATGCTGAGTGCCAAACAAGGCAGCTGTTAGTACCATTTTTAGAAGTCTTTGGGCTGACTCTGCCGGGGTTCAAACCCATGACCTTTCACATATAGGCCACTGGAGCAGTCCTGTGAATGTATAAGATTATATTTCTGATGTGAAATTTTAAGTACCATATCAACTCAAATATTTAATTTTAGAATGTTTTCATTTATTATATATACAGTATTTATATAAATAAATAAAATATTTTTAACATAAAAGAAAAAAGATCTTCAAATAAAAATTATTCTGAAGGTAAGATGCTGAAAGTACACTTTCTTACCTTGTCGTAATTAGATTTGACATTTTTGAATACATGTGTATATTTATGATGAAATGGAAATGTCAAAGGATGACAGTTTTAAATAAGAAGGAAAGTAAAGAAAAATACGAAAACCTATAACTGATGGGCAGTTTCTGTACTCCAAACATTATGAGTAATTTATTTCTTTTAAATTATTAAATGAAAGCAGTATTTGATATATCTGCACTTAGGGAGCTATGATTCAAAATACATCTTTTATTTCTTCACCTTACACACCTAGGGAAAAGGTAATGACATTAAGGTCTACAGTCATGCTTGTAAATCACAAAAGCACTCACAGTTATTAATGGAAATCAAGTTCCCATGCTATGAAGTCCACATGAAGAACAGGGGAAGATGTACACCACAATTAAAAGGAGAAGATGTAAATTGCCTAACTTACGCCTCAAACTCCCTCATAAGGTCTTTGAGCTGGGTAATAGTTATGTTTGGATTCTTGATTTTAGTTTTGAGGGAGTCGCTGCATCTGCCAAATGCCATCGTTGATGTAACACTTGAGACATTGACAACCCTGTAAATAATTCAAAGATAAAAGATATTAAAACTAAATGCTTTCAAATAAACATGCTTGCCCCATTGTATGTATATCTTTGTATGGTTGATATCTTTTCTTTCAGCTCTACAATTAATAAATTCAAGACAACTTGATTGAGTCAAGGTTTCTCCCACACATATAACCTGTATACAAATTCTATTTCAATTTTTCAAAGGCAAATTATACCATTCTGAATATGAAAAAAAAACAACCATCAATGGCCCATTCAAATAAGAAAAAAATAACCATCAATGGCCCTCTCAAATATGAAGAAAAACAACCATCAATGGCCCATTCAAATATGAAGAAAAAAAAACAACCATCAATGGCCCATTCAAATATGAAGAAAAAAAAACAACCATCAATGGACCACTCTAATATGAAAAAACAATCATCAATGGCTCATTCAAATATAAAGAAAAAAAAAACAACCATCAATGGCCCACTGAAATATGAAGAAAAACAACCATTAATGGCCCCCTGAAATATGAAAGATTCATTGACACAGTGCCATGTCTAAATAAGCAGCACAAATATTGAACTTCTCCACAACTGTCATGCTGTAGGCTGTACACTTAATTGTACATAAAATATGGTTTTGACCGACAGACTGATGGAGGTTTTAGACAGGCTGGTTACCATTCTCAATGTCACTGACATTATATAATGAAGAAACAGACGAAGAGCAGTCTCACCATATGCATGAGATCTTCCACAAACGTGCTGGCAATGTTTTAGCAGAAATTGGCCTAAATGAGATTAAAGCAAAGTGCTGTTTGAAGATGCATCCCTTTATCCAGTCCACCATCAGAACCAAATGAAAACAAGTTTTGCTCAAAAGGCCATGATTCCAGAAGCATATGCAATAGGACTTGTTATGATCATCATAGGATCATTGTCAAAATTAAAATCTATATCTCTCAGACAGGGGATGAAATCAGTGCAACAAACCTAAAGTGATTTTAAAAGTATTATATAATAGTGATTCTCAATGTCACCATTATTTGTAAAGAAATTCTGATTGCTAACAGATTGTCTAAGTACATATAGCAAAATATATTAACAATAAGATATTTCTGTAATATGCTAGCTTGAATATTGATAGAGTGTCAATGTAACTTTACTTTAGTTTTAAGATTGGAGAAATATTTTGACCATTCTGCATTAAACCTGACACTCTTTCCAATGTAAGCCATGATAAAAATCTAATTTTGTTGCAAATCAAATGGTGAATAGTCCTTTTGACTAAATCTGGGAAGAATGTAGATATGTCTCAAATGAAGATATAATTTTTAAGGCAATATATTTACACAATCAGTATAATAAACTGCATCGTGTAAATTTATTAAACTAACAGAAACCTCACAAAATATCGGCCAATTAAAAAAATGACATGGCCAGTTAGAAAATATCAATCATACACTGGACCCATAACTTCTATCTCATATTAAAACCTGAGACTGTACTATAAGTTCCTCATTAAATTAACCTTCCTAGAAATGAGTGGACCCCATAATAAAATAACTATAGTTTTCATCTAGGAAACATTTCTGGCAATACTCATGTTAAATGCAAACCTTTAATAGTTAAGCAACACTCATGTTAAATGCAAACCTTTAATAGCTAAGCAACACTCATGTTAAATGCAAACCTTTAATAGTTAAACAACACTCATGTTAAATGCAAACCTTTAATAGTTAAGCAGTTGCATACAAAATGCTGAAAAAGTTGATTTTCAGGAAAGAATGTTGAATATATATCTTACTGAAAACCCTATCAGGAAATGTAAAATAAAATAATACATGAAGAATAAAGGAACAGAAATGCAAGAATTCTGTCTAAAATACTGTCATGTCTATAAAGAATGGAATGTTAGTTATTTTTAGAAAATAATTTATAAAAAATCATAGAATTTATGATATTGCCTGTACCTCTATCAAATCAAAAGAAAATTATTGATCTTACAATGCACCAAAGTTGACACAGTAAGAAATTATTTCTGAATTGATTCGACTGATTATACACAGAAAGTTCTGAATTGATTTGATTGAGCATGGAAAAAGTGTTTCTACCTTGCGTGAGAGCGGAGTAAAGGATACAAGGCCTCGCATACAGCCAGGGTGTCCCAAAAATTGACCTTTAATGTCATTTCTGCCTGTTCTGCAAATGGAGCTGTGGAATCTCCCTGAAAAACATTGCAAAATATTTTCAAATAAAATCATCTCCATTCCAGTGAATGGCATTGAAATATTGTAAACACTTTATAAAATTTTATAACAACACATGAATGGCATTATAATTATGTATACAGTTTATCAAATCATATTAACACAAAGCATCACATTTTTGACTATCATTCAGAGTCCAAGAAGAGTCAAGTGTTTTGGCAACTGTTGCCAGTTTTGGCTGATCCATTTATTGGAATCTCACCACACCCTTCAGACCCAAGTCCAACAGCTTAAGGGACCAAACATTCTATTTCTAGGAAATACAGGGATCTTTTGTAAAAAAAAATTGTTTCCAGATCAGTTAGCTTTGTCAAACAAAACATCTTGAGGTAAAATTTTTGAAAAATCATGACTCGAAGGCAAATCCAAGCCCTCTTTCCCATATTAAATGATAAGGTTGTAAACACCAAACCAAAAAGTTGCTATAAACTATTCTTCTAAAAAGTATAATCTGTACTTAGACTAAATCATACAATCAACATGTCTTCTTACAAACATAAGAATCTGATGTAAACAGCAAAGAAAATCAATGTGAAGCTACAGATTTGTTGTTTGAGCAAGTATTGCATGCATGTATGTAATGTATTTGACAGCACAACATTGGTTATCGGGTGCCATCAGTCAAGCAGACTTCACTTGTAATAGGATGTTTTGATATAAAGATGTATCTGACTAGAAGCATTATCATTTCAAAAAGTGTCTTCTTATGATAGACATCTTTTTAAGAATAACAAAGTAAAACTTCAGCTTGCATGTTTGGTTAGGAATTTGCATGTACTACTACTACTACTACTAATAAGAATAATAATAAGAATAATAATAATGATAACAATAATAATAAGAAGAAGAATAATAATATACTTAAGGATGAACTCCATAGACTGATTGGTGAAATAGATTTTCTCACCATTCCTACTTTTACAAAATGCAATAAGAGTGAAGAAACCATGCTTTGTAAAATTTAACATATAATTTATTTCCCTAGAAAAACAAGGTAAAAATGAGAAAAAGAATTTGAATAAAAAATCAATCCAAGAAGAAAAAATAGAAGTCCTTGTAATAACAAGTTCTAATGAAACTGAGTTTGAATCCCAATGAAATCCCAATTGAAAGGCAATGACAGTGGTCAGCATTGTCCTAATTTGTCAGCGTTTCTTTGTTTTATAACAGAAAATAATATTCCAGTGTTTCACTTCTGTAAATTTCAATAACTGTCCTTGTCCAAAAAATTAGTTTTAAGCAAAAGTATTTCCAGGGAAAAATAATCTTTCAGGATCCAAATGATTTGAAAAAAATTAAAAAGATCAACTCAAACTGGTAACAACAAAAGACCTTTAAGTGTCAACGGCTTAAAGTCAAACTGATGAAATTCTCTTTATAAAATAATTATACACTATTATAGATGCTAAACAGATTCCTGAATGAAGGTCACATGAGCATGTTTCTAGAATATCTGACACTTTTTACATGTCTAACATTACATGCTCCAAGCATGACCTTGATATCACTCATTGAATCTTACTGCAAGATCAGTATTAGATACAAAATTTCTATTATCAGGTGTTTTCAAAAGTCAGTAAGGTCAAACTGAATTTCTGGAAAATATCAATGCCAGTAATAAATTTACATTACAATAACATGTAATGGAATTAAAATTATGTAAAATAATAAACAATCAATTCAATTAAATCAAATATAAATTCCATCAAATAACAATTCTCCCATAAATAAAAAGTAAGTTTTATATAATAAAGCTTTCTTTTTACCATAGATTAAATGTATATGAGGTTAGAAAAGAAGAACTCTTATGAATTATGCCAAGTTTATATAAAATAAAACATTTCTATGCATGGGAAAGTGCATCTGCCATTAAATCATATTCTCCCTTGATGTACCTGATGTCAATATTATATTCCTGTAACAACAAACTCTACCTTAGAAGCCTTTGATTTTTATGGTTCATCTTGCCAAAAATATAAAATACAGTAAATAAAATTACACTACAATAGCAGGTAATGAAATAATTAAAGAGCGCTAACAAACAAGCAATTAAATTAAATCAAATATAAATTAAATCGTTTTTATATAATAATAAAAATATAAGATATTCTGATCATTCCATTCAACACACAAGTATATGTTCTGAGAGGTATAATATTATAAGCAATAAAAATGACAACTTTGTGGCCCTTTCTTTTTATCGAAAATAGAAACAGCCTTAGTTTCTTGTGATAGAAATCTTTTGTTTTTCTTTCTCTGTCTTCATCTTACCCCTCCCCCAGATGGTATTCAGTACTGTTGATATGTATTTCTCTATTAGGTATTAGCCGCATCCACTGCACTGCATGGTCAACAATGGCAAATACAGTATGGTCTTGTACTGAAATGCATGGTCAACAATGGCAAATACAGTATGGTCTTGTACTGAATTGCATGGTCAACAATGGCAAATACTGTATGGTCTTGCACTGCAATGCATGGTCAACAATGGCAAAAACAGTATGGTATTGCATTGTAATGCATGGTCAACAATGGCAAATACAGTATGGTATTGCATTGTATTGCATGGTCAACAATGGCAAATACCATATTTTCACACATATAACGTGCCTATGTGTATAACACGCACATGCAGATAATGCGCGGAAATTCCGTCTTTGCGTAAAATATATCTTGGATTGCACACCCATGCATTTTCTGCATGGTAACCAACACAGGTCTACTGGAACACAGGACTGCCAGAGGTGCCTCATCTGATACGTGCTACAAGGCTGTTTATCGTGTCTCGCTCACCATCCAGTGATTAAACACTGGCGTCTTTATCTCTTTCTGCTTATAATAAATACCAGTATTTCTTTCCAAAACCGATTATCATTTGTAGAAATTTTAAACCAATTATTTTATTTTTGTCCTACATAGAAATTACAGAAAATATATTCTTATAATGCAAGTTAGTGTATGCCTCGTGCGAAGAAAAGATATTCATTACATACCATAATGTACAGATGCACATAGGCGCAACACTGTCAGCATCAAATTGTTTATTTTCAACTGAAAGATTTGAATAAACCTCATTTATGCTGTATACGTATGAAAAAATCTTTTATTAGTTGACACCGGTTTATTGGGGTGGTTGCTTGAAATTCATCGATGCACTTTTGGCTGTAAAAAATAACTGGGATAACGTGCTTACACATATACTGCGCCAGGGGGTGGGTGAGTGGGTGCGCTGATTGTAAAAATGTCTATAACGCACGCGTTATATGCACAAAAATATGGTACAGTATCATCTTCACTGCATTGCATTGCATGGCTAACAATGGCAAATACAGTATGATATTGCATTGCATTGCATGGTCAACAATGACATATACAGTATCGTCTTGCACTGCATTGCATGGTCAACAATGGCAAATACAGTATGGTATTGCATTGCATTGCATGGTCAGTAATGGCAAATACAGTATGGTCTTCCAATGAATTGCATGGTCAACAATGGCAAATACAGTATGGTATTGCATTGCACTGCATGGTCAACAATGGCAAATACAGCATGGTATTGCATTGCATTGTATAGTCAACAATGGCAAATACAGTATGGTATTGCATTGCATGGTCAACAATGGCAAATACAGTATGGTATTGCATTGCATTGCATGGTCAACAATGGCAAATACAGTATGGTCTTGCACTGCATTGCATGGTCAACAATGGCAAATACAGAATGATCTTGCAGTGTATTCTATGGTCAACAATGGCAAATACAGTATGTCTTGCAGTGTATTCTATGGTCAACAATGACAAATACAGTATGGTCTTGCAGTGTATTCTATGGTCAACAATGGCAAATACAGTATGGTCTTGCAGTGTATTCTAAGGTCAACAATGGCAAATACAGTATGGTCTTGCACTGTATTGCATGGTCAACAATGGCAAATACTGTATGGTCTTGCACTGCAATGCATGGTCAACAATGGCAAATACAGTATGGTATTGCATTGTATTGCATGGTCAACAATAGCAAATACCGTACTTTCACACATGTAACGTGCCTATGTGTATAATGCACACACGCAGATAACGCGTGGAAATTCTGTCTTTGTGTAAAAAATATCTTGGATTGCGCACCCATGCATATACCGCATGGTAACCAACACAGGTCTACTGGAACACAGGACTGCCAGAGGTGCCTCATCTGATACGTGCTACGAGGCTGTTTATCATGTCTCGCTCACCATCCAGTGATTAAACACTGGCGCCTTTATCTCTTTCTGCTTATAATAAATACCAGTATTTCTTTTCAAAACCGATTATCATTTGTAGAAATCTGATTTTAAACCAATTATTTTTTTTTTGTCCTACATAGAAATTAAAAAAATATATTCTTATAATGCAAGTTAGTGTATGCCTCATGCGAAGAAAAGATATTTATTACATACCTTAATGTACAGACACACAAGTGGCGCAACATGGTGTCAACATCGAATTATTTATTTTCAACTTAAAGATTTGAATAAACCTCATTTATGCTATATGCGTATGAAAAAAATCTTTTATTAGTTGTCACCGGCTTATTGGGGTGGTTTCCTGAAATTCATCGATGCGCTTTTGGCTGTAGAAAATAACTGGGATAACGTGCTTACGCACATACCGCGCCAGGTGGGTGAGTGGGTGTGCTGATTGTAAAAATGTGTATAACGCACGCGTTATATGCAAAAAAATATGGTACAATATCGTCTTCACTGCATTGCATGGCTAACAATGGCAAATACAGTATGATATTGCATTGAATTGCATGGTCAACAATGGCAAATACAGTATGGTGTTGTACTGCATTGCATGGTCAATAATGGCATATAAAGTATGGTCTTGCACTGCATTGAATGTTTAACAAATTGGCAAATACAGTATGGACGTACACTGCATTCGATGGTCAACAATGGCAAATACAGTATCGCATTGCATTGCATTGCATGGTCAACAATGGTAAATACAGTATTGTCTTGCACTGCATTGCAAGGTCAACAATGGCAATACAGTATGGTCTTGCAGTGTATTCTGTGGTCAACAATGGCAAATACTGTATGGTCTAGAACTGCATTGCATGGTCAACAATGGCAAATACAGTATGGTCTAGCACTGCATTGCATGGTCAACAATGGCAAATACAGTATGGTATTACATTGCATTGCATGGTCAGTAATGGCAATTACAGTATGGTCTTCCAATGAATTGCATGGTCAACAATGGCGAATACAGTATGGTCTTCTACTGCATTGCATGGTCATCAATGGCATATACAGTATGGTCTTGCAGTGTATTCTGTGGTCAACAATGGCAAATGCTGTATGGTCTAGCACTGCATTGCATGGTCAACAATGGCAAATACTGTATGGTCTAGCACTGCATTGCATGGTCAACAATGGCAAATACAGTATGGTCTTGCACTGCATTGCATGGCTAACAATGGCAAATACAGTACAGTATTGCATTGCACTGCATGGTCAACAATGGAAAATACAGTATGGTCTTGCACTGCATTCCATGGTCAACAATGGCAAATACAGTATCATATTGCATTTCATTGCATGGTCAAGAATGGCAAATACAGTATGGTCTTGCACTGCAATGCATGGTCAACAATGGCAAATACAGTATGGTATTGCACTGCATTGCATGGTCAACAATGGCAAATACAGTATGGTCTTGCATTACATTGCACATTTAACAATGGCAAATACTGAAATATTTTCACAAAAGACCAAGCTATCACAAAACTACTGTTCTCTTAAATCCCTATGATTGTCATAAGTCTAGAAACATAATTCAAGTCCAAGTGTATGTAGCATGGACACATTGTTGTGTATGGTGTGTGTCTGGGATGTATGTAGAATGGATGCATGGATGCATTGTAAGGTATGGTGTGTGTTTGGATGTATGTAGCATGGATGCACGGATGCACTGTAAGGTATGGTGTGTGTTTGGGATGTATGTAGCATGGATGCATTGTAATGTATGGTGTGTGTTTGGGATGTATGTAGCATGGATGTATGGATGCATTGTAAGGTATGGTGTGTGTCTGGGATGTATGTAGCATGGATGCATTGATGCATTGTAAGGTATGGTGTGTGTTTGGATATATGTAGCATGGATGCATGGATGCACTGTAAGGTATGGTGTGTGTTTGGGATGTATGTAGCATGGATGTATGGATGCACTGTAGGGTATGGTGTGTGTTTGGGATGTATGTAGCATGGATGCATTGATGCAATGTAAGGTATGGTGTGTGTTTGGGATGTATGTAGCATGGATGCATTGTAAGGTATGGTGTGTGTTTGGGATGTATGTAGCATGGATGTATGGATGCATTGTAAGGTATGGTGTGTGTTTGGGATGTATGTAGCATGGATGCATTGATGCAATGTAAGGTATGGTGTGTGTTTGGGATGTATGTAGCATGGATGCATTGTAAGGTATGGTGTGTGTTTGGGATGTATGTAGCATGGATGTATGGATGCATTGTAAGGTATGGTGTGTGTTTGGGATGTATGTAGCATGGATGTATGGATGCATTGTAAGGTATGGTGTGTGTTTGGGATATATGTAGCATGGATGCATGGATGCACTTTAAGGTATGGTGTGTGTTTGGGATGTATGTAGAATGGATGCATTGTAAGGTATGGTGTGTGTTTGGGATGTATGTAGCATGGATGTATGGATGCACTGTAGGGTATGGTGTGTGTTTGGGATGTATGTAGCATGGATGCATTGATGCAATGTAAGGTATGGTGTGTGTTTGGGATGTATGTAGCATGGATGCATTGAAAGGTATGGTGTGTGTTTGGGATGTATGTAGCATGGATGAATTGTAAGGTATGGTGTGTGTTTGGGATGTATGTAGCATGGATGCATTGTAAGGTATCGTGTGTGTTTGGGATGTATGTAGCATGGATGCATTGATGCAATGTAAGGTATGGTGTGTGTTTGGATGTATGTAGCATGGATGTATGGATGCATTGTAAGGTATGGTGTGTGTTTGGGATGTATGTAGCATGGATGTATGGATGCACTGTAGGGTATGGTGTGTGTTTGGGATGTATGTAGCATGGATGTATGGATGCAATGTAAAGTATGGTGTGTGTTTGGGATGTATGTAGCATGGATGTATGGATGCAATGTAAAGTATGGTGTGTGTTTGGGATGTATGTAGCATGGATGTATGGATGCACTGTAAGGTATGGTGTGTGTTTGGATGTATGTAGCATGGATGCATGGATGCATTGTAAGGTATGGTGTGTGTTTGGGATGTATGTAGCATGGATGCACTGTATGGTATGGTGTGTGTTTGGGATGTATGTAGCATGGATGCATGGATGCATTGTAAGGTATGGTGTGTGTTTGGGATGTATGTAGCATGGATGCATTGTAAGGTATGGTGTGTGTTTGGGATGTATGTAGCATGGATGCATTGTAAGGTATGGTGTGTGTTTGGGATGTATGTAGCATGGATGCATTGTAAGGTATGGTGTGTGTTTGGGATGTATGTAGCATGGATGTATGGATGCATTGTAAGGTATGGTGTGTGTTTGGGATGTATGTAGCATGGATGTATGGATGCATTGTAAGGTATGGTGTGTTTGGGATGTATGTAGCATGGATGTATGGATGCACTGTAAGGTATGGTGTGTGTTTGGGATGTATGTAGCATGGATGCATTGTAAGGTATGGTGTGTGTTTGGGATGTATGTAGCATGGATGTATGGATGCATTGTAAGGTATGGTGTGTGTTTGGGATGTATGTAGCATGGATGCATTGTAAGGTATGGTGTGTGTTTGGGATGCATGTAGCATGGATGTATGGATGCACTGTAAGGTATGGTGTGTGTTTGGGATGTATGTAGCATGGATGCATGGATGCATTGTAAGGTATGGTGTATGTTTGGGATGTATGTAGCATGGATGCATGGATGCACTGTAAGGTATGGTGTATGTTTGGGATGTATGTAGCATGGATGCACTGTAAGGTATGGTGTATGTTTGGGATGTATGTAGCATGGATGTATGGATGCACTGTAAGGTATGGTGTATGTTTGGGATGTATGTAGCATGGATGCATGGATGCATTGTAAGGTATGGTGTGTGTTTGGGATGCATGTAGCATGGATGTATGGATGCACTGTAAGGTATGGTGTGTGTTTGGGATGTATGTAGCATGGATGCATGGATGCATTGTAAGGTATGGTGTGTGTTTGGGATGTATGTAGCATGGATGCATGGATGCATTGTAAGGTATGGTGTGTGTTTGGGATGTATGTAGCATGGATGTATGGATGCACTGTAAGGTATGGTGTGTGTTTGGGATGTATGTAGCATGGATGCATTGTAAGGTATGGTGTATGTTTGGGATGTATGTAGCATGGATGCATTGTAAGGTATGGTGTGTGTTTGGGATGTATGTAGCATGGATGCATTGTAAGGTATGGTGTGTGTTTGGGATGTATGTAGCATGGATGCATTGTAAGGTATGGTGTGTGTTTGGGATGCATGTAGCATGGATGCAATGTAGGGTACAGCGTGTGTTTGTGATATAAGGTCAAGTTTAATGTTTTAAGTTTCAGGTCAAGAGAAAGATTTAAAAAGGAAATGTATATTCTCAATCAATAACATCGTGTGGTAAAATAAACCATTATGAAACAGCGAAAATGTTATTGGCGGGTCTATTCAAACGCGACATTCAAACCTAACAGAAACACTACAACGATGTCACATTACTGGCTATTTAAGCATATTATTAAACCCTTTAAAAATACTAAACATCACTAGAGACAATATTTTAGCATATCATTAAAATCCATCAGAAACACTATAAGCATATCACATTAGAGGCTATTAAAGCAAATTATCAAAATCCATTACAACTACTAAACACCACTGGACAGCATGTAAATAAAACCCATTAGAAACACTATAAACATATCACACATTTAAAGAATAACATTTTCTGACAATGTCATTCTGATTAACTTATACAAAATTTTAAAAGTTGTTTAAAGATGATAGGCATCAGTTATTGTATGACTACACTAATCCTGTTTTTAAAAAAATATAGTTTAATTTTTCAACACCTATCTCCTCAAAACCTATATACCAAACCTGATGTATCTATTTACCAAACCTGTCTGTCTGTATATATATATATATATATATATATATATATATATATATATATATATATATATATATATATATATATATATATATATATATATATATATATATATATATATATATATATATATATACTCCCTCGATAACTCACGCCCTGATAACTTGCGAAACAGCTTATAACACAGGTACAGGCATGAATCCCATATTTTAAACCAGAAAACACCCTAAAAATTGATTTTGATTTGTTGACCTTGAAAAAAACTGCAATCACATTTGGTAACAGTAACTTTGATATATTCCTTCTTTCAGCATCAAAAAACGTAGATAGGACCTGTAAATTTTAATCAACATTATGAAATATCCAATTTAAGAAAAGGTCATACAATTTTTTACATTTTCTTTCCAAACGACAGTCCTAGTACACCGCAAGTATTGATATGTAAGGAAAGTTTGATCAATGGAAATGTCATTTACTTTGAATGGGGACAGTACTTCAATAAATCAATACAAGTTAAATAAAATGCTTTTATCAAAATGAGCATTTCTTTGAGAACCTAATTTAGTGCTGACTGTGTTTTGATAACTGACTTGTGTATTATTGCCCTGAATTAAAAATTGGCCTGCTTTGTATTATCATATTAATTATGTCTTTTGAAATAAATAAAGGTGGAATAAAAGAAAAGTTAAAAGCATCAAAATCCTAAAAACTTAAAAACTAGTTTACTCAGTTGTATGTCATGTGAAGTCATTTCATCTGATCAATCAAACTGTTATTTTTACTTCAACTGATGTTATGATGTAAATACTGTACTAAGTGAACAATACAAAAATCGAATTTCGAAGTAAATGATTATCTCACGAAATAAATGTGTATTTTTGAAGAAGAAAATCTTGTGTTGGTATCAACGGTTAGTCTAGTTTCCTGCTCTATTTTGCAAGTTACTAATAAACACCACTATGCAAACCAGACTCATCAACAAAGCAAAAAGCAGTGATGTAATACAGATTTTTTATGTATACGTGATGGTGGTTGAAACCAATTGGAATGATCTTTCACATGTTGGACCATTTGAAAATAAGTGTTAGAATAACAAACAAATAAATTGAAAAAGTGTGTTATTAAAAATTATTATCTACATGATCGTAAAATGAAGATTCTGTCAGTAAACAACCCAGCTCCCTAACACCAACCCTGGCTTTATCGATGTCAAAGTGAATTTTTTCAATTTTTGGAGGTCCTTCAGAAACTTGGGCTCTTGCTAATAGTAAGGTCTAATAATTGTGGACTTGTTATTGAAGTAGAGGTACTTGCTTTTTAAAAAAATTATATATGAATTTTAATCCTTTTTCACTTCCTCTATATATTAATCTACAAGTACTATTTACATGTATCTTTCTTGACAACTTTACTAACCATTTAGAATATTGTTACTTGAAATAGTATAAAGACAATTTTAAAATCCACTTACAACTGCATCAAGACGGTTTTAGAATATTCTTACAACTGTAAGAAGACACTTTTTTTCAAAAGCTCTGATACTGTGCTGATTGGAGGAGGCATAAAAGTGATGCCCCCCACCCCCCGGTATAAAATTGTACCCCAATGGATACAAATATGCTCTAAGGCATGCCACTAGCATAAAATTATGCCCCCAAATGAGTGTGATGATCACATTCAGAAATTAATTTAGGCATGCTGCATGATCACAGTAGACTGGTCTATATGTTGAAATAAACTTGATTCAAAAACCATATCCATGATCTCTTTATGGTAGATGTAGTTGTAAAGTAACAGTTACTCATCTGCAACATTAGTGACCCTTGTGGTTTGAATAGATGAACATTATGATGTGAAGACATATGTGTGTGTGCTATCATGTATTTTTAATGGAGCTGTGTCAAACTGGTTTTTAAATGTTTCCAACTTTGTCACTTGCTGGTGAAGTTTCTGAAAGGACAATATAGAACATTGGCAGTCATGTAGTCAATGTACATGGTGTGATTACCAAGAAGGGTACATAAACCTTAATGGCAACAGTATTTGAAACAGCATGCTTAAAAATGTGTGCCCTTAGAAATGCCATAAGGCAAAAATCATAAGTAGTACTGAACATGAGTTGCAGCAAACAAATGTACATTATTTATCACCTCACCTTGTAGGCAATACCAGCATTGTTCACAAGAACATCTAGTCCGCCATATTGCTTCTGTAGGAAAGCCTTAAGGTTCTGGATACTGGTAGAATCACTAATATCCAGTTGATGGAATAAAGGGTTCAGGCCTTCTTTCTTTAGATCCTCGACAGCTTTCCTCCCAAGACCCTCGTTGCGCGCTGCAAGTGATAAAATGATAAAACTAAACTGCATCTCAAATTTGAATGAGTGTTTCACAGAAATCAGTCCATTATTGTAGATATGCAAAATGTGATCAGAGTTAATTAAACACAGGCAAATGAAAATCTTCAGCAACCTTACAGCTAAAGTGGTATTACTGTGACCCCAAAGTCATAGAGATGTGCAAGAGTGTTGGCATCAAGGTCACAGAGGCATGCAAAGAGTGATGGTCCCAAGGTCACAGGCATGCAAGAAAGTTGGTCCCAAGGTCATAGAGGCATGCAAGAAATTTCGTCCCATGGTCATAGAGGCATGCAAGAGTGTTGGCCCAATAGGTCACAGAAGTGAGCAAGAATGATGGCCTCAAAGGTCACAGAGGCATGCAAGAATGTTGGCTCCATGTCATAGGGGCATGCAAGATGATCTGATATATCTCAATAAATGATACCATAAATCACATCAAATGAATGTCCCCAAGGTAGGGTAGTCATAACCGATGTATGTAAAAGATTCCATTCCAGGTATTTGAAATTGAACAGGCAGATTTCACACATAAAAAGTCTGCACCGAAACAATAAGATTAAGTACACTAGGGCCTATCATCAAGGGAAAAACACACACACATGCACACATACATACATACATACATACATACATACATACATTACATACATACATACATACATACATACATACATACATACATACATACATACATACATACATCTAACCAAGGAAAACTGCTTTATAAAGAAAACATACAAATCAACCCATCAATCCATCTATCTATCCATCCATTCATTGATTCATTTCAATGGCACTTCAACTTGAAAGCCAAGTTACCAAAACTATTGCAATGTTAAAGAAAAAAAGTTACCTGTCAGGTACACATCACCATTGAATGTTTTACATAGTCCACGAACAATGCCAAAACCTATACCTTTGTTGGAACCAGTCACCTAGAATGTAAAAAGAGATATTTGTTTGAAGGAGCCTCTGATGCTTCCAATTTGCATTTCCTTTTTGTCTCCCTTTCATTTTGCCTTATTTCCTACCATAGTTACCAGCACAAATGGATGGGGGGAACATGGGGGTATCTCCCCACCCCCCACCACCACCCCAATTCCACCTCTAAACATGTCTTGGAATACATCAGTAAAACATAGTTACTTACTAATACAAGTTTGCCTGCACATTCCACAAAAATTAGTTTACTATATTATTTTTTTTTCAACAATGCTTTTAACTTCCATGAAAATGTCAATTTTTGCAAATTCATATTGATACATTTCTAATATATCTTATCCAACTTTGTAAATCTAAAGATTTTGTTCACTCAGTAAAATGAAACACATTTTAACTTTTGGAATTACCCATATAAGTAGACCATAATAATTTATTGTAAAGTCATTTACATGAGGTATAACGGTACCAATTGCGCATGTCCATGTGGGAGGTGCTTAAGGTGTAGGGTCCATTGCAATCCGAAATAAACAACAACACAAGCTTTGATTGGTGGATTATGTAAGAGTTGTACTTTCTGTTAGGCTTAAAAAAAATTTAGCCTCTTGGCAACATGTGAATTTATGCTAATTCCTAAATAGATCAAATTTTGTATTTTTTTATGATTTTTTGAAAATGTAATACACATGACTGAAAATAGGT
Source organism: Unio pictorum (assembly GCA_030141615.1). Lineage (NCBI taxonomy): Eukaryota > Metazoa > Mollusca > Bivalvia > Unionida > Unionidae > Unio > Unio pictorum. The sequence continues at coordinate 22,681,640 of JARLTB010000218.1, read as the reverse complement.
ATGTTGTGACTAGATAACTCATACCCCTGTCTAGTTCTAGCAGAGTTATCTCTCTTAAATGCAATGGAGTACCTGGTTTTGTCATCATCAAATTGACAATCTAACATTGTTCTCTATAACAGTGTGTGAGATGCATGCTAAATTAGGATAGAAAATATATTTATCTCTCAAAATATTAGCATTGAGGTCTATGGAAAAACAATTGGTACCATGATACCTAAAAGATAATACCAGCTTCACAGTGTATCCATAGTAACGAGTATACATAACCACCACTTCTATACTGTCATAGTGTCATTTGGTTAAACAATGGATATTGAGATGTTTTGGTCTAATATTGACAGACTTTTGCATAGAAAATGTAGAAAATAACACACATTAGCTTTGGAATTGGGCTTTTGTAACTATATCTATAGCATATATAGACTGATGGCTTTGTGACTGTGTAGTCAGCTCCAATATTAGCATACAGGCAAAAAAAAGGTTAATATAGTTAATTTTAGCCAAAGTATTGACTATTTTATGTGCAAATGATGAAAAATCATGGATAAAAAACAACTCTCTTGTTCTTCTAAAGTATGTTATAGACCAGGATAGAGGATACTACTGGTCCTCTTGTAGATAGTTCACTTGTACCATAAAGAATATTCTGGTATGAGTATTTTAGGTAATTTATTAAAGAAATGGTATTCCTTCCTATTTTGATTTAAATAGTCCTGCTCTAAATGTCTTTTTTTTTTGTTGTAAACTTTTGTGCCGTGAAAAATGAACATGTGATTCCTTAGATAATCATTCTTGAGGTCTCTACTACATATAGAAACCTGGATTTTAGGTTCTCACTTTATCAGTAATGCATTTTTAGATAATTTAATTGCATTGAAGTTAATACATGTGTCCTTGAACTCATCTATATATAACATGGATAATATCTTGGAGGAAATAAAAAGACCACACCTTATGTATATCATTAAGTTATCTCCCTTACACCAGACCTAAAATTTCAATAGATAAAAACCCACAATTTAAGTTAATGTGTAAGAAAATCAATAGAAGATTTGTGAAGAATCATATTAGCCCTTGGTCTTGATGCAAATTGAACTAGAAGTACTTTAATAATTTTTCCCAGTAAAGTTTAAAAGTTTGAAAACTGATCAAACATGCTTTGTTTGGTTTAGGTATTTTTTCTGTCTAACAGAAGCCCATTATTGTTAATTTCTTATTTAAAAGAAATATAACTTATATGCATCTATATTATCTACATTATTCACCTTTTTATATTAGCTAGGAATGAACACCATGTCACCTGATAGTTGGTGTCTGTAAGGGATGTTACAGCACAGGTGCCTTTTTTATTGACCCTGTACCTATGGTCCACTGCCTCCAAATATTGTCCAAGGTAACATCATCAAGCTCTCGCTTCTCATTTTTCTCATTGCTGCTTGTGTCTCCTTTAATTCCAGTATCATTAGCTACATCTCCCATTTAGATACACACTTTTCTCCTGTTTTTAAATCCATTGGACTCACTATACTCATTGTTAAACTTTAGTCTTTTTCTGTATTTTAGTCCACATTTTCAACCCCAAATCCATGATAACCACTTAGAAAAGCTGTTATCTACTTTATTTGGTGTCAGATTGGCTTATTGCATCAATTGTATGAACTACAGAAAGGAGGGAAGCTTTCTATTTGTATGACAAAGAGGCTGGGTAGCTTGAACTTTGTGTGAGGACTAGAGGTTAGTGACCTCTTGCATATGCAGACAGTGTAAAGTGTTCAAAGCTAATACTTTACAATTAGATTGGGCCATGTCCACCTGTCCTTGTTGTTACTTTCTGTGTTAATGAAACAATTATAAGTCCTTTATTTTAGATCAAAATGTCTCTTTAAGAGTAGAACTGGTACATGCTAACTAGTGTGTTGACCTTTGACCTTACTATTAAACAATATGACATAATGTGATTTATCCCATATCACCAAAGTGAAGTTTAATAAGTGCTAATATGAATAAAACACAACTCATAGTCAAAAGAATTCATTTTATTTCAAAACATGAGTTTGATAGTGAAGCAAAGTATGAAAACAAGAGTTCCAACAGCTCAATAACATTTCTATACGTAATCATATAGAACATAGCTTAGTACTTCATAAAATTGTTTTTGACAAGCGAGACTAAGTATACTTGTTAGTTATATAGTCCCGAGCTATTTCACAGATTATTGGAAAAATCAAGGTTTGCTATAGGTATAACGGTACCAATTGCACATGTCCATGTGGGAGGTGCTTAAGGTGTAGGGTCCATTGCAATCTGAAATAAACAACAACACAAGCTTTGATTGGTGGATTATGTAAGAGTTGTACTTTCTGTTAGGCTTAAAAAAAAAGTTTAGCCTCTTGGCAACATGTGAATTTATGCTAATTCCTAAATAGATCAAATTTTGTATTTTTTATGACTTTTTGAAAATGTAATACACATGACTGCAAATAGGTATGTTGTGACTAGATAACTCATACCCCTGTCTAGTTCCAGCAGAGTTATCTCTCTTAAATGCAATGGAGTACCTGGTTTTGTCATCATCAAATTGACAATCTAACATTGTTCTCTATAACAGTGTGTGAGATGCATGCTAAATTAGGATAGAAAATATATTTATCTCTCCAAATATTAGCATTGAGGTCTATGGAAAAACAATTGGTAACGTGATACCATGAGAGAGAGAGAGAGAGAGAGAGAGAGAGAGAGAGAGAGACAGACAGACAGACAGACAGAGACAGAGTCAGTGAGAGAGAGAGAGAGAGAGAGAGAGAGAGAGAGAGAGATATCCGATGTTTTAAAATGATGGCCCGTTCTATTTTATAACTGTTTATGGACAAATCACCTCTTCACTCCGGCTGCCCCACCCCCAATTACGTCCCTGCCTTATACTCGCATCATTATACAAAAAAAAAATAATGGCGAGTTTTAGCTAATATGTAAGTTACAGTTTCTACTTCATTCGTAACGAGAAAAAAAGATTTTCACATGCAGGTAGTGATACTAATGATTTCAAATGTCATTTCAACGTTGGCAATTAATCAAGAAAGACAATAAGGACAGTCACATAATTCTTTTCTCATCTTGCTAATTTCCAAATTAAGCATACAAGCGGTATTCAGCCTATGATAGTCGGAATACCTCCTTAATTTCCGTGAATTATTCTTTCAAATACTTTGTACTGGAATTCGACCTGAGGTTGTACTAGCACTTGTCACTCTGGGCTTTCATAATCTATTAAAATATAGCAACCCAATTATTTAATTTAAAACTATTTGAAAGAAGGGAGGGTACATTATCGATCTTTTAAAACATTTGGGAGAATAAGGACTCTAATCTTTCTTTTGCCATTTCTCGGTACTCAACATTACCAAATACTATTCAATCCTTCCGTCGAATTCAGAATCCATTGGACGCATATTACTTCCACGAAAAAATATTTCTGTAACTTTTACCTATACACATTATGATAATGGACCTACTGTATAATTACTTGTGGAAAAAAAACTCTTGGATTTCAAAAACGCACTACCCCACCCCGACCCCTTTCACGATCCAGTGCGTTTCGAAGTCTCTTGCAAAAAAAAATATACGATATATATATAAAAAAAACAACATTTAAACTTGTACTGTTATCCAGTAAAACAGATACAAAGAATATACAGAGATACATAGATACACTTCATGTCAAAACACATGAGAGAGAGAGAGAGAGAGAGAGGGAGAGAGAGAGAGAGAGAGAGAGAGAGAGAGAGTATCCTGGTTTCTATTATACTCCGTATAGAGAATCATGATAGGTCAGGGTACCAGGGTAATGAAAGAGCACGTATTGCACATACAACAGCCACACGTCTAGTCGATGCCATCGTACAGTGTGTTTTTCTTTTAAGCTTCACTAGATGAGCTACAGGTCCAATGTAGCCGCAGGTCGCTTCCCATTTACTACGTAGCACGTGACTTCTATTTTTAACAAATAAATTGCCAAATACGCACGAACAGTACTTGATTATCTCCCTTGTTCAGAAACGAATGGCATTCGCAACAGTTAAAATTTAAGAGATTTCATTGTGCCACCGCTTTTTCAAAGAAAGTTTATTGAAATATCATGCGAATCTATATATGCAAGCGACTGTGTGCTGTTTTAATCATGGTGCTGATTAACTGATCTGAGAGAAAGAATACAGAACAGAACACGAAATTTGTTGATTAGGTACAATTTTCAGGCTCCATAAAACAAAATGGGGAAATAAAAAGTAACGTCGGTCGTAAAATCGTAATTTCGATATTTTGTAAATGCAATTTTAGTAAAATCTCGTGAAGTTTATTTCACACATCATGCATATGTTAATTGAGATACAGTGGTTAGAGGGCACTGTTTGAATTATTGGGTTCGTATTGTTGGAAAATGTGACATAAATACACGGCAGTCTTGTGTGCCCATGTACTTCGGGCCAGACTCCAATATTAGAAATACTATCATTAGTTATTATACATCCCGACCCACCCACACATTATATTATAAGACAAATAGCATTTATGATGCTTTTCATTTTTAAAAGTGAACGCAAATACGTTTAAAGAGCAATATGGTTCCAATGTTTGTGTTACCAAATCGCGTATAAATACATATTATATAACCAGAGTGTACGTACTATTGCATTATATTTAAAAAAAACTGCTGTGACGTCATGTTACGCAACAAGCTAACTGGGCCCAGCGTCAGTTTAACAATACCCAATAAGTACGTGATAACAATCCAGTTAATTAAAAAATTAACCCGATCATCATTGAAATTAGTTTTTCACACAATTTTTGCGAATCTATCTTCAATGAGGTTTTCTTTAGTTAAAAATATAGAGTTGAGTTTCCGTAATATGACAGTAATCAAAGTACCTGTAAAAACACACGCGACGTCATTTTCAGCAAATGGTAGGCTATACATGGCGGCCAGTATATTTGGTGGCAGAAGAAATCTGGAAGAAATCCCGAACTAAGAACAGCTACTGGCAAGTTTTCTTATATTCCCACATTGGTTAAATTTATTCTTGAACTCATGCGGACAGAAGTGAGAGGGGTGAATGATCTGTGAATGCGAGTGCCTTAGACAACTCGAATCCCAGGGCCCTGAGAGAAACCTATTTCTACATCTCCACTAAATTCTGAGTCATCACTTTTACTGAGACGCTTAGCAAATTTCAAATATATTATTGATATTATTGATATAGCAGGTCTTTTAATATTCCGCTTCCCAGCTTCTAGTTTTTTTGTTCATTCGACCATAAATAAATCTCTTCATTTTTCTGCCGACATTTCCACATTTATAAAACCGTTTTTGTTCACCTTAGTATTCATTTGCAAACCAACACGGACATGAAATTGAAAGTCAATGTTTATGAACATGTTCAAACATTTTTTCCGACTACACCTTTTGCTACCCAGCTACTTATCTGTGAGAATTGCGCAATCGATTCATCAATAGGTTTATGTTATGCACTGTTCTTAAACAATATGATATCTTCGAAATTTTATTTGACTAACTGGACGTATAATTTATTACTAAATGTATCAATTACATCAGGTTTCCAATTATATTCTGACTTTCAAAAATTTCATTATTACGATTCTAAGTGGGGTCCGGGTTCGTCTTTACCCATCTCAACTTTACCCTTGTGAGTTGGTGCCTCGGGCCTCATCAACGACACTTCCACCTCTCGCGTTTACAAAAATTACATTCACCTATATTTGATTCATTGCTTATTCGCCCGTAAGCTTATTCTAAGTGATCTTTATCTTTTTAACTGAGCTCTAAAAGTGCATGTTTAATTGACCATGGCCGCACGAGATTCAACGCATGAAATGAACTGGCATAAAGTCGTCTGGTAAACGGCATACATGGAAAAGTGTCACCATCTGCTACAAAGTCAAACGAAGTGTTAGTTCTGGCGTTAAAGTCCCCGCATAATAAATACCAGCAATTGCTTCTCATTGAACTATCAATATGTGATCATTCAGTGTTTTCAATACACTAATATAAAAACAAATATCATTCGGAAAAGCGTAACATAAATACATTTATATTACAATTAAGAGGTCAAACAACCTTACATACAATAATAATAAATCTTTGTATTCGAAAATTAATTATTTTACTTTAACATTAGAATTCCAAAAAGGCTACTTTTCTAGAACCCCCTCTTATCTAACAATTTTCTTTAAACTCGTAGTAGAAGACCCTCCGCACAGATTTGTTGAAACAATATAAGGTCTTCTTGCTGTTTACTAACGCAGTTCCTTGTATAATGTCCGTCCTCTTGTCACGTGTAACCTTGCTGGGAACAGCCAATCTGTCCAAATGGTCTGCCTTGCATTATGGTATTTACAGGCAGTGGCGTACTAAGGGTAAATGGCGCCGGGGCCATGCTGATGACATAAAGGTGTTTTGGTGCCCCAAGACCACATACGCCCGTGATTTTGGCACCCTAAGAACTCTGGTGCACGGTAAAACAGCCCCACCGCCCCCACCCTTAGTACGCTACTGATTACAAGACACGCTAACTAGATGTCGTCTGTGAAGACGTGCATATTTCAAACAGGTGATTTCGTTACTCAAATATTTATCAAGTGGGTTGATTATTCGGTACACATATTACGCTCAGGGGCGTCATTTGCATGTGCTGTAAAATTGCAGTAGCAGACATACGAAAATTAACAAGCCCGTGAAGTTCCACACATCGCATGAAAAATTGAAATGATGTCCCAGATTACATGTTTTTTGTTCATGGTCCATCAAATCGGAGTCGCAGAGGTATTTAACAATGCTCGTTCTCTGCTTATGCCATTGAGACATTGATAAAGCAGACCATTCTGAATCATTGTTTAGATCAGTACTTGTCGACCACTTATCGTCCATCTTCTGGTTTCTGGTCTGATCCAGATCTTTCGTCAAGATCCGATCCAACGCAGCAAATCTGTTTCTAAGACCTCTGAGAATGTCGCCAGGGTCACTATATTTCTATATAGATACAACTAGATCATAGCCTCTGCTGAACGGTCTTGGTGAACACCCCATGGTGGTGGTGAGTGCAAGACACTTTTTTGTGGCATCAGTAGCTTCATTAAGGTATCCGACCCCCCCCCCCCCAAAAAAAAAAAATGCAACTGCTATCCTTCATCACTTTGTTCCAGTCTGGGAACATGTGCGTTAGGCTTTCATTAACAACCATCTTTAGCTGGGGATTTAATAAACCAATGAAACAAACCCCCATCTATCACTTTATTCGGTTAAAAACAATAATAGAATACTGTGATCAAATAAGGTAAAGATTAGAGAGCAGGACTAGAAGAGAACATGTTCTTTCAATAATTTCAGAGATTATTGATTAGTTAAGCTACAACAACTTGGTACTAGCCAACATCATGAGCCAACATAAAGCTTCACGATGGTGGACATGGCATGCACCAAATGGAACCCATCATAACCAGATCGACTACATACTGGTTTAAAACTGTTACCGGTCTAGCATCAGTAGAGCAAAAACAAGAACGTTCCCAGGTGTTGATGCTGGGAGTAATCACGACCGCGTCATTATGAACCACCGAGTTAACAAGTCAAAGAAAATCAGGCTAAAATTTAATCTTGAACAATTGAAGGACCCTAACATATGCAAGTCATTCCAAGCCATAATCAGAGGAACATTTGCTCCACTCCTTGTGATGGATGTTGATGTTAAAGTGATGACAGACACTTTCAACACAGTCATGACAACAGCTGCCAATGACATCATCAGCCTCCATCGCCCAAAGAAATCAACCTGGGTTACAGAAGAGCATTTAAATCTGTGTGTGATGCCCGGAGAGACCGAAAAAACACAACAGGGGCAGTGAAGTACCGAGAAATAAACAAGAATAACAGATTAAAAAAACTTGAAGAAAGCAAAAGAAGATTGGATTGGACAAAAGTGCACATAAAAAGAGAGTACTCTGATAAAAAATAACAGCAAAAAGGCATTCTAAATTGTGAAAGACCTCACAAGACAGAAGCAACCAAGAGTCAGTACCATTCAAGACGAAAATGGAAAATGCCTCACAGAAGCAAGTGACATTGCAGAAAGATGGACTGAGTATTATAAAGAACTCTACAACCATATATCCACAGGAGACCCAGAGGTGCTTGAAGTTCTAAACTCCACAAATGATGATGATTTCCCCATTCTCAAATAACAGGAGTACAAACAAAAATCTGCAACAAGATCTGGCAGACAGGAAAATGGCCAACACAGTGGAGTCAGTCACTGATTTTAACTCTCCCCAACAAATGCAATCTCTAGCTGTGCCAAAATTACAGAACTATCGATTTGATCAGCCATGCTAGTAAGGTGATGCTGAAGATCATCTTGAACAGACTGAACCCACAACAGAACAAATATTCAATCTTAGGGTTCTATGTGAAAGATACTCACAACATCAGCAAAACATCTCTATCATGTTGTTCATCGATTTCAAACAGTCTTTTGACAGAGTGTGGCATGAGGCATTGTGGACCAAAATGAAGAAGTACAACATGGGTCAAATGTTGACCAATACCATAAAGCAGCTGTACGCCATGGCTACCAGTGCAGTAATAGCTCAAGATTCTGTGGTGGACTGGTTCAAGACAACAGCTGGAGTACGGCAAGGCTGTCTCCTGTCACCCACGCTTGTCAACATCTACTTAGAGCGCATCATGAGCATAGCCCTGGAAAACCTCTGTGGGACAGTGAGCATTGGAGAGCGTAACATCACCAACCTACGCTTTACATATGATATTGTAGGGCTAGCAGGCAGTGAAGACGAGCTTGCCACCTCAGTGAAGAACCTGGTAGAAACATCTTCCAGATTTGACATGGAGATAAACGCCGAGACGACAAAGCTGATGACAAATAGTGGCATTCAAATCTCATCTACTAATAAAGTCAGAGGACATGACCTGGAAACAGTGGGCCGATTCAGATCTCTTGGTTCTATAATCACCGATGAGGGATCAAGAGCAGAAATCTTGTCACGAGCAGCACAAACAACGTCAGCTATGCCAAAGCTAAGGCCCATCTGGAGAGACAAGAATATCTGTCTGAAAACTAAACTCAGACTACTGAGAACACTAATCATCTCAATCTTTCTTTATTTGTGTGAGGCCTGGATCCTAACAGCAGAATTACAACGAAGAATCAAGGCACTTGAAATGAGATGCTACAGAACCATCCTTGACATCTCTTACATGGACCACATCACAAATGAAAAAGTGCGCAACTCCATCAGGCACAAAGCAGGCCATTAAGGAAGACCTCTCTAAAAAAAGAGAAAGCTGAAATGGTATGGCCATGTCACTAGAACCAGCAGTGTCCATAGTGGCAGAAGGAGAGGTAGACGGAGAAAAAAGTGGACTGACAAAATCACAGAATGACGAGGAATACGTTTTGCTGAGACACAGACATTTGTACATGATCCAGAAAAGTGGAGGGAACTGGTCAGATGTTCAGCAGCACAGTGCCTAAACGACCACACTAGGTCAAGAGACTGATGATGATGATGATGATGATGATGATTACTATGATCAACTGAAAACGATGAGCGTTGGAGTTCCAGATAAAGCCACCAGTAACTAATCCTTTGATCCAAACAAAACTGAAAGTCACGCAATCTTTCGAAACATTAAAAAGTTATTGGTACCAATATAAGACATAGATATCTCGATAAAGACAGAGCAGTGCTCGAAAATAACAAAATCATGCGAACAATTTCTTTTAAAAGAATAAAGAAATTGTAAAGTTATGAGACAATACTGAAATGTGTCACCTTCAGGCCCAATCGCTGCTATAGGCCCAACATGCTAAGTTCGCCCATAAAGTTTGTAATTAAAATAATGATGGCTTGTGTTTATAAACACTCTTATATAAGTGTTATATAAGTGATAAAAATACGAAAATTGCTTTACATTATCCCGTGTTAAAGGTAATAACACGCCATTTAAAGTGACTGACACCCCACATTTGCTAATCAAATCGCCGTTTTGGAGTAACCAACACCCACTCATCTACTGACAACAGCAAGTTAGAAAGTCAAACAATAATAGAAAGAATTTGAATCCCTTATAAACACCGCTAATTTTAATATTCCCATACCAAACCTACTATTATGAAAAGGTAAAACCACAACACCTCTAGAACGTCAATATCACCTTCTTATAAACAAAACTAACATCCCACTACCACACATATAATTCCTGAAACTCTGCATGTAAACGTAAAGAGACAGAAATGGTAGGATTATAAGCATACATGGCTTGAAGGAAGATCAGATTTACACATAAGGACATGCAATATCATTTTGATTTTACACATTCATAGTAAATAATGTTGTTGTTGTAGGGTTTAACGCCATTTTTCAGCACACGATAGGCTATATATGGCCGCCAGAATTAATGGTAAACCCCCCATAAATAACCATCGACCCACGAGAAGCTACCGGCACGCTTTCTCACTTACCCACATTGGCCGAATCTCATCGAACCCACGCATACCGAGACGATATGGCAGTGATCCATAACAGCGCTTTAGATCACTTGGCGCTCAAGTAAATAAGTTATTTTACGTCTAATATTTTCGTTTGATAAGCACACTTGCACAAAAAAATGCAATCAAAATATTTTATTAGGCAAAGTGCGTTCCTTAGTTTCTTCCACATTTACGTTTTTTATTCTACATTTGATTTAATACTTTGGCTTGCCTGATTTAATAACTTGATTACAAGTATTGTTTATCGTACGATGAAGAAAATGTCACTCACGAGTCGTTGAAACGAGAGGTTAGTTTGCCACATTATCAAACGAAGTCATAATGTGCCGTCAAGTTGTTTAACTTGTTACAATTGAAAATAGCCACTATACAAGCATATTACATAGGAAGTCTGTTCAAGAAAGATTTTCCTGCCTGTCTTAAATGCTGCAATTTTAAAAATCAAATTTGTGGACATAATTTTTGTTCCAAAACAATGATTAACAGAGTAAAATCTTATCCTCGATGTCGAAATAATACAAAACCTTACTTCATCTTACATGGTGTATTTTACCCGTTAACAATATTTTTTTCCTATTCTCTCTCACATAAGGCAGCGACAAGAACTATAACTACCGCTAACGCAGCTTGGAAGTGGAAAAGGTGTCAGACAGTTGCAGCTATTATTGTAAAGTATAGAAATATTTATATAAAAAAACAACGGGTCCTTTTCAGGGCTCACACCAGTTATCAATTATTCAATATGCAAGGATATAAGTGCCAACATGCCAGATTTACTATCCAACATGCAGTTTGTAGTGATCAATACCAGGATATCTATTAGTCCATACCCAATTATCTAGTATCCAAAACAACACACTATACCATCCAGCACACCATATGGGGTGAATAATACCCGCTAACTACTACCCAGCAACCAGCTGCATACTTTCCAGCACATCACATTTACAACCAAATTTACTGTTTGCCAATACCCTGTTTTCTGCTATCGATCACCCCACATTTACTATCCATCACCCAGTTATCTACTACCCAACACCCAGTTTAATACCATGCAGCACAGCATACAGTTCTGCAATGTTATACCTACAAACTTTTTTGTGTGTGTGTACTATCAAACATTCAGATTTTCTCTGTGTATCTCCATTTGTAAGCGATTCACTTAACATTATTTGCGAACAAATATGTGAATTGACCAGCAATACTACAATAAAAACAATTTGATCTGGTGTTCTTTCGGAACAGTATGGGGGCATGTAATTTTGCTGGTCTCATTATCTGCACTGTTTTTGAACTGTGTGCATAAATTCTGAGTTAGTTTGTCATAAGGAATATAACTTTTATTTTAAGTCAGTTTTTGTTGCTTTTTATATATAAAAAAGAACAAGATTTTTTTGAAAGCACAAGTGGAAAACACATGTCTCCTAAAAAAGGTTGTGTGTACATGCTTCATCCCAACCTTATTACCAAGTGTCATAAGTCACTCTGAGCAAATCAGCACATTAAAGACCATAGCCACATAAGATTCGGGCTTGAAAAGCTTCATAATTGGAATTGCATTTTCTCATTAGCACATCTCAGTTTGGTTATAAGCCAATCTAAATGGAGAAAAGGGATGATAATGACAGCACCTATGTTGGGCTCATGTGCTAACACAAATTTGCAAAAACGTGTTACTAATGTTCAGTGTAAGTAAAAGTGTTTGTATTACATTTTATGTTACATATTTCAATACCTCATTATTTAGACATGATATTTTCCCTTGAAAATATGTTAGCATATGGTAACATTCACATAACTCAATAGAGAGAATGAAAATCAAACTAAATTTGGAAAATCACCAAATCAACTGTATGCATATGAAGTTTGTATAGTTGAATTAAAAACGGGAAAGTGTCTGGCTATTTCAAGAGAAACATAAAATGTAAACACAAAAAACCAAGAAAAAAGACAAACTGTCAAAGCTCCCAAAAATATCTTTGTAAAGGGGTGAAGATCTAACTAAATAAATGAACACCAACATTTGACCTATGGGAACATGTGTTATTTAACGAAGAATCCAGAAAAGCTTATGTTGATGTTAATCAGTTTTCAAGGATTTGGCATGTACTAGAAGCTGAAGAAATCTAGTTGAGTATGATTACCACAAGTCTCGATGCCAAACGACATGCTCCATGTGATTATCCGACTTTTATAAGAAACTGAAACGGTTCAGCTAGTCCAGTTATCTTCTCATTTTGTGTCGAGAAAAAAAAATTCATTTACTGAAATCTTCATACGTGAGAAGGTTTAAGAAAATGTCAAAAAGAGACAGTATGGAAAAAAGTTTTGATTTGTTCTCATGAGTGTTTGCTAATTCACAAGCTGGATTTCAATTTGTACAAAAATAATTAGAACTATAAAATATGATATAATTATCATAATTAGAATTATAAAAAATTATATTATCATCAGCGAGACAGATTACTGGGTATTTTCACACCATGAACATGTGATATAGTAAATGTTTGTGAAAAGTGTAGAGGGTAACTTAAAGACGACTTCCATCAATAACAGACAAATTTTGTATTTCTCACATGTGGTTTTTATACAGTTATGTCAATCTTAGTTTTCTTTAATTTAGTATAAGCTATGGATGATGTAAAAATTATATTTTCTAGCTGATCTTGTCCAAAATCTTTGTACCTTACCGAAATCATTCATTTTATTTATTCCATAAGAGACTAATACATAGCTAATATTTACACTATGAATATGGGTTTAATATTAAAATCGTTATCAATGGAAATAAAAATATTTTTCTTGGTCTGACATTGTTGTTTACTATGTTCATTATTATAAGTTTAGTAATACACCTTCCAATAATAACAGATTTTTTATGTCGTAAACAATTGGAATCTTCTGGAATGAAATGTTCCATTATGTACTAGTTTTTGCAATAGAAAATGGCAATTGTGAACTAGGTCAGGTAGAGAGTATAAAATCTGGTTTACTGGAAAAATTGTTTATTCCTGCTATAACATCTGGGAAGAAATCACTTATATTATTGTATTCAGATAGTGATTTGGAATTTTTCCAATTCTTCTTCTCTGAATATATAATGTGCTGTATTATATTATTCATTACAGAGAGACTTTGGAATTGTCGTGTAATTCAAACAATGATATATTATTGGATTATATTATAGTCATTCAACAAAAGACTGTTGGCACATCTCTACATTACAGGCCATCACAGGTACAAGACTCTCAGCATTGCATTTATTTTGAAATACCATAAATGCTTACCTGTGATGGAAATTCAAGGCTTATTTGGGATTTACTTTGTAATACCATACAAGTTTTATATTTTCACTTTATATTCTAGGCAAAAAAAATTATCTGTGAAATTTACAAAATTTGTTTGTTTTCACTTTTTCAGTTACTTTGTTTAATACCATAGAGTCGTAACAACACCATGATGTGCCTAGTAAATGGATGATAAACTAATAACCAAATAATGGAGTGTGATTTTTAAGACAGGAAAAACTCAGTGATGTTCTTGAACTCATCTATGCCCCCTAACATCAGATAATCGTTATTTGTCCTTCATGTAAAAATTATGTTTCAAATCTTAAAATAAATCCCTACCAAATTAAAAGGTTCATTGAAGGGGGAAGAGAAGGGGAGTGTGTTCTAAAAAAATAGTTTTAAAAAGATCATCTTTCAATATTTTATTTTTAAAATTATGTATATCAATTCGATAAGAAAGATACTTAACAATATAATACTGAGAACTAAAAATTAAAGGATATTTGTTCTGTAATAGAAAAAACGCAAAGACCTTCTTCATATCTACACCTGGTGTAAATCAGATTTCACACAATTTTCAATCTAGAACTCAATTCTGCCAATGCTTCACAACCTTTTCACTCAAAAATTCTCCTTTTGGACTCTCCACATTTGGAGGTAATAAAGCCAAGTACAATGGGGTCACTGCTCCTGGAAAAATAAACAGTCATAATACAAATAAGATAGATAGATCCTCAAAACCACATGGATACAACATTAATTCCTTTAAAGAACAGATTTATCAATTATTACATTTTATTATGCAAACAAAACCATAAATGGAAAAGTAATTAACTTCTTCATTAAGTATGCTGGTTAAAAGGATTTAAGACAATCACATCACCAGTCGTATAATATAATGCGTGAAAAGAACTTTAAATTTAATGAAGGGAGTAGAAATTGTATTTTATCACATGACTCTTGGAGCTAGAGTAACTCAGTCCAGTACTCAAAAACAAACAAAATAAAACTCAAGACAGCACAGGGCTAGTAACTTTAAAACAATCACAGGTGTGACTCAGTTTCCACTAGCCATGCCTCCCAAATGCATGTGCTTAAGGAGAACATAATTATGTTTGCTATTTTAAGATGAAGTTGAAATTATATTACTTTAAATATAAAAAGAACAAAACAAAAATCATTTTAAATCGACTCATGTTAATTTGGTTGAAAAAGGATTTTAAATGTTCCTGAAGTACACTGTCATACCAATGTTTCAAAAAATGTTCAAACATAAGCCCAGATGATGTTGCTTTAAAACATATTCTTTTAACTATGCTCTACTTGCCAAGATATGTTTTTAACTATACATTTGACAAACACTCCCTGTGCAGAAAACATGATGTTTGTCACTAAAACCTTGTTCACATTTGACTACAATGGGGCTAACAGCAATGAAATTTCTAACAATTTGACAATTTCTGCATGATCAAAAGATAAATTAATTGTGATGCTCTTGTGATAGAAAGCCTCTAGCTTTGTCTTCAGGTTGATATACTATCTGTATTCTTTACCTACGTCTATGTAAATGGTTGGCTTGGAGTCTATATTCCTTAAAAATGCAATGGTCTTCATGCTTTTCTCAATGTTGAAAATGGAAATGAAGGCAGAGAGACGTTGGCATCGTTTTACATGAATCTGTAGAATTGGCAGGTTCATGTTTATAATTAGAATCTGTAGAATTGGCAGGTTCATGTTTATAATTAGAATCTGTAGAATTGGCAGGTTCATGTTTATAATTAGAATCTGTAGAATTGGCAGGTTCATGTTTATAATTAGAATCTGTAGAATTGGCAGGTTCATGTTTATAATTAGAATCTATAGAATTGGCAGGTTCATGTTTATAATTAGAATCTGTAGAATTGGCAGGTTCATGTTTATAATTAGAATCTATAGAATTGGCAGGTTCATGTTTATAATTATAATCTGTAGAATTGGCAGGTTCATTTTATAATTAGTTTGTGTGATAGTGCTGTGGATGATGTACCACAATGACAGATAACACTCACCCCATATAAATAGAATAAGCAGCTACCAACACTTTGAACAAAATAGATTTAAATACAATGTAATGATCACAGTTCATTCAGATGGGTCCCAGCAGGGAGAAGATCAACAGATGGTGACAAGCAGGGAGCAGATCAATAGATGATGACAAGCAGGGAGCAGATCAACAGATGGTGACAAGCAGGGAGCAGATCAATAGATGGTGACAAGCAGGGAGCAGAGTAATGATTGGTCACTGGTATCCTTGAAGAACTTCAAAAAGAAATTGCAGCACTGCAAACGAGTTCTTAAGATTTCTTTCAGGCACATTATCTAGCTCTTCATGAAATGGGGACTAGCATTACGGACAACTTATGTATAATACAGGATTTGATTTATATTTAGATGGGGAACTATTGGACTTTTCAGTTGTGCAGTGGTGTAAGTGTCCAAATAATTGCTTCAGGTTCGAATGCTACCCTACACAGCCCAGGAAAGCAGTGTTTGGACAGGCACTTTACCATGATGGTTTCAGTACTAAATTGCTAGCTATGCGCTGATATGCTGATTAAAAAAAAAGAATTATCATGCAACTTGATCACTACATACTAGTAATATTGCCTTTTTAGGTGACTTATGTCCTGCCCAGGTGACATACCTTAATTAACATATGTATATTTATTGATAGACTTCACTACTTGAAATATCTACTATAGGAATCAGCAAACTAATTTATCTAAATAAAGATTACCTTCATCAATAGTCTTTGTTCCTTTGTGACTGGTCATATCAGTATCTACATAACCTGGACAACACTGGAAACAGAGATAAGTAAAATACATTTGAAATGTTAGTACTCAGGTAACTTGGTCTTGCTGGATAATGAGATAAGTAAAATATATATAAAATGTTAGTACTCAGGTAACTTGGTCTATGCTGGAACATGAGATAAGTAAAATATATATAAAATGTTAGTACTCAGGTAACTTGGTCTATGCTGGAACATGAGATAAGTACAATACACTTGAAATGTTAGTACTAACATAACATGGTCTACGCTGGAAACCGAGAAAAATACAATACATTCTGTACTCCACCTACGACATAGAAAAGACAATTTCTTGTGTGCAAAAACACTTTACTTTCAATGCACTGTATTTAAATTTCAAGTTCAGTTTAGTTTATTTAGCTCAGTTCTCCTCAACCATTGCAATCAAAATAATTATTATTATTAGTTAAGTTATCATGAAATTTACGATGAAAACCAGAAATAGTTTTAAGTTTAATAAAGATACCAAAATAACTGAAATCAGCTAATTGGTAATTTGATGGTTGTAATTATAATTCAATAAAAATACCATTACAGATACCAAACACAATTGAAATCAGTTAATTAGTGATATGATGGTAGTAACTTTATGAAATTGGTTAATTAGTGATATGATGGTTGTAATTTTATGAAATTAGTTATTTGGTGATATGATGGTTGTTATGTTATGAAATTAGTTATTTGGTGATATGATGGTTGTAACTTTATGAAATTAGTTAAAAGGGGCTTTGATTGTTGTAACTTTAGCTTGATGGGGAGGCAAGAACTTTAAAATATTTGCATGGTTTTGTTGATGAAGATAAATTCTGTACTGTGAAATGTAGAAATTAAACTTACTGAGTTCACAACAATATCTGGCCTGCTAGAATCATGAGCAAAAGTTTTGCCCTGGATATAGGACATGACCCTGACCCCAATCTTGGATACAGCATAAGCCCACTTTGGCCACCCATTTTGCTCCACAGTGTCAGACTTTGCGACTCTAAAAAGAAAAATTATTTTAGTAATAATCGATAAATTGACCAATAAATAAATAAATAAATAAAAATAAATGAATATGTAATTAAAAGTTTTCAATATGTGTAATAAGGATCTTTAAAAATTTCATCACTACAGACCGGTTTTCCGGTCTAGTGGAAGTAACTCTGTACACCCTATGGATCCCTTTACCGGTCTGGGGCAGTGTGATTATTTAAAGTCACAGTACCAGTTTCATTTTGAAACTAAGCTTAAATACTGCACATTTCTTGTTTTCTTTATTCCGTTTTGGTGATTCTTAAGTAAATAATGGCTAATTTCAGTATGAGAAAAACGCGGAGCCAGGTTTCCATGTGGTGGATGCAAATCAAATTGTTCAAATGACTGTGAAATGTTCATTGCATACGAACTGGTATCATAACAAATGCCAAAAAATCTCAGACGATGAATTGGAAATGTGGGGAAACATTGCTCTGGAATATGTGTGCGTTTCGTGTCGTACACTGGATGGTAATGAGTTTGACTACCTGATGGACATGCATCGTCTGCAGAATGTAAGTATATGCATTTACTTAAAAATTTGTAATAATTAAATTACTTAGGCTGGCACACACAAAGATAACTTTCTTTTCTCAAAGCATTTTTTGATTTGATCCCTATTTATGAGTGTAATCATCATGCATCATCATGGATTATCAACCAATTAAATGACCATTTTATCTTAGAAAAAATGCAGCCTATGCACAAATTTTAATAAGTTAATTTGTCTAATGTTTCGATTTCTTTAAAATAGCATAAATAAGTATGATACAACCTGATCACTCGACTATGCAATTCATTCGCACCAGGTGATGTTTATAACATGATGAACTGTACAGTCAGATGTGGCATAAATTGAATCACATGTGTATTGTATAGCACTTTCTGTGTATATACTGTTTTAAAATTATTGTACTACCATACTGTTACATTGCCCATTATTTGTCCATGTTTAGTTCGACTCACCGTTGAGATTAAATTAATGCTCATATTTAAAAGTGTCTTTTGTCAAAGAGTAATTGGAATCTGCTTATCATTGTTTGTTACATATTTTATCGCATTAAATAATAATGCAGATAATTAATTCTACATCTGAAATAACGATATGACCAATAAGAGCAATATCGGTTAATCAAGTAAACACATACGCACACAACGAAAATTATAAAAGGATTATTGGATAATTGATGTAGCGCGTATATACTAGGCTACTTGTGGTTGTAACACGCGATAACACGTGTGCATCTGATTACAGCAGCACTTTACCTTATACCTTAACTTTTGTATCAACGGCACATGTGTTTATTTATATAATTCAATATCATATCGGGTCCTATTCATTCTCTCAACATTTAATTAGATATGTTTAGAATGTTACACGAGGAGATTTCATGGTCAATATGAAACAAGGATAGAAAGGTACTTTTCCATTTTTTAAATATATAAATAAGTAAAGAAAAGAACTATAATGATCAACATATAGACAAATCAGTAGTTGTTTTTACACAACGCTTAATAATATTAACGTGTTTAATAAAACAGATAGTCCACAGACGTTGAATGTCTGGCTTCATCAAAAGCAATTAGCTGCATAACTTTAAAAGGTTTCTCTAGTATCCGCTAAAATTCAAACGCCGAGTGAATGCAGTCAAACAGGTTATGTATAAAACAAATTATTATCGATGTTCCCCCACCTCCAACCATTTCCTATGATTAGTACATTATCAGTAGACCCTCCACATCCCCCATACATAAGTGATGGCAATTGGGTTAAACCCTCCTTCCTCCTCCACACGTACATACAACGACCCTTACCATATGAACATATAAAATATACACTCACAATGAATTTTCTGCTGATTTTTTTAATGACAATTTTTTATTTATTTATACAAGTGATGATATTCAACTGTTTTGACAAACTGCTTTATTGATTATTTAATATAATTAATTACAATGTTCTGTGTAAATAAGTATTTACGGCAAACAATGAAGACATTGCTTTTATTTTAAATTGTCTGTGCTGGCTTTACCTGTCTATTCGCGTTTTTGCATATTTAGTAATGTCTCAACAAACTCAAAATCTGCATTAATTTCATTATTTATTGACAATTTAATGCGGGGTTTTTCTTCTCTCTTGGCGGTGGCATAAAAAAACATAGAGAAACTAAAGGAGGCTGTTCAGCGAGATCTAATGCTCAAAGTGAAATTACAAATTCCAGAAGAGCCAACTTCTTATTTGCCAGACGTTGATCCAGTCACTGCTGAGGTGATGGACAATTTATGTCGACCACATAAATGGAATCCCCTGACAACAAGCGGTGATGGAGACTGTCTCTTCAATTCCATCTCTATCTTGCTTTGTGGTAACGAAACCATGTCTGTGAAACTAAGGTATCACACGTGCATAAAACTTGTTACAAGCTGGGAACAATAAATGATGCATCCATAGTGACCTCAAATACAACTGCTTTGTAGCAGTTACTTACAGTCTTGTCTGGACTCTGCCGTCATCGGAAAATTCTCCAATGCGTGGACAGTTATAGCTTTGACAAATGCGATTAACATGAAAATAAGAGTGATATACCCATACGCAAACGGGACAAACGATTTCGCCTATAAAACTTTGAACACCAAATTTAAACCATCTGGAAATTTTGATAACAGACGGCAGCTAGCAATCCTTTGGTACAAGAGTGGACACGTACCCACACCAGGACCGGGAAAGTGGTATGCCGTCAATCACTTCGCAGCTGTTATTCATGTGGTACATATAATAGCGTATCCATCAACTGATGACAATGCTGTTGAATATGGTGTTAGCCACAAACGCAGACTTTCAACATCCTCTTCAGTGGCATCTACAGGGAGTTTAAACCCCAAAAGGCATTGCTCTAATGTACCACTAATATCAATGGAAAGTGAATTTTCGTCATCAAATAACTTCGACTTCAAGAATTAACTGATGCGGACAGTGATAATGAAGCAGATATATTTTTTTTTTTACCAAAGACAAAGATCAGTCCCATGCCATTGTACTCCTGAGTAGTGAGCGCCAACAAGTTAAGGAAAATCCAGGAAACAGGTTCTTGGAAAATGACGAACTATTTAAAATGCTTTTAAGTGAAGATGCGCCAGCAGAAACAATACCATTGGGACACAAAAACAATGTTCACATTGTAGTGATGCATCGACAGAGTGAAGGCAGAAAACGGAACGACTTTCCAGATGACTGTGGGCCATGGGACTCTAACTTGGGCACCACTGTAAACCAGGAATTCGTTGTAAATAAAGAAAACAAATTAAAAAATATTTTAAAGAAAAATGGTAACTTTTGCCTGAAAAAGATTGTTTAAAAAAAGGTAACATATGCATATGCTTGAATTGATCCTCAACCTACAGATATATTGACTCTTCATCGCTACTATGCTAAGCTAAAGGACAACGAGAGCTACAGGATGCGAGTTACTACTGTAACTGAAGCACCCGAATTTCACTGCCATTTAAAAACCCTCGCGGTGATTCAGTACGTAGGTGTAAAGAAATCAAATTCAAATCACCCGCATGGAAACTCAAAAAGTGGTGAATCATATACAAAAACGGATCCATGTATCCTCCAAATGGCATATGAAAAAGTGGGGAGGAAGAAGGCAACGGAAGTGGTAAGCAATATGGCTGATGATGACAGTTTCGTGATCCCTAAATTAGGTCGCCAACTCCAGGATAAAATCTACAGAGAAAACACAAAGAAAATACCTCAGAGGGTGCCTGAAAACAATATTGCGGATGAGATATTGACAATAATCAGAGAGTTACATGACAACCCTTTCGTTACAATGACGACAGGCAAACAACCAATTATTATGTTGTACACTGACAATCAAATAAATATAAGACTTTAAAAAAAAAACTGTTATGGAGAGGAAGGCAGTGTGATTGGCATCAACAGAATGTTTAATCTTGGTAAAGTGTTTGTAACAACAATGTGTTATAAGAACAGAAGCATCATTAGCAGAAAATCTAACCAATATCCAATTTTTCTAGAACCTCTTTGTCTTCACTGAAATGGTGAGCAATGTAGTTATCACCATTTTTTTTCCCATGTTAGAGAAAAAGTAGACTCACAAAATTTCACTTTTGGCACCGATGATGAGAAAGCAATATGAAATTCTTTAAGAAACAGTTTCCCCAAAGCAAATTATCTGCTATGTACAAAACATCTGAAAGATAACATTAGGCATTTTCTTTTTAAAAAAACTGGTTCTGATGAAAATGAGAGGGAGAAAATTAAAAATATAATATTCAGTGAAGACAAAGACGGATTAGTTTTTAGGAAAGACAACCTAGAATTTTCAAAGCAAGAAGACAACCTCTCTGTCTATTTCGATAAATATCCGAGATTTAAAACTTATTATGATACATATTTAAAACGAAAAATGTTATTACATGTTTACCAACCATTGAAAACAAATTAAATTTTCTGAGTTATGGACCAATAACAATGCAGAGTCCCTAAACAATCGTTTAAAACAAGCAACTGAGTGGAAACAGCTAAAACTCCCAGAACTTGTAGACAGATTGTCTTCTGTTACAAAACGCAGATCATAGACCTACATCAAACTTTGTATGGTTCTGGAAACTATAGGCTTTTTGGTCAGTGTTTTTTGTGGGGTTTTTTTTGACAATCAAGCCTGGCATTCTGAGAGTGTAAAGGAGAAAGAAAAAAATTTCAAGAAATTTCTTGCTGTTCCTATCACCGCAGTAGCTGAGCCCAGCTATGTCCATTCATCAGACGGAACATACAAGTGCAAGCGACCGAAACAAACAGCCGGACGAAAACCGGGACAACGGAAAAGACCAAGAGCTGAATGGACAACAGATATAAAGCACTGATTGTTAAACATTTTTAATTAATGAATAATTAATTAAAGCATTGTGAAATAAATTATATAAGGATGTAACTGCGTTTATTGCTAGTTGTATGAAAATGCTATTTTAATGTATTTCACCCATTTAATAAAAGATAAAACATAACATTATTTTTATATTAATTTGACTTTACATTTACAACTGTATATGCAGGTAGTCACCTTTATAGCTTCAAAGTTAGCAAAAAGGCACAGTATTTTGGTATATTTGGGCAGTATTTGGGTATATTTGGGCAGTAATTGGGTAAATCGTGCCGCCGAGTGTTTAGGGCTCTAAGCCTGAAAGTTATTTCGTGATGAAAGGGTTAAGGTCATTAAAGAATTTTTAGGAACAAATGATCTTAAATGTATCTAGAAATCTTTTATCTTGCATCTTACAAACTCAGACATAAAGTTCATGACATCAAAGTTCACATGCATATAGATAATAAAGGGAGCGAAAGTATTGAATAATAAAAAATCCTGTTCCCCAGGTCTGTGGTTCACAAGAGGAATAAAAACAATGCACATTACAACCAAAAGAAAAATATTTAAACTGATTAACTTACGCCTCAAACTCTCTCATAAGTCCTTTCAGCTGATCCATAGAAATGTCTGGATTACTGATTTTAGCTTTGATGGCGCCACTGCATCTGCCAAATGCCATCTCTGATGAAAAACTTGAGATATTGACAACCCTATTTCAAGATAAAAAAATATGAAAATAAATGATTTCAAAGAACTTGCTTGTCTCATTCCTTGCATGTCTTTGTATGGCTTTATACAATTTGTTGGAGTTCTACTAATAATGAATTTAAACACAACATGCTTTGGTCAAAATGTTTCCCCCACATAAACTCAGTATACAAAGTCTATTTCTCTTAATTTAGTGCTAATTACAATGTTGTTTTAAAATTATAAATTAAAGAAAACAGGCGTACAATCTAAAAACTGAGAAGAAAACAATCAGGTAGGCAATTCTTTAAGATATCAACATAAAGCCAAAAAATAATGGTACATTAAGAAATTAAGAACAGTCAGAGAAAATGATGCAGTACACTTTTCAACAAGTTTTATGAAGAAAATGATAACGGTATACATCATTCAACTAATTTCTTCAAGATATTAATAAAGTTATCCACCTTTTAAGCTTCTTTCATTAAGGAATTGATGAAGATCTACACCTTACAATTGCTTTCATTAAGAAATTGATGCAAGTACAACCATTCAGCTTGTGTCATTAAGAAATTGATGAAGGTACACACCTTTCAACTGGTTTTATTAGGAAACTAATAAAGGTATACACCTTTCAGCATGTTTCATTAGAAAATTTATAAAGGTGTACACCTTTCAGCATGTTTCATTAGAAAATTTATAAAGGTGTACACCTTTCAGCATGTTTCATTAGAAAATTTATAAAGGTGTACACCTTTCAGCATGTTTCATTAGAAAATTTATAAAGGTGTACACCTTTCAGCATGTTTCATTAGAAAATTTATAAAGGTATACACCTTTCAGCATGTTTCATTAGAAAATTTATAAAGGTGTACACCTTTCAGCATGTTTCATTAGAAAATTTATAAAGGTATACACCTTTCAGCATGTTTCATTAGAAAATTTATAAAGGTGTACACCTTTCAGCATGTTTCATTAGAAAATTTATAAAGGTGTACACCTTTCAGCATGTTTCATTAGAAAATTTATAAAGGTGTACACCTTTCAGCATGTTTCATTAGAAAATTTATAAAGGTGTACACCTTTCAGCATGTTTCATTAGAAAATTTATAAAGGTGTACACCTTTCAGCATGTTTCATTAGAAAATTTATAAAGGTGTACACCTTTCAGCATGTTTCATTAGAAAATTTATAAAGGTATACACCTTTCAGCATGTTTCATTAGAAAATTTATAAAGGTGTACACCTTTCAGCATGTTTCATTAGAAAATTTATAAAGGTGTACACCTTTCAGCATGTTTCATTAGAAAATTTATAAAGGTATACACCTTTCAGCATGTTTCATTAGAAAATTTATAAAGGTGTACACCTTTCAGCATGTTTCATTAGAAAATTTATAAAGGTATACACCTTTCAGCATGTTTCATTAGAAAATTTATAAAGGTGTACACCTTTCAGCATGTTTCATTAGAAAATTTATTAAGGTATACACCTTTCAGCATGTTTCATTAGAAAATTTATTAAGGTATACACCTTTCAGCATGTTTCATTAGAAAATTTATTAAGGTATACACCTTTCAGCATGTTTCATTAGAAAATTTATTAAGGTATACACCTTTCAGCATGTTTCATTAGAAAATTTATAAAGGTGTACACCTTTCAATAAGTTTTAGTATGAAATTGATGAAGTCATACACGTATCAGCTGCTAAATAAGGAAATTAAAGAATGCAAACAGCTTTCAATTAATTTTATTTCGAAATTGATGAAAGCATACAACTTTCCTCTAGTTTATTGCGAGCTTCATGAAGTTATACACCTTTCAGCTTCTTTCATTATGTAAATTATGAAGTTATGAAGATTGCATCTAATTTCATTAAGAAATTGATAAACATATACACCTTTCAGCAACTACCATAAAGAAATGGATGAAAATATACACATTTCAGCTTGTTTCATTATGAAATTTATGACAATATACACCCCACCAACTAGTGCCATGAAGAAATTGATGAAGGTGTATGCCTGTCAGCTTGTTTCATTATATGAAATTGATGAAGGTATACACCTTTCAACTACCATTAAGAAATTGATGAAGGTAAACAGATTTCAGTTTCTTTCATTATGAAATTTATGAAGGTAAACAGATTTCAGTTTCTTTCATTTAGAAAATCATGACAGTAAACAGATTTCAGTTTCTTTCAGTATGAAATTGATGAAGGTAAACAGGTTTCAGTTTCTTTCATTATGACATTGATGAAGGTAAACAGATTTTAGTTTCTTTCATTATGACATTGATGAATGTATTCAACTAGTTTAGAGACCGCTCTGGTGGTCTAGTGGTTAGAGCATCTGCATCAGATGTGGGAGGTCGTGGGTTTGATTCCCAGATAAATCAAACCAAAAACTTAATAAATGGTACTAACAGCTACTTCACTTAGCACTCAGCATTAAGTTAGTGTTAGGACTCGTCAGCTTGGTGTCAGGACAATGTGATTGGGTTGGACATCATGCTACATGTCTGTGGTATGATGTCACAGTGCTAGACATCACTATAAGCTGCCACACTGCAGACATCGTAGCGATATGACTGTAAAATTGGTAAAGCTAGTATGCAAAAATTACAAATCCCATACAACTAGTTTCATTAATAAACTGATATGGTTATACAGCTGTCAGTTTCTTTGATTAAGAAACAGCAGGAATTTGCTGAGATGATATCATATTTCTGACTTCAGGAAAATGGTCATGAAAAAAAAAGATTCTGGTAAGTCATAATTTAGAATTGATCACACTGCATGTTTCGATCTGGACCATGTGACAATAGCACAAAAAAGGTAATCGATAGCATATCAATATTTAATGGCTACTGCCATGTCATTATTTGTTGGACAGCGATTCCTACTGGCATGTCATTATTTGTTGGACAGCGATTCCTACTGGCATGTCATTATTTGCTGGAAAGTGATTCCTACTGGCATGTCATTATTTGTTGGAAAGTGATTCCTACTGGCATGTCATTATTTGTTGGGCAGCGATTCCTACTGGCATGTCATTATTTGTTGTGAAGTGATTCCTACTGGCATGTCATTATTTGTTGTGAAGTGATTCCCATTGGTATGTCATTATTTGTTGGACACTGATTCCCACTGGTATGTCATTATTTGTTGGACACTGATTCCCACTGGTATGTCATTATTTGTTGGACACTGATTCCCACTGGTATGTCATTATTTGATGGACAGTGATTACCAATGATATTTCAATATTTGTTGGATAGTGATTCCTACTGGCATGTCATTATTTGTTGGACAGCGATTCCTACCGGCATGTCATTATTTCTTGGGCAGCGACTCCTACTGGCATGTCATTATTTGTTGTAAAGTGATTCCTACTAGCATGTCATTATTTGTTGTAAAGTGATTCCTACTAGCATGTCATTATTTGTTGTAAAGTGATTCCTACTAGCATGTTATTATTTGTTGGATAGTCATTATTGGACAGTGATTCCCACTGGTATGTCATTATCTCTTGGACTATGATTCCCACTGACATGTCATTATCTGTTGGTCAGTGATTCCCACTGACATGTCATTATCAGTTGGTCAGTGATTCCCACTGACATGTCATTTTCTGTTGGACAGTGATTCCCACTTCCCTCTGGTATGTCATTATTTGTTAGACATTGATTCCCACTGACATGTCATTATTTTTTGGAGATTGATTCCCACTGGTATGTCTTTATTTGTTGGACTATGATTCCCACTGGTATGTCATTATTTGTTGGACAGTGATTCCCAATGACATGTCATTATTTGTTGGACAGTGATTCCCACTGACATGTCATTATTTGTTGGACTATGATTCCTACTGACATGTCATTATCTGTTGGACAGTGATTCCCACTGACATGTCATTATCTGTTGGACAGTGATTCCCACTGACATGTCATTATCTGTTGGACAGTGATTCCCACTGACATGTCATTATCTGTTGGACAGTGATTCCCACTGACATGTCATTATCTGTTGGACAGTGATTCCCACTGACATGTCATTATCTGTTGGACAGTGATTCCTACTGACATGTCATTATCTGTTGGACAGTGATTCCCACTGACATGTCATTATCTGTTGGACAGTGATTCCTACTCAAACTATTTGTCTGAACACATGCAGCATACTCTCTGATCGAATATTAAAACACCTGAGTAATAGTGATTCGACGTGAACAATGGAGATAAATGCTATCTATCTAATTTAAACTAGACCCTGTTTTCTATTAATCAAATAAGTCTCAGAGTACTTTTAACAAAAAGCAGGAAGAGTCTTGATGAACAAGCAACATAAACAAAGTTATAGTTTTCATGCATTCAGTAAAATAAACTGCATAGTGAGAAATTATGAAACAACGTTATTTGGACCAATATCGGCAATTCTAAATAGAATTTGTACACTGTATATTAGGATCATTAAATTAATCTCACTAGTAAACACCATAATAAGATAGCCATAGCCCTAGAATTTAGTTACCCCATAATAAAATAACAGTAACCCTAGAATTTAGTAAACACCATAATAAGATAGCCATAGCCCTAGAATTTAGTAAACACCATAATAAAATAACAGTAACCCTAGAATTTAGTAATCCCCATAATAAAATAACAGTAACCCTAGAATTTAGTAATCCCCATAATAAAATAACAGTAACCCTAGAATTGAGTAAACACCATAATAAAATAACAGTAACCCTAGAATTTAGTAAACACCATAACAAAATAACAGTAACCCTAGAATTTAGTAAACACCATAATAAAATAACAGTAACCCTAGAATTTAGTAAACACTATAATAAAATAACAGTAACCCTAGAATTTAGTAAAACACCATAATAAAAAAACTACAGCCATTGAATTTAGTAAACACTATAATAAAATAACTATAGCCCTAGAAGTTCGATTTTTTTGTTTGTTTGTTTGATTAGGATTTTTAACGTAGCTTTAACAATTTTTCAGTCATATCGCTACGATGTATGCAGTGTGACGATTTTACCCCAACCCCTTGTATGTAGGTATAAGTGACTATAACTTGTGATTCTGACTGGCCTTGTACATGTATAAATTGTATGTCTGCCTGACCCAGCTGTGATGTTCAAATTGTTCTAAAAGTTAGCTAATCCCCTTACGTAAGATGGTCTTTGTTAGCTCTCGAGGGGAGAGGAGACTGTGTCCATCGCGGACGGGTGACATAACCACATCAAAGGACAGGACAGCGTCAAATAAGAAGACTGTAACAATTGATAGACACACAGACAGACATTCGGATGATTGACAGTCGAACGACTGACCAGAGTCGATCGCCCTCCAATCGAAATGCGCTGAGGGTGGGCACTTGATTGGAATCTGCGATAATAATTCATGTTTAGTAAGAATTCGTCAGTTGCTACAAGAATTGAGAAAAGAGTAGAACTCCGTACGGCCAGACGAAAATTGGTGGCAGACTCAGATTTTAGAAATCAAGGGAATCTTAAGATAGCTTCAAAGGTCAGTGTGATTTTGTTTGATTTCTGCTTGACACGTCTGCGGAATTGAAGGTTCTCGTATGTATATTCATTTTACTTGTATTGTAGTATGAATAGTTAATTATGATATTAATATTTTGCATCTTTCGTGATGTTCGTTAGTACCTTTGCTTGCAATTGATTATGATGTAAATTCGTTGCATCTTCTTCATGATATTATATTACCCCTTATTTTGTGAGGTAAAATGTTGCTCTCCTTTTGTTAGTAATAGGTGTGCATATTATTTCGTGAAGAATTGTATTGTTGCTAGCCGCTATAAGAATTAATATTATAATTCTTTGTGTAGGTATATTATGGTAGACTAGCACTTTGTTTACGTAATGATATTTTGCCATTGAGTTAACGGATTTCCGTTATTGCAATTTGAATGTGAATATTGTGGATTCGGTACGCTTGTGTAGGACATATATATAAATATATAGATAGTCATATTACTAATAGTAGTAATATTATAATACAATGATATTTGAAATATTTGTATGTATATACTGATAGGGCTCAGTATGTAGATGTTTGAATTCTTTGTGAGATTGTGTTGTGGCGCCATTTTGTAAGCGGCGGAAGCGTATGGGAATTTAGATGTGTGCGCATGCGTGACCAAAAATGTCCCGCCTAAAACTGATGGTTCAATTCAGTGACTTAGTGTGAGGTAATATTCATCACCATATGCTAATGCATTATACCTTTCAACAGGAAGCTTTCGGGTGACGTTGAGAAAATTTCGGGTGACGTTGAGAGAATTCCGGGTGACGTTGAGAGAATTCCGGGGGAATTTCGGATGACGTGGAAAGAATTCCGAGTGAATTTGAGAGATACCAAGTGAATTTCGGGTGACCTCAAGAGATACCGTAGAAGAGGAAACGGAAGTAGAGATAGAAGAGGAAACGGAAATAGAGATAGAAGAGGAAACGGAAGTAGAGGAATCGGAAGGAGAGAAAGACGAAAGGAGACTTATTTAGAAGAGTAATTCTCAAGAAGGGAAAATATTCCTCACACTGAAATCAAATGATGATCTAGGGATCATTGGGTCAAGAGTGACATTGATTGCTTAATATCTTTAAAATTTTCATTTATTAAATTATTGTTTAAATTTCATCTTTGTATTTCTTTTAATTTAACTGTCGGCATTGCTGACTGGGGGCTCGTAGCCATATATAATATATTGTCCAGAAGTAAACATTCTGAAAGCGGACCAGGGGAACTTCCTCATAATTCTGTAAAGTCTATAGGAAGAACCCCACCCCTACTAAACGACACTTCACATGCAGCGAGGCAGTTTATAGTGATGTCTAGGACTGAGGCATCATGCCACAGACATGTAGTATGATGTCCCACCCAGTCACATTATCCTGACACCAGGCCCACCAGTCCTAACACTAACCTCTTAATGCTGAGCGCCAAGCGAGGCAGCTGTTAGTTCCATTTTTGCAAGTCTTTAGTATGACTCAGCCTGGGATCAAACCCATGACGTTAAAAAAAAACTACATGTATAGCCACTGAATTTAGTAAACCCCATAATAAAAAAACTAAAGCCCTAGAATTTAGTTAACCAACCCCATACTAAAGAAACTATAGCCCAAGAAGTTAGTGATCCCCATCCTAAAATAACATTAGCCCTAGAATTTAGTAATCCACATAATAAAAAAACTATAGCCCTAGAATTTAGTGATCCACATAATAAAATAACTATAGCCCTAGAATTTAGTTAACCAACCCCATACTAAAGAAACTAAAGCCCAAGAAGTTAATGATCCCCATACTAAAATAACATTAGCCCTAGAATTTAGTAATCAACATAATAAAATAACTATAGCCCTAGAATTTAGTGATCCACATAATAAAATAACTATAGCCCTTGAATTTAGTTAACCAACCCCATACTAAAGAAACTAAAGCCCAAGAATTTAGTGATCCCCATAATAAAATAACTACAGCCCTAGAATTTAGTTAACCATCCCCATAATAAAAAAACTGAAACCCTAGAATTCAGTAAACCACATAAAAAAATTACTATGACCCTAGAATTTAGCAAACCCTATAATAAAAAAACTACAGCCATTGAATTTAGTAAACCCCCTAAATTAATAACTATAGCCCTAGAATCTAGTAACCCCAAAACAAAATAACTATAGCCCTAGAATTATAGTAATTTTCATAATAAAATAACTACAGCCCCAGAATATTTAGTAAACCCCATAATAAAATAGCTAATGCCCTAGAATTCAGTAAACCCCATAATAAAATAACCATAGCACTATTAATATAATAACCCCATAATAAAATAGCCATAGCCCTAGAATTTAGTAACCCCATAATAAAATAGCCATAGCCCTAGAATTTAGTAACCCCATAATAAAATAAATATAGCCCTAGAATTTAGTAACCCCATAATAAAATATTTATAACCATCACCAGTGAAACATTTTTGGAATCAGTCATAATAAATGCAAACTTGTAAGAGTTAAGCAGTTGTGTACAAAATGCTAAAAATGTTTACTTGCAAGAAATATGTTTTTTGTGTATCACACTAAAAACTCTATTAAGAAATGGACATTCCTGTGTGAGATTGAGAGAGAGGAGACAGAGCAGTTTGAAGAAAACAATAAAAGAAGAATACAGGGATAGAACTCAAGAATTCGTCTAAAATAATGTCACGTCTTTGAACAGTGCAATTATAATTATTTTGATAAAAAAAAGAAATAAAACACTTTTATAAAAAGTCTTACAATATATGAACCTGCATATGCCTAAATCAATACAACAAATGCATTTCTTAATTTTCCTCTGCAATACAGAAGACACCACAAGGAATTATTACTGAATAAATCTAAATGAGTATGTACACGGAAAGTTCTGAATTAATTTGACTGATTATACACAGAAAGTTCTGAATTGATTTGATTAAGCATGGAAAGAGTGTTTCTACCTTGCATGTGGGCGGAGTAAAGGGTACAAGGCCTCGCATACTGCCAGGGTGTCCCAAAAATTGACCTTTAATGTCACTTCTGCCTGTTCTGCAAATGGGGCTGTGGAATCTCCCTGAAAAAAGTTGCAAAAGGTTTTAAAATTAATCATCACATTTGCAAAGAATGGCATTGCAATCTTGTATGCACTTTATCAAATATTAAAACAACACATGAATGACATTGCAATCTTGTATACACTTTATCAAATTTTCAAACAAGAAAGGCATTCAAATATAGTATTGGATACACTTTATTAAATCTTAAAAGGAGAACAACAAAACAAACCATGTATGGCATTGTCATATTTGATACACTTTATCTAGTCATAAAAAACAACACAAAAAACAATAATGGCATTGTCATATTTGATACACTTTATCTAGTCATAAAAAACAACACAAAAAATATTAATGGTATTGTCATATTTGATACACTTTATCTAGTCATAAAAAACAACACAAAAAACAATAATGGCATTGTCATATTTGATACACTTTATCTAGTCATAAAAAACAACACAAAAAACAATAATGGCATTGTCATATTTGATACACTTTATCTAGTCATAAAAAACAACACAAAAAACAATAATGGCATTGTCATATTTGATACACTTTATCTAGTCATAAAAAACAACACAAAAAATATTAATGGTATTGTAATATTGGGTACACTTTATAATATCCTGAAACAATATAAAACCAAATGTCGATCTGCCATGAGCCAATGGTATTGAAATTCTTAGTTATTTCATGTCCCTTGTTATTTGCACGTGTTCTATCAGATAATTCATAAATATAAACAGCAGTTTGTTTACCCTGTTTGTCTTTCTGTGCCAGAATAGTTGGGTGGGGTGGGGATAATATAAAAAAAACATCACTTTTGAGGCTATACCGTACTGAACCAAGAAGAAGTGTCTGTACAAACAACTATGCCACTGTAGCTGATTTTGGCTGAAACGATGGTTGGAATCTTTCCAGACCATTCTGAAACGATGGTTGGAATCTTTCCAGACCATTCTGTCCCAAACAGCTTAAGAGACCAAATATTTAATTTCTGTGCAATCCCAATATCTATTATTAAAAAACCCTTTCACAGATGGCTTGAGCCCTATAAATATCTTCAAGTTAAACTACTAAGAAATCATGACTCAAAGACAAAAATCCTAGCTACCTCCTACCATATTAAGAGATTACTTTGTAAACATAGCTACCTCCTACCATATTAAGAGATTACTTTGTAAACATAGCTACCACCTACCTTATTAAGAGATTACTTTGTAAACATAGCTACCACCTACCATATTAAGAGATTACTTTGTAAACATAGCTACCACCTACCATATTAAGAGATTACTTTGTAAACATAGCTACCACCTACCATATTAAGAGATTACTTTGTAAACATAGCTACCACCTACCATATTAAGAGATTACTTTGTAATCCTAGCTACCTCCTACCATATTAAGAGATTACTTTGTAAACACTGAACCACCACAGTTGCTGATAAAGTAGGCATAGAAGTTAACACAGAGATCATGGAAGATGGATGGTCTATTCATTATAGACATGATGAAAGACCATACAAATAATGTTGTTAATTTATTTCCCACAAATCTGGAGCAGAATCCTCTCCTGAGTTTGAAAGCAATCTGGATTAAGACTGATTAGCTTTATCCCTAAAACATAAAAGAAATGGCATAGATTCAGGATGAGTCATTCCTACAACATGTCCCTTACAAGCATAAAAGAACATAATGTTTAACTGAATAGCATTATGTCGTTAAATCTTTGAAAAAGCTCAAATCTCCCAAGGTCCAGTTCAATTTTCCAGTCAGCTTGCCCTGGTTAAGATTATTCATTGGGATTATGATTGCCCAGAAATTAAATGTTTGGTCTCTTCAGCTGACTCCTTTCAAAATATTTGTACCAATGTAAGAAGACCCTTTGAAGATATTTATACTAACGTCAGAACACCCTTTCAAAATACTTGTACCACTATAAAAAGGCTCTCAAATTGCTGATATGACTGAATGACACTTTCATAATAGTTTAAATTCTTCTAAAAAAATGAAGCATTACTTTTCAGAAATACTCTTACTATAAGAAGACCTTTTTAAAAATAAGCATACATCTGTAAGAATACCCTTTTAAAATAAGCATAAACTTCAGGAAGACACTTTTCAAATAAGCATACACCTTTAAGCAGAAAATTTTAAAATAAGCACACACCTTTAAGAAGACCTTTTTTACAAAACCAATACACATTTAAGAATACCCTTTAAAAATAAGCATTGTCAAAGAATAAGGCAATATTTAACTTTGTTATGCCTTAGAATGATTTGACCATTTCGCATTATATATTCATACAGCATTACTTAGGGTAAATAATTGTTTTTCTAGTTACATGAGATTTTAATCTTATTTTCATTCCAGGAGATTATTTAAATCTCACTTTCATTGTATGAAATTAAAGGAGATTATTTGAATCTCACTTAAACTGTATGAAATTACAGGTGATTATTTGAATCTCACTTTCATTGTATGAAATTACAGGTGATTATTTGAATCTTACTCTCATTACATGATATTATATGAATCATAATGCCATACATTTGAATATATGAAGCATTCATTTTTCCTATTTGTGAATGTTTGTACAGTATAGAGTAACTAAATGAAATATATGTTAGAGCATGAAGGAATCACAGTATACATGTATGTAGAATATATATATTTTGTATTAATCCATTCCATAAATTTCCATCTTTCATCACACTGTCTTGTGTTGATATTTGATCCAAGCATTCATTCAAGTCTATCCTGTTACATTTGGTGTAAGAAGTGGAATGCTACGGATTGAATGAACAACCAATATACTGTATATAAACCATAGGCGTGGACTTTTTGACAAGTGAATTTTTAGTAGGTCCATGGTTCCCTACATGTACACATTTGTTTAGTTTTTGCTGCCTTAATAACTGTTAATTAAAGTTTGAGAACTTCTAAACAACTGTACTTAGTTCCTTTCACCAAACAATCATGGCTTCACTAAATGAACTGATGAATTAGGAAAACAACTAGGGCATGAAAGGGATTTTTTTAGATTACTCTGACGACAGTGAGTTGTATCAAGACACTTTTAGATTACTCTGACAACTACTATTTGTACAGAGACCTTTTCAGAGTCTCTGACGACTGCAAGTTGTATGAAGACACTGTTAGATTCGTCTGACGATTGCAAGTCATGCCCTACCCCCTGTCCATGCCAAAAAAACATGCCCTCAAGTCATAAAAATATGCCCCTGAGTGAGTGTGATCATATTCAGGAATACAAATATGCCCCTGAGTGAGTGTGATCATATTCAGGAATACAAATATGCCCCTGAGTGAATGTGATCATATTCAGGAATACAAATATGCCCCTGAGTGAGTGTGATCATATTCAGGAATACAAATATGCCCCTGAGTGAGTGTGATCATATTCAGGAATACAAATATGCCCCTGAGTGAGTGTGATCATATTCAGGAATACAAATATGACCCTGAGTGAGTGTGATCATATTCAGGAATTCATTCAGACAAGCTTTATGATCAGTAAAGTGCTATATTTGTTGGAATAAACAAGATTCAAAAGCTGTGACCACAACCTCTCATGTTACAAGAACCTTTTTTGATCAATACTCTGTGTATTTTGGATATCTTATGCCATATGAGCACATCTGCAACTATACATTGTAATTATAACTCAATGGGTTATATAGATTAAATTATTGCGATCACAACCAGTTTTAATCAACTGCCAATAAAAAGCAACTTTTTTTTAGTTTCAAGATTTCAAAAACTTGATAGAGTCCAAAAGATCCATCGATTCTTTTGAATTAACCCACAAAACATGTAGTTGTAAAAGTAGAAGTTATCCACCCACAACATCAATGAGCACTATGGCTAGAATAGATGAACATTATGATGTGAAGACATCTCTCTGTGTGTGCTATAATGTATTTCTAATGGGGCTATTTCAAACTTGTTTTGAAATGTTTTCAACTTTGTTATATTCTGGTGAAATTTTAAAAAGGACAATAACTTTATTTCCTTGTTTAAGTGGCACTTGATTAAATATATTTCCTTATTATTTTAACAATATTATAATCTAGGTACAGTGTACTACTATTAAAAAGAATAACAACACAGAGGATATTTTTGCTGGGCTCAATGGAGGTCATGGACTAAATATAAATGGTGTGATGACCAAAAAGGGCTCATAAACCTCAATGGCAACAGTCTCAAAATATGGGTGAGGATAAAGACAAAACAGGATCATTTACCATACTGTGCCTCTTTGAAGCTTGAAGCAACATGCTTAAAACGTTTTGTCCTTAGAAATGCCATAAGGCAAAAATCATAAGTAGAACTGAACATGAATTGCAGCAAACAAATATACACCATGTGTAACCTCACCTTGTAGGCAATAGCAGCATTGTTCACAAGAACATCCAATCCGCCATATTGCTTCTGTAGGAAAGCCTTAAAGTTCTGAATACTGGTAGAATCACTAATATCCAGTTGATGAAATAAAGGGTTCAGGCCTTCTTTCTTCAGATCCTCGACAGCTTTCCTCCCAAGACCCTCGTTGCGGGCTGCAAATGATAAAATTAAGAAGGTCACAAAACCACATCTCAGATCCGCATTTAAAGTATTCCTATAAACTTTACAACCATGAACTCAAGGTCAAAGTGCATTTTGCAAATTGTTTTCCTCAAGAATAACAGATGTGTAAAATGTGATCATAATCCACCATAGAGCTAAGAAAATGCAGGCAAATGAAAATATTTTGCAGCCCCAAAGTCATAGAGGCGTACAAGGTCAGAGAGACATGCAAGAGTGTTGGCCCAAACATCATACAGGAAACATAGAGTGTTGTAGAATTATGTCTTTCTAATAATGATGTATCCCATAAAATGATATTCTCTTATATCCCATTAAAACATGGTCACATATATCCAACTGACCCCCGTTCAAAACTTTTACCTCTAAACTGGCATGAAATGGTGTTGGTCCTAAGGTCACAGAGGCATGCAAGAGTGTTGGTCACAGAGGTATGAAAGAGTATTGGCCCCAATGTCATAGAGTCGTGCATGGAGTATTGGCCTTAAAGTCATTCAGACGTGTAAGAGTGTTTGTCCCATAGTCACAGAGGTGTGTAAGTATGTACATCCCAGTAAATGATGGTCCTACACATCTGTTTAAATGATGATCCAGTGGATCTCTTTAAATCCTGTTCCTGAATAATAATGACTCCATATTTCCAATTGAATGATGATCACATATATCCCATTAAATGATGATCACATATATCCCATTAAATGATCACATATATCCCATTAAATAATCACATATATCCCCTTAAATGATCACATATATCCCCTTAAATGTTCACATATATCCCATTAAATGATGATCAGATATATCCCCTTAAATGATCAGATATATCCCCTTAAATGTTCACATATATCCCATTAAATGATCACATATATCCCATTAAATGATGGTCCCATATGTACCGATAGTCATAACTTGGGCATGTAAAAGACTCCATCCCAGGTATTTGAAACTGAGCAGGCACATGTTACATAAAAGAATTCTGCTGAACTAAAGTCATTATCCCATAAAACTAACCCAAGCAATAAATAAAAAAGATAGACACATACAGACATGCATACATACATCTTGACAATGAGATAACAAAAACACAGCATAAAAATCATCATGTATCAAAACATCCATTTCGGTTTGACTTTAACATGAAGGCCAAGTTACCAAATGAGGAATGATAATGTTACCTGTCAGGTACACATCGCCATTGAAGGTTTTACATAGTCCTCGAACAATGCCAAAACCTATTCCTTTGTTGGAACCAGTCACCTAGAATGCAAATAGATATTTGGTTGAAGGGGATACTGCTTCTTCCAGTATGAATTTCCTTTTGTCTCCCTTCCATTTGTCTCCCATCATTTTGTCTCCCTTCCATTGTGCCCCTTACTTCCTACCATAGGCACCAATTTCACCTCTAAATATATTTTGGCCTTTAGCTTTAAACTTAATAACTGGTCACTACAAGTCCTCCCCCCCCCCTTATAATCTGATAGGCACCCCTGTTGGCTATATTATCTTTTCTTGACGAAACCTTTTAACTTCTATCAAAATGTAATTTTGAAAATGCATATTTATAAATTTTACACATCTTGTCCCAGCTTCATAAATCATAAAATTTTGTTTTCTCGATACAATTAAACACATTTCTAGATTAGGAATTACCCATGTATGCTGACCATAAAAATTGAATGTAATGTTTATCATAGTAAGGAGAGACAGAAAGTGAAGAAAAAAAAATAATCTAAAATGATGGTCATTAATTTCTTAATTACATTTTATGATGTTTCACTTCAATCTGAATATACAAACCTAATAGTTGTACCATTATCATAAATTAATGGTGTACCATTATTAAAATGTAATGGTGTATCATTATTATAAATCAATAGCGTAGCATTTTTTAATTATAAATTAATGGTGTAGCATTTTTTTTTATAAATTAATGGTGTACTATTAAAATAAATCAAGGGTGCACCATGATCATAAATTTATGGTGTATTTTAGCAAAAATGAAAGTTATGGAAGAAGTTACTTCATTATTCAGGGTCGGACCTGCTATAGGGGCCCAGGGGGCCCGCCCCCCCCCCCCCCTTAAAAAAAACCCAAAAAATCTATTCACTGCTTTTGATAAAAGATGCAAAGGGGGTTCTGAATTTTTAATTTTTTAAAAATTTATTTATTTATTTTAAATATTGTTTTTAGTATTTTTAAAACATTGCAGTTTTTATTCACTTTTGTTAGATCCCTTTTTCAAGGTTCAGATAGCACCAGATTGCACCATTTTGCAACCTTGAAAAAAAAAATTTCAGTGGGGAAGATGGGGGGGGGGGCATGCCCCCGGACACCCCTAGAAGGCTCGGCGCTTCGCGCCTTCGCTTAACCCAATAACAAGTTTGGGCCCCCACCCCCTGAAAAACTTAGGTCCAGCCCTGAATTATATTCATTATGAAACAAAGATTTTCACGGGCATGTGATGTTAAAAGAGTGATTTACAAACGTCATTTCAACGTTGACGCTTAGTATAATAAAGACAATTAGGAGACTACCACATAATGTTTGCCTCATCTTTTTTCTTATCAAATTAAACACGTGCTTCCCATGATAGTAGGAATACCTCTTTTGTTTTCCGTGTATTCTTTACATACATCGTACTGAAAATTGACCTGACGTTGTTGTAATAACAATTGTCACTTGGACCAGTGACATCATTTTAATGTTTTTAGAGGTGGGGGCACGGGACACGTATACAGTCTACATCAATTTAACAGCACATGCAAATTCGGGGGTGGTGGGGCCACAGGGGCTCGTATCGTTGCTTACAATCGACCGGTCCTACATGTACTATATAATAACTCGACCGGTCTTACATGTACTATATACTAACTATTATATAGTACATGTAGGACCGGTCGATTGTAAGCAACGATAGGAGCCCCTGTGGTTGGGGCATGCCTCTTACCACAAATTACGATCCTGCTCTTGACTTACATAATTTATTAAGATATGGCAACCCAATCATTTAATTTAAAACCATCTGAAAGAAGGGAGGAAAATTGATTGATTTTGGAAAACATTTGGGTACCCAACAATAGTAATACCAAATAATATTCAATCCCTCCTTCGAACTAAGGAATCACTGGACGCTTATAACTTCTACGAAAACCAACTTCTGGAATTCCCGCCTAGACGCATTAAGATGACGAACATGCTTTATAAATTACCTCTTACAGAACTCTTGGATTTACCCTAGCACCCCCACCCCACCCCGCCCCGCCCTTTCCATTTCGATTAGGTCCGGTTCGTCGTCATTCTGTGGTAAAAAATACTATAAGTTACAAACAAAAATATACATATAGAATGAATTAAAACTTGTACTCGTTTATCCAGTAAAACAAATACAAAGAATGTAAACAGATACATATATACACTTCAAGCATTTACACAAACGAGAGAGAGAGAGAGAGAGAGAGAGAGAGAGAGAGAGAGAGAGAGAGAGAGAGGAGGGGACTGGTACCCTGGCATCTAATCAGACTTTAACATGAAGTATCAAAGACGGTCAATTGTACCAGGCTAGAGGGGAAAAAAAGTGTACATACCACAGCCACGCGTCTAGTCGATGTCATTGTATTGTGGATGTTTATATTTCAAACCACACTAAAACAAGGTTACAAATCCTATCCTGCGGGTCTATATATACTCACTGACAACAGCGCTGACATCAATTTCTGAATTTGTATGGTTTCCAAATACACATGACGAATGCTTTATTATCTCCCTTGCATCAGCAAGAAATAACATTCGCAACAGTTAAAATTAAAGAGATTTCATTGGGCTAATTGCTCGTTGTACTTCACCTATCGAAATAGCAATATTTAGACCAAGGGTAAATCACCTGACATACGTAACAAAATTTCAAATCTGTTTATTGACATAGTTGGTATTTGTTTAGTAACCCATCCCCTCTTGTATTTCGCTTATCAGCTTCTAGAAGTTTCTTGATTTGACTACAGAGATCTGTAATGTAGGTGATTG
The DNA here is from genome assembly GCA_030141615.1 of Unio pictorum. Classification (NCBI taxonomy): domain Eukaryota; kingdom Metazoa; phylum Mollusca; class Bivalvia; order Unionida; family Unionidae; genus Unio; species Unio pictorum. The sequence continues at coordinate 22,641,080 of JARLTB010000218.1, read as the reverse complement.
CACTGGATTTCTTGCTTCTTTGATTCATTTTTCTGTCGACACTTATAATACTCTTCGTTAACTTTAGTATTCAATTGCAAACCAAGATGGTCTCGAAATCGAAAGTCCATGGTCATGAAGATGTTTAAGTCTTTTTTGGGGGGGTCTTTCTTCGAGGTAAACCATTTGCTACCGAACTAATTATCTGCGAGAATTCCGTAATCGATTAAAAAATAATTTGATCTGACTGATTTTATCTATAATTTAGTAACACACTTACTAATTAGATGCGGTTTCCAATTATATATGTTTATTTTTAAAAAATTTAATGTTACAAATATAGGTGGGTCCCTAGCTCACCGACCGCTCCTGTGGCCTTGTGGTTAGAGCGCCCGCTTTGGAAGCTGGAGGTCGTGGGTTCGATACCCGGCTGAGGCATATCAAAGACTTACAAATATGGTACTAACAGCTGCCTCGCTAGGCAATCAGCACTAAGAGGTTAGTGTTATGACTGGTCGGCCTGGTGTCAGGATAATGTGACTGGGTGGGACATCATGCTACATGTCTGCGGCATGATGCCCCCCAGTGCTAGATATCACTATAGACTGGCACAGTGCAGACATCGTAGCGATATGACGGAAAAATTGTTAAAGCTTGGCTAAACATCCTAATCACACACACTCTTGCTAGCCTTTACCGATTATTGTCATCTTGCCTCTGTCTGCCAATGTAGGTATGTGAGAAATCTTGCTAGGTGTTTTCCATCGGTTTCCATGGGTTCTTACTCCACCAGTTAGTGTATATCATGCGCTGCTCAAAACGAATAACAAGATTAAGTATTTACTGATATACTAAAGAGTAATAGCATAAGAAAAAGATAAAACGAATAAGTGAATGTTTAAATCATAGAACTACATTTCCATTTCTCGTGTTTACAAAAAGTAAATTCATATTCAAATTTGAATATTTGCATATTCGCCTAAAGCGTATTATAAGTGATGTTTATATTTATGTACATAGTTCTAACAGTCCATGTTAATTGACCATGATCCCATGAGGCTCCATAAATGAAATGACAACATCATATAGTCGTCTTGCAACGGCAAAAAGTCGTCTGGTAAACGGCATGCATGTAATTGAGTCATCATCTGCTACAAAGTCAAACGACGTGTTAGTTCTGGCGTTAAAAGACCCCGCATAATAAACACTAGCAATAGCTTCAAATCAATGAAAGATACGTGATCATTCTGAATTTAAAATACACTAATATCAAATGCATATCGGAACAGCGTAAAATAAATACATTAACCTTACAGATGAGGAATAATAAGTCATCGTATTCGAAATGATTAAGTGTAATTTAATTTCTGAAATAGAACTCCTAAAAGATTAATGTTCCAAAATCCCTCGTATCCGACAATTTTCTTTAAATTCATTACAATTAAAGAATGCTAAAATTTCCAACAGACTATTTAATATCGCTCTCCACTTAAAGATTATTTTGAAGCAATATTTCAATTTGTCTTGTGATAATTTAATGATTTATTTTCTCTCCCTGTTTACTGATGTAATTGCAGGTTTGATGTCCGTCCATCTGTTACATGCAGCCTTGGTGGGAACAAACTATTTGTCCAAACTGCCTGTCCTAACTATATGTCCAAACTGCCTGTCCTAACTATATGTCCAAACTGCCTGTCCTAACTATATGTCCAAACTGCCTGTCCTAACTATTCGTCCAAACTGCCTGTCCTAACTATATGTCCAAACTGCCTGTCCTAACTATTTGTTCAAACTGCCTGTCCTAACTATTTGTCCAAACTGCCTGTCCAAACTATTTGTCCAAACTGCCTGTCCTAACTATTTGTCCAAACTGCCTGTCCTAACTATTTGTCCAAACTGCCTGTCCTAACTATTTGTCCAAACTGCCTGTCCTAACTATTTGTCCAAACTGCCTGTCCTAACTATATGTCCAAACTGCCTGTCCTAACTATATGTCCAAACTGCCTGTCCTGACTATTTGTCCAAACTGCCTGTCCTGACTATTTGTCCAAACTGCCTGTCCTAACTATTTGTCCAAACTGCCTGTCCTAACTATTTGTCCAAACTGCCTGTCCTAACTATTTGTCCAAACTGCCTGTCCTAACTATATGTCCAAACTGCCTGTCCTAACTATTTGTCCAAACTGCCTGTCCTAACTATTTGTCCAAACTGCCTGTCCTAACTATATGTCTAAACTGCCTGTCCTAACTATATGTCCAAACTGCCTGTCCTAACTATTTGTCCAAACTGCCTGTCCTAACTATTTGTCCAAACTGCCTGTCCTAACTATTTGTCCAAACTGCCTGTCCTAACTATATGTCTAAACTGCCTGTCCTAACTATATGTCCAAACTGCCTGTCCTAACTATTTGTCCAAACTGCCTGTCCTAACTATTTGTCCAAATTGCCTGTCCTAACTATTTGTCCAAACTGTCTCCTTTCCATTATGGTCATTACAGCAGTAGAGTAATAAGGGTAAATGTCGCCTGGGATGATGACGATGATCCAAAGGGGTTTTGGTGCCCCAAGACATCTTACAAGTGTGGTTCTGGCACCCCAAGATCTCTTGCACCCGGAGTAACCACCCCGTTCGCGGCTCTACCCGCATCCTTTAGTATGATAACGATTACAGGACACGCTACCTAGATGTCATCTGTAGTATTTCTCAAAACATGACTTAGTGGACTGGTGTTTCTGGTTTAGATTATAAATAAGTACTTCGCTATTATTCGGCACATATATTATAGGATTTTGCCCAGCGTCGATTACTTTTGGAGCGCAGATGCATTTAACACTGCTCGTACTCTGCTTAGCCCCAAAAACGGCCATTCTGAATCATTGATTGGGTCAGTACCTGGTGACCTCCCATCGTCCATTTCCTGATCTGGTCCAAGATCTGAATCCAAGTCAGCAAATCTGTTTGTAAGACCTCTGAGAATAGAGTCACAATATCTCTGAGCCTTCTGCTGAAACACCATGATGGTGAGTACATAACACTGTCTTTTGGGAAGCACTAGCATCAAACAAAGGTCTAAACCACCAAAACTGCAGCCACTATCCTCCATCACTTAAATTCAGTCTGGGAACATATCGTGCACTATTCTTTCGATAACAACCAACTTAGCTCGGAATCAAGAAGACCAATAAAACAAACAATCATTATTCAATTTATGCTCTTCAAAACAATTATCGAACACGATGTTCAAATATCAAGTAAAAACGTAGAGAGCTGGAATAGAAGAGAACAAGTTCTTTCCAAAAAGTAAAAGATTAAGAAATTAGTGTATATTTTACCAGGATACACTGAAAATGATGATTGTTGGAGGCCCAGAAAGTCATCGGTAACTAATAATTTGATCTAAAAGAAATTGAAAGTCACATAATCTTTCAAAACATTAAATTTTTTACTAGTATCAACATAAAGACAACCACTTCTCGCGATATAGACAGTTCGCATAGCCAACAAGATCAAGAGTACACAAATTATAAAGGTACTATAATATGCTAACATTTCTGACCGTCAGGCCCAATCACAAAAGTAATCCATTATTTTGTAATCCAAATAATGACGATTCATGTTTTAAAACACTCTTATAAAAGTGGTTTAGAAGTGAGAAAACACGCAAAACATATCCATCACTTTCATATTATCTCGAGTTAAAGACGTTTTTAAAGTGACCAACACACAACATTTTCTATTCAGAACGCCGTTTGGAACAATCAACACCTACTCGACTGAAAACAAGATAAATTGTCCAAGAAGGATACAGCAACTTTAATCTCTTATTTGCCAATGCTAATTGCATTAATCCCACACATTGTCTCCTTTTATTCACTGAATTTAAAAGTGAAACCGCTATACCGTACAACTATATATATATATATATATATATATATATATATATATATATATATATATATATATATATATATATATAGAGAGAGAGAGAGAGAGAGAGAGAGAGAGAGAGAGAGAGAGAGAGAGAGAGAGAGAGAATCCCAGTTGCCTACATGTAAATGCAAGGAGAAAAGAAGTGGAATATATACTAGCACTCAGAGAATCCCAGTACCCTACCTGTAAATGCAAGGAGAAAAGAAGTGGAATATATACTACCACTCAGAGAATCCTAGTACCCTACCTGTAAATGCAAGGAGAAAAGAAGTGGAATATATACTACCACTCAGAGAATCCTAGTACCCTACCTGTAAATGCAAGGAGAAAAGAAGTGGAATATATAGGAATATAGGTACACATAGAGAAGATCAGATTCACACTAATGGACGTGCATTGTCGTTTCATTTTACAACCCGGACCAGACACGTATCCGTAGTAAGGTCTGTATTTTCTGTCGTGTATTTTTAGTTTTGTAGACATACTGGTAGAAAGTGAATTACAATGTCGATACTTATTTTTAGGAGAGTGTGGTTTTCAGTTTATTTTAAGTTTCTATTTTTTTTATTTTGTAATTTTGCCGCCTTTTTCAATGTCGGTTAACTTGGTTAAACAGATTCTTTATCGTACAAGAAAATGTCACTCAAAAGTCGTTGGAACGAGAAGTTTGCCACATTATCAAACTAAGTTATAATTTACCACGAAACATTTTACTTTTTTCAGTTTGAAAATGGCTAAGCAAAATGCACCATACATGGGGAGTCGGGTTCCTTCAAAGAAATGAGTTTGTCCTCCCTGTCTAAAACGTTATCCAGTCCTGTGAAAATAAAAAAACAAGATTTTATATAGAAATAGTTGCAACAATTTAAAAGATAAAACCTTTTGAATATAATTCTTGCTCCAAAACAAAGACTGACAGAGACAGCAAATCTTGTGATTGATTTTACCCGTTAATCATTTGTAAACATATTCTTTCTCATACTGTAGGCGGCGGCTAGAACTATAATTACCACTACATCAGCTTATATGCAGAAAAGGTGCCAAGCAGTTACAGTTGATATATTTAAAGTCTAGAAATATCAAAAAACTCAAACTGATTGTTTTCATCCATTACACCATTTGGAGTGACCAACACAGAGTTATCTTTTATTCAGCACCCAGATATATAAAAGCCGAAATGCTACATTTACCAGTATATTTAGCTACCTTGTTCCCTGAATGGTCATTATAAGACCTGTATGATAAGCTAGTCTACCGAGTAGTCATTGTATGACCAGTACAGTTAGCTACCTTGTTCACTGAATGGTCATTATAAGACCTGTATGGTAAGCTAGTCTACCGAGTAGTCATTGTATGACCAGTACAGTTAGCTAGCTTGTTCCCTGAATGGTCATTATAAGACCTATATGATAAGCTAGTCTACCGAGTAGTCATTGTATGACCAGTACAGTTAGCTACCTTGTTCCCTGAGTGGTTATTATATGACCAGTACAGTTAGCTACCTTGTTCACTGAATGGTCATTATAAGACCTGTATGGTAAGCTAGTCTATGGAGTAGTTATTGTATGACCAGTACAGTTAGCTAGCTTGTTCCCTGAATGGTCATTATAAGACCTGTATGGTAAGCTAGTCTACCGAGTAGTCATTGTGTGACCCGTACAGTTAGCTACCTTGTTCACTGAATGGTCATTATAAGACCTGTATGGTAAGGTAGTCTACCAAGTAGTCATTATATGACCAGTACATTTATCTATCTTGTTCCCTAAGTGGTTATTATATGACAATACATCTTACTAAATTGTGTAATTTGTGTCTATTATATATACATCTTACTAAATTGTGTAATTTGTGTCTATCATAGGACCTATACATCTAGCAAGCTTGTTCACTGAGTGGTTATTATAAACACATTGACCCTGTATCAAACTAGGTTTGCTGTATATTCAGTAAATACAGAGTACATTGATCTATCAGTTATCAGTTAATGTACATTTTTCATACCTCTGCTATAGGTGTGTGTCATACATAGGTATATCTCTGCTATAGGTGTGTCTGCTATAGGTATATCTCTGCTATAGGTGTGTGTCATGTATAGGTATATCTCTGCATAAGGTGTGTGTCTGCTATAGGTATATCTCTGCTATATTTGTGTGTCATGTATAGGTATATCTCTGCTATAGGTGTGTGTCATGTATGTGTGCATCTATTTATGTGTGTTTTCATGTCATGTATGTGTGCATCTATTTATGTGTGTTTTCGTGTGTAATCATGTTTGCTTTATCAGTCATATTCAAGATACATCCCTTCTTCATTAAAAGGAAATAAGGCTTGCCCAATTTCCGCTTAGTGAAATATTTAGAGGAGTAGTATATAAAAAAAATACATAGAAATGTATATATTTTATTCATACAAATCACATACTTTATATTTTAAAATATAATTTTCTGGCTATCACAATACAGTCTTGTTTGAAATTATTACATTGCTGAATTTTATAATTATATATATTCATAGTGATTAAATAAATACAAGAAAATCTAAGAATGTTAACTTTGAAGTTGGTATACAAACAGTGCAGAGCGAGAGAGAGAGAGAGAGAGAGAGATTCAAATATTTTTTGCCTATTTTAGTATATTTTATAGATAAAACTGGTGTAAACTTAATCTGCGAAATAAATGAATTCATTGTAATGATGCACATATATTCAGTGTAAACCTGTTTGTATTACATTTTGTTTTACATATTTCAATATCTCATTATGTAGGGGTAGTATTGTTTCAATGAATGTCATTTTGAGCTGTAACATAGATGTAACTCAGGAAAGAGAATATACTTATGAGTAAATCATTCTAAATTCATAAATATTACCAAATTAACTATATGAATATGAATCTTTGTACAGTCAAATTAGAAATAGGAGAGTTTATGGTTATTTCCAGAGCAAAATAATGTAATAAAAAAAGAAAAGAAAAGTGCAAAGCTAATAAAGATCTTGATGAAGGGTGAAGTTCTAACTAAACTATTAATACCAACATTTAACCTGTGGGACCGTGTTATTTAAAGAAGAATCCAGAAAAGCTTATGTTGATGTTAATACATTAACCCCTGGAAGTGTCTGCTGTTTTCGCATGAAATGCACTTAGGAAACACATTTTGGGGGACTATTTCTGAATACATCCTAGTACATTGACTTCCAAGCAATTTTCTATTAGCTCAGTGCCAAGCTGTGATAACAAAAATGTTTTCCATTGGTTAGTTTGCTCGTACATGAGCAGAAGGTGAAAAGTTGGAGTTCTTTTTCCCCATAAGTTTTGTATTGAGAAGACTCTTTATTAAAAAATGTCTGCCGTATCCTACATAATGCACAGGTTCTGTCTGTGTGCACTTTAGACCAGTCTGCTTTAGATCTGATACCATAAGTCTAAAATCTGAACACAAAATCAGATTCCAATCAATGGCGAATTTTAGGTGATAACAAAAACAGGGATCTGAAAAATTTGGGTTTTCCCTCTGTAATTTGTAGTGCAACTAATATGTCTAGATTATTTGGTACCATGTAGAACTAAATCTGTCTACCTTTCTATAATACCACCCACTTTAGTGTATCATTCATCACCTCAATGATACAGACCTTGACAGCAGGCTACGACCTCCTGCCTTGTAAACCCTGCTCTTGGGGTTAACGTGTTAATCAGTTTTCAAGGATTCGGCATGTACTAGAAGCTGAAGAAATCTAGTTGAGTATGATTACCACAAGTCTCGATGCCAAACGACATGCTCCATGTGATTATCCGACTTTTATAAGAAACTGAAACGGTTCAGCTAGTCCAGTTATCATCTCATTTTGTGTCGAGAGAAAAAAATTAATATACTGACACCTTCATACGTGAGAAAAAAATTAATATACTGACACCTTCATACGTGAGAAAAAAATTAATATACTGACACCTTCATACGTGAGAAAAATAATTCATTTACTGACACCTTCATACGTGAGAAAAATAATTCATTTACTGACACCTTCATACGTGAGAAAAATAATTCATTTACTGACACCTTCATACGTGAGAAAAAAATTAATATACTGACACCTTCATACGAGAGAAAAATAATTCAGGTTCTGAAATCTTCATACGAGAGGAGGTTTAAGAAAATTTGTCATAAAAGGAACAGTAGAGAAATACATTTTGGTTTGTTTGAATGCATGTTTGTTGGTTTATAAGCTGGATTTAAATGGGTTAAGAATAATTAAAGCTATAATACATGATATAATCATCAGCAAGACAGATACAAACTTTAATGTTTGATCATAAGAAATGAGACAGGTTCCAGTATTGGATATTTTCACACCATGAACTCATGAAACAGTGAAAGTTTGTGTACAGTGTCACTTAAACCCTAGAAGACTCCTATATAAAAAACTGACAAATTTCATATTTCTCAACAATAGTTTATATGCTGAGTCATATGTATCTAATTTGTATTTGTCATTAGTAATTTAAAAGTACTAAATGCAATGGGTTATAAAAAATTATTTTGTCACTGACATTGTTCAACATAAAATTCATTGTGTAAAAGACCAGATTGATTTTTATTATTCTGTAAACTTATGCACAACTAATATTTTCTCTTTGAGTGTGAGTTTAACATTAGGATCATTATCAACAGATGTAAACTTATGTAGCTTGGTCTGAGTCAACGACTCTGTGTTTACCATGTTCATTATAATAATTTTAGTAACAGACCATCTAATTATAACTAAGATTTATCTTTAAAGCTTTTCAAATCTTCTTGAATGAAAAAAATTCCATTAGAGTTTTTAAAAATATAAAATGCAATTTGTGGCCTAATTCTGATAAGAGTCATGTAAAATCTTGTTTACTGGAAATATTTATTCCTGTGATAACATCGGGGAAGAAATCATTTGTATGGTTGTATTTCAGATTTGGCTTTCAAATTATTCAAATTAGTCTTCTTTGAAAATGCAATATTCTTGTATAAGAATTGTTTTGTACAATGATACTTCGATTTATAGTGAAATTAAATTAGCATATATTCTTGGATTATATTATAACGATTCAGTAAAAGACTGATTTTGGCACATCTCCACTTTACAGGCCATCACAGGCACATCAAATTGTCTCAGCTGTGAAATTGTTTTGGAATACCACTAAAGTTTACTTGTGTTAAGAATTCTATGATGATTTTGGATTTAATTTACTTAATTGGTTTTCACACTTTTCTGTTACTTTATTTAAGACCATAAAGTCTCAACAACATTATGCTGTGCCTAGTAAATGGACAACATAGCCAAATAACGGAATGTGATTTCCAAGACAGTTAAAACTCAGTTTGATGATGCTCTTCATTCTTGAACTCATCTATTCCGATGTTCTGTTTTATCTAGTAATCATCATTTGTCCTTTAAGAGGAACACACATTATATTTAAAATCCTGACATGAATCCTTCGCTATCCTCACAACGGAAAATGTTTATTGAGAGAAGAGGAGGGGAGCATACTCAAAAGAAATCCAATCAATATAAAAAGGTCATCTTTTATTGCTTTATGTTTATAAATGTACATCAACATGATCCGAAATAGTATTGCAAATATATGATAGTGAAAAATAACAACTAAGGTATATTTGTTATGGTATAAAAAAAAAACACAAAGACTATCTTGCATCTTCACCTGATGTAAAATCTGATTAAACACAATCTTCTTTGTTTAGATCCAATTTACTGCCAATGCACCACAACCTTTTCACTCACAAATTCTCCTTTGGGACTCTCCACATTTGGAGGTAATAAAGCCAAGTACAATGGTGTCACTGCTCCTGGAAAAATAAACAGTCATAATACAAATAAGATAGATAGATCCTCAAAACCACATGGATACAACATAAATTTCATAAAGAAAATCTTTAATGAATTATTAAATTTTACTATGCAAAAATAGAACAGTAATTAACTTATCCATTAACTATGCTCATGGTTATGAAGGATTTAAGACAGACACATCACTAGCTATTAAGAGTGAAAAGTTATATAATTTAATTTTAGGAATTTTACATCTAATGAGGAAAGTTAGAAATTGTATTTATCAAATGACTCAAGGAGCTATAACAACTCTGTGCAGTGTTCAAATACATAAACAGAAACATCAGACACAGACCATTGCAAGTAACTTTATAACAATCGTAAAGCCAATTTAACCTGCCTCCCAACCGCATATGCCTAAAATGGCCCTAATTATTAGTTATTTTAACACAAAGTTTAAATAGTTGTACTTTTAAATATATAAAGATGAAGAAAAATCATATTAAACTGGCAATCTGTTTACTTGTCTCTCAAAGTATTTTATATTTTCCTCCAGGTTCTGAAATCTATTACCTTACAACAGCACCATTGTCTTAAAGACAACTGATCAAATATTGCCCTTACTTACAACTCTACTTGCCCTTACTTACAACTCTATTTGCCAAGAAGGCATTTTCTACTATTATTTTGACTTGTAATGTTGGTCATTAAACCATCATTCACATTCGACTACAGAGGGGCTAATAGCCATTGAGGTTTCCTAGTTTCACAATTTGGCATGTTAAGGTAATAAATTTTGATTAAATGTGATTTACACCATCTGCACCTCATCATCTGTACCAAGGTCTAAATATTTGGTGGGCTTGGAGTCATTTTGTTTCCTAAACAATGCAAAAGTCACCATGTTTCTCAATATTGAAAATGGAAATGAAGGCAGAGAGACGTTGGCATCGTTTTACATGAATCTGTAGAATTGGCAAGTTCATGGTGCAATAACAGATAACACTCACCCCATATCTATAGAATAAGCAGCTAAAAACACTTTGAACAAAATAGATTTAAATACAATGTAATGATCTCAGTTCCCTCATGTGAAAAAAAACAATATGCTCCCTATATTTAACCAGCAATGCATTACTGAACCATCCTGAGCAAGGAACATGATATTCTTTGGATTTCATTAAGAAGATCTAAGATGGGGACCTACTTGGAACAGATCAATAGATAGAGCCCAGCAGGGATCAGATCAGTAGAAGGTAACCAGCAGGGAGCAGATCAATAGATGGGGACTAGCAGGGAGCAGATTGATAGATGGGAACTAGCAGGGAGCAGATCAGTAGATGGGGACCAGCAGGGAGCAGATCAATAGATGGGGACCAGCAGGGAGCAGATCAATAGATGGGGACCAGCAGGGAGCAGATCAATAGATGGGAACTACCAGCAGGGAGCAGATCAGTAGATGGGGATCAGCAGGGAGTAGATCAATAGATGGGAACTACCAGCAGGGAGCAGATCAGTAGATGGGGATCAGCAGGGAGCAGATCAATAGATGGGAACTACCAGCAGGGAGCAGATCAATAGATGTGGTTCAGAAGGGAGAAGATCAATAGATAGGGGCCAGCAGGGAGCAGATCAATAAATGGGAACTACCAGCAGGGAGCAGATCAATAGATGGGGACCAGCAGGGAGTAGATCAATAGATAGGGACCAACAGGGAGCAGATCAATAGATGGGGACCAGCAGGGAGCAGATCAATAGATTTGGACCAGTAGGGAGCAGATCAATAGATGGGGACCAACAGGGAGCAGATCAATAGATGGGAACTACCAGCAGGGAGTAGATCAATAGATGGAGACAAGCAAGGATCAGATCAATAGATGGGGATCAGCAGGGAGCAGATCAATAGATTTGGACAAGCAAGGAGCAGATCAATAGATGGGGACCAGCAGGGTGCAGATCAATAAATGACAGCAGAGTAATTATTACTTGCCCATGTCTTTGAAGAACTTCTAAAGAAAACTAATGCCTAGCAAAAGAATCCTCAAGGTAATTTATCTAACACTTTATGACTGTTACAGGCCTAATGGGCAACTCACTTATAATACTGGATCTGATCTAAATTTAGGGTGGCCCAAGGCATTGGGCTATTTAACTTTTTCAGTTGTGCACCAACAGTCACTTTTTTGTTCGAATTTTGCCCTACACAGCCCAGGTAATATGTCTCTGGGCAAGCACTTTACCCGTATTGTTTCAGTTCTAAATTGCATTTTATGTGCTGAACAAAATATTAATTATCATATGACATGTTTGCCTTTGCACTATTCACTACATACTAGTCAATTACCTATTAAGGTGATTCAATCTGCCCATGTTACATACCTTAATTAACATATGTATATACATTGACAGACTTCACTATTTTATCTAAATAAAGATTACCTTCATCAATAGTCTTTGTTCCTTTGTGACTGGTCATATCAGTATCTACATAACCTGGACAACACTGGAAACAGAGATAAGTAAACTACATTTGAAATGTTAGTACTCAGGTAACTTGGTCTATGCTGGATAATGAGATAAGTAAAATATATATAAAATGTTAGTACTCAGGTAACTTGGTCTATGCTGGATAATGAGATAAGTAAAATACATTAGTACTCAGGTAACTTGGTATATGCTGGATAATGAGATAAGTAAAATATATATAAAATGTTAGTACTTAGGTAACTTGGTCTATGCTGGAACATGAGATAAGTACAATACATTCTTTACTCCACATAATATTTATGACTATCTCTTGTGTGCAAAGACACTTTATTGTCATGCATTTCATCCAATTTCATTTCATTTCATTGATTTTCATTTCCTTCATTGCATTAATTAATTTCATTTTTAGTTTGGATTATTTATCTCAGTTGAATTTGGCTAATTTTTTCATTGTTACTGACAAGTCAATGTACATGTCTTCCTCTCAAACATTTAACAATGCATTTATGATTATGTTTTACTTAATGATAAAAATAGTATGGTAAAAACCAGAAATCTAGAAATAGTTTTGAATGACAAAAAAACACCAATATAATTGAAATCAGGTAATTGGTAATTGGATGGTTGTAATTATAAATCAGTCAAAATACCAATCAAAATACCAAACACAACTGAAATCAGGTAATTGGTAATTCGATGGTTAAACTATAACTCAATAAAGATGATTCCAAAATAATGTAAATGACCTAACTTGTAATTTGATATTTGTAAACTCAATATAAATCCTAGAAACATACCAAACACAGTTGAAAACAGGTAATAGGTGATTGAATAACTGTATCTATACCTCAACAAAGATGCACAAACAATTTAATATCAGCTAATTTCTGATTTGATGCTTTTAACTCAATAAATATAAACAAAAATCAGCTAATTGCTGATTTCATGGTTGTAACTGAAACTCAATAAATATGAACAAACAATTCAAAATCATCTATTTGTCCTTTTGTCTTTTTAATTATAATTCAATAAATATGAAGAAGCAAGTCAAAATCATCTATTTAGCCTTTTGGCTTGTAATAATAATAATAATAATAATAATAATAATATGAAGAAGAAGGAGGACATCTTTAGAAGCTCTAAGCACTTTACAACATATATAATGATATGACTAAAAAAACAATAAAAACCCAAACCAAAGACCATAACAAATGCTGAAAATATTTAAGGTAGGAAACATTATTAGGTCTTTAAGTTTCTTCATGCAATCAAAACAGGTGAGTTTTAAGAGTACTCTTGAGAGAGATCACTGTGTCTTTGTGTCTAATTTCAATGGGCAATTCACATTGCTGGGCACTGGTATAAAAAAAAACATTGTCCATATGACTTTATTTTGATAGTGGGGATAATGAGTATGTTATTGTCTGAAGAGGAGCGTAAGTATCTTGCTGGTGTGTACACATTGGGTGAGGTCAGATTCATATTTTGGACTGGAGTCCATCAGTGAAATGTAGCACAGAGAACAAATTTTGTGTTTGATTCTTTTTGTACCTATAACTCAATAAATATGAACAAAGAATTACAATTGGCTAATTGCTGATTTAATGTTTGCAAATTTAGCTCAATTAATATTCCAGAATAATTGATATAAGTTAATTAGTGATTTGATGGTTGTAACTTTACAAAAACAGTTAATTGGTGATTTGATGGTTGTAACTTTATGGAATCAGTTAATTGGTGATATGATGGTTGTAACTTTATAAAATCGGTTAATTGGTGATTTGATGGTTGTAACTTTATGAAATCAGTTAATTGGTGATTTGATGGTTGTAACTTTATGAAATCTGTTAATTGGTGATTTGATGGTTGTAACATTATGAAATCCGTTAATTGGTAATTAGATGGTTGTAACTTTACAAAATCAGTTAATTGGTGCTTTGATAGTTGTAACTTTATGAAATCAGTTGATTGGTGATTTGATGATTTGTAACTTTGTGAAATTAGTTAATTGGTGATTTGATGGTTGTAACATTATGAAATCAGTTAATTGATTATATGATGGTTGTAACTTTACAAAATCAGTTAATTGGTGATTTGATGGTTGTAAGTGTATGAAATCGGTTAATTGGTAATTTGATGGTTGTAACTTTATGAAATTAGTTAATTGGTGATTTGATGGTTGTAACTTTATGAAATCAGTTAATTTGTGATTTAATGGTTGTAACTTTAAGAAATCAGCTAATTGGTGATTTGATGGTTGTAACTTTATGAAATCAGTTAATTGGCAATTTGATGGTTGTAACTTTAGTTTAATAGAGCTGCAAAAGCATAAAAATATGTTTTATTATTTTGTAGATGAAGATAAATTCTCTTGACCAACACACAGTACTGTAAATCAAACAATTAAACTTACTGAGTTCACTACAATATCTGGCCTGCTAGAATCATGAGCAAAAGCTTTGCCCTGGATATAGGACATGACCCTGACCCCAATCTTGGACACATGATAGGCCCACTTGGGCCACCCATTTTCCTCCACTGTGTCAGACTTCGCAACTCTAAAAACAAGAAAAGAAATGCTTGAGTGAAAATAGATAAAGTCACCAATATTTATGAATAATTAACTTTTTCCTTTGTAATTCCAATCTATATTAATATTGTTTGCCAGGCCCATTTGAATGTTTTGGGTTCATACCTGTATGAATCCATTTCTTTTAAAGCCATGCCCACCTGCACTACCTTTCTGTACGTAATGCTTAATGTGGACTATATTTGGAATATGGTATCAATCAGCCTCACATTGAAAAAATGAGGTATCTTCACCAATGCTACCAGTAAAATACACTTTAAATCAATCAATAAATATTAAGTACTTACAAATCTTGAAGTGAAAGACTTGACAATTTCGAGAGAAATTTCTTCAGAGTGTGTATGATATGAAAGCTGTACGCCATTACAATATGAAAATCTGAAAAACATTGTCTGCTTGCATATCTTAAAAAGACATAATGGCATAATGCAAAATGGCATTCTACACATTTATTGTATGCATTCCTAAACATCAATGAAATTGAATAACAAAATAGTGTTTTGACTGAAAACAATGCAACAGTCTTTGTGGATGATGATTTCTATCATGCAAGTTTTGATTCTGAATTTTTTAACTGAATTGGTGTCATCATCTTCAGCTTACAAGAGGGCATAGCATAGCTAAAACAATGTTTCACATATTCTGTATTTGGAAAGTAAATCTAAAAAGTTCTATATTGTTGGGCCTTTACGCTTGAAATTAAAAATATGATCAAACTATGAGTTTCTTTAACTGTCTTTGATTCGCAAATCATAGTCTGCAAATCACTTCTTTTGGTTCATACATAATTGAATCTTTTTAAAAATAAACCATGAATCCTTAAAAAAAATCATTAAATAAATCAATAAATAGATTTTTTTTTAAAAGCATGCATTTAAATTCTCAGTCTATTATGCTCTTTATTAAACAGAAACTTTAAATCTAATGTTTGAATTTATTAATTAGCACGGAGATAAATATATTGTCATCATCACCATAAATAGATTACTATTATTAGTTGTAATAGTTGTTGTTGTTGTAGAGTTTTTCAGCACCAAATAGGCTATACATGGTGGACTGTAAAAATGGTGGAGGAAGAGCCTGGGTAAACTCCAGAAAGAAGCACTAATCCACAAAAGGCTACTGGCAAGCTTTTCAACATTCTGACATTTGCCAAACCTGAGACTTAAACCCATGCAGAGGTGAGATGGTGGTGATCTGTAATGGTAAACATTTTAGACCACTCATTTTTATTAGTAGTATTAGTATTGTTTTTAATATTCCTAACTGATAAAGTTAAAAGAATCTATGGTCTTAACAATGCAAGAGAAAGAAGCAAAACCAACCAGTTGCATAAAATCAATAATAATTTTCTCTAATTTATAAAATGAAAATTTATAAGGAACTGACATTATTGTAAATTAAATCTGAGATAATCCAAAAGTTTAGAGTGTTCCAAATGAATTCCAGTGTTATTCGGAATGAATTTCAATCTTGAATGTGCTGATGTATCAATGGTTTTGATGTGTCGATATACTAATGGTTTCAATGCATCATAATGCAGAATGCCTTTTGAATCAACTCACTCTAATCCCAAAATACTGTTTTAGTAAAAACAAATGTCAATAAGAACTTTGTAATTTCAAAAAATAATTTAAATAAACAATTCCTCTTAAATTATAAATTTCATTTTCAATGAAAATAACCATAAAATGTGTAAATAAGGTTAGGTCTGTTTACTTAAAATACAAAACTAAATATTAATAATCAAAACTGATATCTGCAACACCTTTCATCAAATCCCATGAAAGATATCTTTAATGGGTGAAATTTGAACGGAAATCCCAAGTTCCATTTCAAAATCATTAGAACTTGGTAAGATATTTACCTTAACATTTTTTATTTTGTTCCAAATTAATTGGAAAGCTTTATCTTATTAATGTTTCACTGTTCAGACATGGTTTAAAGAAACTGGTTGAATTTCTAAAACCTTTACATTCTTTATAGCAAATGGCAAAAAATAATTAGATGTTGTAATGTCTTAAATAATTGCACCATGATTATGCTACTGGATGTTTGCTAACACATTTTTTAAATTATGTTTTTGTGAATATTACATTGTTAATTAATAAATACAAAATTTAGAAGGAAGAAATTATAGAATCAATGAAAGTATAAAATTTTATGATCAATATAAAAACCGAAATGACTGTAACAGCACAAATATTTGATTTTTAGAATGTATATTAATGTATATTACTGAATATAACGTTACTACATGCTATTGTTTTGAACATAGGATTAGAACTTTGTTCTGTATCATGTTATTTTGGAATGGAAAAGTCAAAAAATGGCAGTTTTAAATAGGAAGGAAGAACCATCTCATATTTTGAAAAACTATCACTGATGACAGTAAAAATAATATCTTCGCCAAACATTAGTAGCAAAATATAATTACTAGCAGAATTAAAGAAAGCTGTGTCTGAAATGTAAAAATTACATTGGGAAAGGATTACTAATAATGAGTTAAAACATACAATGATAACACACAACCATACATGAAATCAAATACAATTAATTAGTAATTAATTTAGAATCTTTTTATTAATCCATTTGAGACAGATTTTTAAAAAAATCTTAGTAAAAGTTGTTCAATCCCACCTTATATCTTATCAGAATACAAATAGTCTATTAGGCAATCTGCAGTCTTTATTATTTATTAGGCAATCTGCAGTCTTTATTATTTATTAGGCAATCTGCAGTCTTTATTATTTATTCGGCAATCTGCAGTCTTTAATATTTATTAGGCAATCTGCAGTCTTTTGTCTTTTTCATAGTACTCAAACTGCCCTCCTTGACTGTGGCATCTGAACATAACAGACCACAACATATTATTTCACTGTCTCCAGCATGTAATTTGTATCTTTGATAAGTCTTTACTATGGTTCATGTCCATCTTAGTCAATGGGATACAAATTAAGTCAATGAAGAGAAAACATTCAACACGGTTTTGTTTTCTGATCAGTTCCCTACACTCACCCACTCTCAAGTGTCATAGATCACCATCTGGTGTCTCATCAGTTGTACACTCGTGACACTCAAATATACAAATCAAAGCTTCAAAACTGAAGTTGAGGCTATGATCCATGGTTTAAAGAGGTGCATTTCTGATGTGATGTCGTCAGTGACATGTGACAAAATGATAAATGATGTTAAACTAAAGCCATTATGATCACCAAGCAATGATTTTCACATCCTTTAGCTTAAGCAATGATTTTCACATCTTTTAGATTAAGAATTGATTTTCACATTGTTAGCTTAAGCAATGATTTTCACATCTTTTAGCTTAAGCAATGATTTTCACATCTTTTAGATTAAGAATTGATTTTCACATTCTTAGCTTAAGCAATGATTTTCACATTCTTTAGCTCAAGCAATGATTTTCACATTTTTTAGCTTAAGCAATGATTTTCAAATCTTTTAGCTTAAGCAATGATTTTCACATCTTTTAGTTTAAGCAATGATTTTCAAATCCATTAGTTTAAGCAATAATTTTTCACATTCTTTAGCTTAAGAATGATTTATCACATATTTTAGCTTAAGAAATGGTTTTCACATCTTTTAGCTTAAGCAATGATTTTTCACATTCTTTAGCTTAAGCAATGATTTTCACATCTTTTAGCTTAAGCAATGATTTTCACATTTTTTAGCTTAAGCAATGATTTTCACATTCTTAGCTTAAGCAATGATTTTCACATTCTTTTAGCTTAAGCAATGATTTTCACATTCTTAGCTTAAGCAATGATTTTCACATTCTTTTAGCTTAAGCAATGAATTTCATATCTTTTAGATTAAGAATTGATTTTCACATTCTTAGCTTAAGCAATGATTTTCACATTCTTTTAGCTTAAGCAATGATTTTCACATTCTTAGCTTAAGCAATGATTTTCACATTCTTTTAGCTTAAGCAATGAATTTCATATCTTTTAGATTAAGAATTGATTTTCACATTCTTAGCTTAAGCAATGATTTTCACATCTTTTAGCTGAAGAAATGATTTTCACATCCTTTAGCTTAAGCAATGATTTTCACATTCTTAGCTTAAGCAAAGATTTTCACATCCTTTAGCTTAAGCAAAGATTTTCACATTCTTAGCTTAACAAATGATTTTCACATTTTTTAGCTTAAGCAATGATTTTCACATTCTTAGCTTAAGCAATGATTTTCACATTCTTTTAGCTTAAGCAATGATTTTCACATTCTTAGCTTAAGCAATGATTTTCACATTCTTTTAGCTTAAGCAATGAATTTCATATCTTATAGATTAAGAATTGATTTTCACATTCTTAGCTTAAGCAATGATTTTCACATCTTTTAGCTTAAGCAATGATTTTCACATCTTTTAGCTTAAGCAATGATTTTCACATTCTTTTAGCTTAAGCAATGATTTTCACATCTTTTAGCTTAAGCAATGATTTTCACATTCTGTTAGCTTAAGCAATGATTTTCACATCTTTTAGGTTAAGAATTGATTTTCACATTCTTAGCTTAAGCAATGATTTTCACATTCTTTACCTCAAGCAATGATTTTCACATTTTTTAGCTTAAGCAATGATTTTCACATTCTTTAGCTTAAGCAATGATTTCACATCTTTTAGATTAAGAATTGATTTTCACATTCTTAGCTTAAGCAATGATTTTCACATCTTTTAGCTTAAGCAATGATTTTCACATCTTTTAGCTTAAGCAATGATTTTCACATCCTTTAGCTTAAGCAATGATTTTCACATTCTTAGCTTAGGCAAAGATTTTCACATCCTTTAGCTTAAGCAAAGATTTTCACATTCTTAGCTTAAGCAAAGATTTTCACATCCTTTAGCTTAATCAATGATTTTCACATTCTTTAGCTTAATCAATGATTTTCACATTCTTAGCTTAAGCAATGATTTCACATCCTTTAGCTTAAGCAATGATTTTCACATCTTTTAGCTTAAGCAATGATTTTCACATCCTTTAGCTTAAGCAATGATTTTCACATTCTTAGCTTAAGCAAAGATTTTCACATCCTTTAGCTTAAGCACAGATTTTCACATCCTTTAGCTTAAGCAAAGATTTTCACATTCTTAGCTTAACAAATGATTTTCACATTTTTTAGCTTAAGCAATGATTTTCACATTCTTAGCTTAAGCAATGATTTTCACATTCTTTTAGCTTAAGCAATGATTTTCACATTCTTAGCTTAAGCAATGATTTTCACATTCTTTTAGCTTAAGCAATGAATTTCATATCTTATAGATTAAGAATTGATTTTCACATTCTTAGCTTAAGCAATGATTTTCACATCTTTTAGCTTAAGCAATGATTTTCACATCTTTTAGCTTAAGCAATGATTTTCACATTCTTTTAGCTTAAGCAATGATTTTCACATCTTTTAGCTTAAACAATGATTTTCACATTATGTTAGCTTAAGCAATGATTTTCACATCTTTTAGGTTAAGAATTGATTTTCACATTCTTAGCTTAAGCAATGATTTTCACATTCTTTACCTCAAGCAATGATTTTCACATTTTTTAGCTTAAGCAATGATTTTCACATTCTTTAGCTTAAGCAATGATTTCACATCTTTTAGATTAAGAATTGATTTTCACATTCTTAGCTTAAGCAATGATTTTCACATCTTTTAGCTTAAGCAATGATTTTCACATCTTTTAGCTTAAGCAATGATTTTCACATCCTTTAGCTTAAGCAATGATTTTCACATTCTTAGCTTAAGCAAAGATTTTCACATCCTTTAGCTTAAGCAAAGATTTTCACATTCTTAGCTTAAGCAAAGATTTTCACATCCTTTAGCTTAATCAATGATTTTCACATTCTTTAGCTTAATCAATGATTTTCACATTCTTAGCTTAAGCAATGATTTCACATCCTTTAGCTTAAGCAATGATTTTCACATCTTTTAGCTTAAGCAATGATTTTCACATCCTTTAGCTTAAGCAATGATTTTCACATTCTTAGCTTAAGCAAAGATTTTCACATCCTTTAGCTTAAGCACAGATTTTCACATCCTTTAGCTTAAGCAATGATTTTCACATTCTGTTAGCTTAAGCAATGATTTTCACATCTTTTAGATTAAGAATTGATTTTCACATTCTTAGCTTAAGCAATGATTTTCACATTCTTTAGCTCAAGCAATGATTTTCACATTTTTTAGCTTAAGCAATGATTTCACATTCTTAAGCTTAAGCAATGATTTCACATTTTTTTAGCTTAAAAAATGATTTTCACATTCTTAGCTCAAGCAATGATTTTCACATTGTTAGCTTAAGCAATGATTTTCACATCTTTTAGGTTAAGCAATGATTTTCACATTCTTAGGTTAAGAATTGATTTTCACATCATTTAGCTTAAGCCAAGATTTTCACATCTTTAAGCTTAAGCGATGATTTCACATCTTTTAGTTTAAGCAATGATTTTCACATTCTTTAGCTTAAGCAATGATTGCACATTCTTAGCTGAAGCAATGATGTTCACGTCTTTTAGTTTAAGCAATGATTTTCACATCTTTAAGTTTAAGCAATGATTTTCACATCTTTTAGTTTAAGCAATGATTTTCACATTCTTTAGCTTAAGCAATGATTGCACATTCTTAGCTTAAGCAATGATTTCACATCCTTTAGCTTAAGCAATGATTTTCACATCTTTTAGCTTAAGCAATGATTTTCACATCCTTTAGCTTAAGCAATGATTTTCACATTCTTAGCTTAAGCAAAGATTTTCACATCCTTTAGCTTAAGCAAAGATTTTCACATCCTTTAGCTTAAGCAATGATTTTCACATTCTGTTAGCTTAAGCAATGATTTTCACATCTTTTAGATTAAGAATTGATTTTCACATTCTTAGCTTAAGCAATGATTTTCACATTCTTTAGCTCAAGCAATGATTTTCACATTTTTTAGCTTAAGCAATGATTTCACATTCTTAAGCTTAAGCAATGATTTCACATTTTTTAGCTTAAAAAATGATTTTCACATTCTTAGCTCAAGCAATGATTTTCACATTGTTAGCTTAAGCAATGATTTTCACATTCTTTAGCTTAAGCAATGATTGTCACATTCTTAGGTTAAGAATTGATTTTCACATCATTTAGCTTAAGCCAAGATTTTCACATCTTTAAGCTTAAGCGATGATTTCACATCTTTTAGTTTAAGCAATGATTTTCACATTCTTTAGCTTAAGCAATGATTGCACATTCTTAGCTGAAGCAATGATGTTCACGTCTTTTAGTTTAAGTAATGATTTTCACATCTTTAAGTTTAAGCAATGATTTTCACATCTTTTAGTTTAAGCAATGATTTTCACATTCTTTAGCTTAAGCAATGATTTTCACATTCTTAGCTTAAGCAATGATTTTCACATCTTTTAGCTTAAGCAATGATTTTCACATCTTTAAGTTTAAGCAATGATTTTCACATCTTTTAGCTTAAGCAATGATTTTCACATTCTTTAGCTTAAGCAATGATTGCACATTCTTAGCTGAAGCAATGATGTTCACGTCTTTTAGTTTAAGCAATGATTTTCACATCTTTAAGTTTAAGCAATGATTTTCACATCTTTTAGTTTAAGCAATGATTTTCACATTCTTTAGCTTAAGCAATGATTGCACATTCTTAGCTGAAGCAATGATGTTCACGTCTTTTAGTTTAAGCAATGATGTTCACGTCTTTTAGTTTAAGCAATGATTTTCACATCTTTCAGCTTAAGCAATGATTTTTACATCTTTTAGCTGAAAAAATGATTTTTACATCGTTTAGGTTAAGCAATGATTTTCACATTCTTTGGTTAAGAATTGATTTTCACATTCTTTAGCTTAAGCAAAGATTTTCACATCCTTTAGCTTAAGCAAAGATTTTCACATCTTTAAGCTTAAGTGATGATTTTTACATTCTTTAGCTTAATCAATGATTTTCACATTCTTTAGCTTAATCAATGATTTTCACATTCTTTAGCTTAAGCAATGATTTTCACATTTTTTAGCTTAAGCAATGATTTTCACATCCTTTAGGTTAAGCAAAGATTTTCACATTCTGTTAGCTTAGGCAAAGATTTTCACATTCTGTTAGCTTAATCAATGATTTTCACATCCTTTAGCTTCAGCAATGATTTTCACATTCTTTAGTTTAAGCAATGATTTTCACATCCTTTAGGTTAAGCAAAGATTTTCACATCCTTTAGCTTAAGCAATGATATTCACATCCTTTAGGTTAAGCAATGATTTTCACATTCTGTTAGCTTAAGCAAAGATTTTCACATTCTGTTAGCTTAAGCAATGATATTCACATCCTTTAGCTTAAGCAATGATTTTCACATTCTGTTAGCTTAAGCAATGATATTCACATCCTTTAGGTTAAGCAATGATATTCACATCCTTTAGGTTAAGCAATGATTTTCACATTCCTTAGCTTAAGCAATGATTTTCACATTCTTTAGCTTAAGCAATGATTTTCACATCCTTTAGGTTAAGCAAAGATTTTCACATTCTTTAGCTTAAGCAATGATATTCACATCCTTTAGGTTAAGCAATGATATTCACATCCTTTAGGTTAAGCAATGATATTCACATCCTTTAGCTTAAGCAATGATATTCACATCCTTTAGCTTAAGCAATGATTTTCACATTCTGTTAGCTTAAGCAATGATATTCACATCCTTTAGGTTAAGCAATGATATTCACATCCTTTAGGTTAAGCAATGATTTTCACATTCTTTAGCTTAAGCAATGATATTCACATCCTTTAGGTTAAGCAATGATATTCACATCCTTTAGGTTAAGCAATGATATTCACATCCTTTAGCTTAAGCAATGATATTCACATCCTTTAGGTTAAGCAATGATTTTCACATCTTTTAGTTTAAGCAATGATTTTCACATTGTGTTAGCTTAAGCAATGAGTTTCACATCTTTTAGTTTAAGCAATGATTTTCACATCTGTTAGCTTAAGCAATGATTTTCACATCTTTTAGTTTAAGTAATGATTTTCACATTCTGTTAGCTTAAGCAATGATTTTCACATCTTTTAGTTTAAGCAATGATTTTCACATCTTTAAGTTTAAGCAATGATTTTCACATTCTTTAGCTTAAGCAATGATTTTCACATTCTGTTAGCTTGAGCAATGATTTTCACATCTTTTAGTTTAAGCAATGATTTTCACATCTTTAAGTTTAAGCAATGATTTTCACATTCTTTAGCTTAAGCAATGATATTCACATCCTTTAGGTTAAGCAATGATTTTCACATTCTGTTAGCTTAAGCAATGATTTTCACATCTTTTAGATTAAGAATTGATTTTCACATCTTTAAGTTTAAGCAATGATTTTCACATTCTTTAGCTTAAGCAATGATTTTCACATTCTTTAGCTTAAGCAATGATTTTCACATTCTTAGCTTAAGCAATGATTTTCACATTCTTTAGCTTAAGCAAAGATTTTCACATCCTTTAGGTTAAGCAATGATTTTCACATTCTTTAGCTTAAGCAAAGATTTTCACATCCTTTAGCTTAAGCAATGATTTTCACATCTTTTAGATTAAGAATTGATTTTCACATTCTTAGCTTAAGCAATGATTTTCACATTCTTTACCTCAAGCAATGATTTTCACATCCTTTAGCTTAAGCAATGATTTTCACATTCTTTAGCTTAAGCAAAGATTTTCACATCCTTTAGGTTAAGCAATGATTTTCACATCTATTAGCTTAAGCAAAGATTTTCACATTCTTTAGCTTAAGCAAAGATTTTCACATCCTTTAGGTTAAGCAATGATTTTCACATCTATTAGCTTAAGCAAAGATTTTCACATCCTTTAGCTTAAGCAATGATATTCACATCCTTTAGGTTAAGCAATGATTTTCACATCTATTAGCTTAAGCAATGATTTTCACATCTTTTAGCTTAAGAATTGATTTTCACATTCTTTAGCTTAATCAATGATTTTCACATTCTTAGCTTAAGCAATGATTTTCACATCCTTTAGCTTAAGCAATTATTTTCACATTCTTTTAGCTTAAGCAATGATTTTCACATTCTTTTAGCTTAAGCAATGATTTTCACATTCTTAGCTTAAGCAATGATTTTCACATTCTTAGCTTAACAAATGATTTTCATATCTTTTAGTCTAATCAATGATTTTCACATTCTTAGCTTAAGCAATGATTTTCACATTCTTAGCTTAAGCAATGATTTTTACATCTTTTAGTTTATTTTCCGTTAGGTATTTTTGTTAGAAAATGTTATTTGAAACCTGGGGTCAAGTGGACTCTTGTTATTAGATAAGTTGACCTTTCTGCGCTAACATCTTTAAAAAATCAAGTTAAATCACTGTTGTGTGGTATTTTGGTTTGGGTGAAGTTAATTCAAAACATTCTTTCTTGAAATACAAAGTGTTCTGCAAATGATATTTATTGGCAGAGAGTCTTGGATTTACAGTGGAATACAAACAAAAGGATTATTTGGATTGTATTATTGTGATTCAACAAAAAAAAACATTGGCACATCAATACTTTAAAAGCCATCACAAACACATAATTTAGATTTCCACTGAAGTTTATTCAGAACTTAAAATGAGTTGTGTCTATAATTCTTGGATGTATGTGTCCAACATTGCTATAAAAAAGTCACATGTGTAATGTCTCATATCCTAGTTGTGTTTTGACTCTTGCAGGTAGAAAGCATGAGATTGTGAGTCAATTTGTGATTGACTGCAGTTGTGCAGTCTCTTGTTCACCCAATACCTTTCAGTTCTTTAAAGCCTTTTTAAGGAATCAGTGATTCTAAAACTATCTATACCTGTTTTATTTCCACACCAAACTCAGACTAAAAGGTAATGACATCAAGTTTCACATGCATGTACATCAAAATTGAGCTACAGTATTGAATAATAAAAATTCCTGTTCATCTGTGAAGATGACTATGGTAAAAGGTCTGTTACAACCAAAAGAAAAATATTTAAACTGATTAACTTACGCCTCAAACTCTCTCATAAGTCCTTTCAGCTGATCCATAGAAATGTTTGGATTACTGATTTTAGCTTTGATGGCGTCACTGCATCTGCCGAATGCCATTGCAGATAAAAGACTTGAGACATTGACAACATTATTCCAAGATAAAAAATATGAAAATAAATGATTTCAAAAATCTTGATTGTACCATTACTTGCACGTCTTTGAATGGTTTTATACACTTTCTCGAGTTGTACTATGAATGAAGTTAAAAACATATCAAAAATGTTCTCCCTAAACATAAACTCTGTATACAAATTCTATTTAACTTTTTCAAGAGCAAATTACACCATTGTTTTAAATTATGAATAGATAAACAGATCATAGACTGTACAAATGAAACAAATCAGGTAGGCAATCCTTTAAGATACCAACATAGAGAAAAAAATTGATGGTACACTTGTAAATGTTTTAACAGTCCTAAAAAGTGATGCATCGACTGGTTTCATAAAAATTGGATGAGGGTATACATCTTTCAACTAGCTTCACTACAAAATTAATGAAAGTTTCATGTTTGATGAAGATGTGCGTCTTAAAAATACATTCCTTAAAAATGAATGAAGTTGTGCACCTTTTAGCTTGTTTCATAAAAAAATTGATGCAAGTGTACACCTTTCACTGAGTTTTACCTAGAAATTCATAATGGTGTACACCTTTCTGCTTCTGTCATTAAGAAATTGCTGAAGGACCTCACCTTATGACTAATTTCATTGGGACATAGAGCAGGTGTACACCTAAAGTTGTAACCTTTCAATTATTGTCGTTAGGAACTTGATGACCGTATACATCTTTCACCAAATTTCATTACGAAATTGATGACCGTATACTTCTTTCACCAAATTTCATTAAGAAATTGATGAAGATGTACACCACCAACTAGTTTCATTAAAAAATTGATAAATCTTTCAACTAAATTCAATAAAAAAATTTATGTGAACACCATTCAACTGAGTTTACTAAGAAATTGATGAAGGTAAACACTTTGTAGTTGGTTTCATTAAGTAATCAACATGTAAGAAATGTACAAAGGTAATAACCTTTCAACTTCTATATTGCAGAAATTGAAGGTGTACACCTTTGAGCCTGTTTCTTAAAGAAATTGATGAAATTATACATCTTTCAATTGTTTGTATTAAGAAATTGATGAAATTATTTCAACTACCAGTAGTTTTATTAAGAAATTGATGAAGGTATACATCTTTCAACTAGTTTTATTAAGAAATTGATGAAATTACACATCTTTCAATTGTTTGTATTAAGAAATTGATGAAATTATTTCAACTACCAGTAGTTTTATTAAGAAATTGATGAAGGTATACATCTTTCAACTAGTTTTATTAAGAAATTGATGAAATTATACATCTTTCAGAAATATCTAAGTATTGACAGCACAGTATTTTTCAAACTGGACCTTTTTATTGTGCCAATGACACAAAAGAACTATCAATGGCCCACTCAAATATGAAAGAAGCATTCACAAAGTGCAATGTCTTCATAATCATAAACTACAGTTACATTTCTATCATGTCACAGGCTGCAAATTCAGCTCTGGAACCATTATGTGCACTATGCTTATAATGAAATCTATTGATTTATAAATATGGAGCTTTCGATAGACTGGTTACCTGACATAGCAATAAACAAAACCCAGTCTCACTAAATGCAGCCATTCATTGTAAGATATGTTTCATATATATGCTGGTACAGTGTTAGAAGAAATTGGCCTAAATGAGAATAAATAAAAATGATACTTTCCAGTAGAATTGACTCAAAAATGAATTCTTTTATTCAAGCAGTCAACCATGAGAACCAAATGAAATTAACTTTTATCAAGTTACAATATGTATCTGTCATACACATGGTAACAAAGCTAAAGCAACTTACTGGCATAATAGATTCCTTCTGGTGTGTTTGTTAGATAGTGATTCCTATTCAAAATATGTCTAAGCACATGCAAGACCAACACATCTACATTCCAGGAAGTACAAGGACAAAACACCCTATGCAGTATTGATTCAATGTGAAAATTGGAGAAATATGTTACTTGTATACTTTTAACCTGATGCTCTTTCAAACATCTAATTTTGATGCAAATTCAATTGATGGATAGTCAATAAGTAAATACAGAATTTAGGTGAACACATAACTTGAATATACAATATGATTATTCAGCTATGTATCCATATTTCATATTGAGAAATTACTAAACAAAGCCATATGGACCCATATCCCCAATATATCCCATATGGACCCATATCCTCAATCCTAGAATGAACCCTGTACTTCATTAAATTCATTTTCATATAACAACAGTCCTAGAATTTAGTAAGCCCGATAAAATTAACTATAGCCATATAATTTAATAAACTCGATAAGAAATTACCATAATCCGATATTTTAGTAAACTCCATAAGAAATTACCATAATCCTAAATTTTATTAAACTCCATACCATAGTCCTAAATTTTATTAAACCCCATAAAAAATTACCATAATCCTAAAAAATTTTAAACCCCATAAGAAATTACCATAATCCTAAATTTTAGTAAACACAATAAAAATAACTATACTCCTAGAATTTAGTAAACCACATAACAAAATGGACTTCATGTGGGAAACATTTTTCAGAATCACTAGTAACAAACTTAAAAGACTTATTAGATATAAGTAGTTATGTACAAAGTGCTAAACAAGTTTATTTACAAGAAAGAATGTGTAATATTTATCAAAGTGAAAACTCAATGAGAAATGTAACCTTTTGTCTGCAACAGAGAGAGAGAGAGAGAGAGAGAGAGAGAGAGAGAGAGAGAGAGAGAGAGAGAGAGAGAGAGAGAGAGGTTAAGCAGTTTCAAGAAATATTAAAAGAAGACTAAAGGAATAGAACCTGAAGCAACCTTATATGTCTAAAATACTGCCATGTCTGTGAACAGTTTAATGATAGTTCTCTTTACCAAATAAAGGGGAAAAACACACATTAATTACAAATCTTACAATTTATGATATTTCTGAATCTTATAATGCACCACCAATGATACAGCAATAAATAATTTCTCAGTTGACTTGCTTGAGTTCACAAAAAAGAGTGTTTCTACCTTGCATGAGAGCGGAGTAAAGGGTACAAGACTTCACATACAGCCAGGGTGTCCCAGAAATTGACCTTTAATGTCAATTCCACCTTCTCTGCAAATGGGGCAGTGGTTTCATCCTGTATAAAGTTATAAATAGTTCTAAATTAATCAGTTCCATTGCAATGAATAGCGTTGTAATATTGTATACACTTTTTCACATCTTAAAATAACACATGAATGGCATTACAATATTGTATAGACTTTATTAAATCTTAAAATAACACATGAATGGCATTACAATATTGTATAGACTTTATTAAATCTTAAAATGAGAACAACAAAACAAGCCAAATATGGCATTTTAATATTGGATACAGTAAATTATCAAATAAAAAAGCAGCAACAGTCAAAAGCCATGAATGAGATTCTATTTTTGGATTGATTTAATGAAATCTTTCAAAATCAGCACAAAAAAATGCTCGTCAGTCTGGTATGATCTAGTGACATTGAAACTTTTATATTGAAATTTCTATCCGTATTTCATGTCTCTGATGATTTGATTGTGGTCTGTCCATAGTAAACAGGAGTTTGGTTTCCTTGTTTTTCTTTCTGTCTATGAATAGTGGGGGTACTTCCTCAAAACTTCACTTATGACTCTGTGCTATGCTGAGCCAAGAAGATTAAAAATGTCTTTACTAAGGATATGCCAATGTAGCACACTTCCTCTGATCCACCAATTAACTGTTGTGTCCCACAGGCCTGAACATTTAATTTTTTGGCAATCCAGTGACCTTTTCTTAAAAATAATTTTCAGATCACTGATAGCATGACCATAAAAATATCTTGTATTAAAAGGTTTTAAAATCATGACTTAAAGACAAATCATGGCTTGTAAAAACCAAACACACACAGTTCCTGATAAAGTAGGCATATAAATTAACACAAACAGAGATCCTGGCAGATGGATGGTCTGGCAAACATGGTCATGCTTCATCTCTCACCTATTGATCTATTTATTATTGACATGATCAAAAACCATAATCACCAAAAATGATACAGATGAATGGTCTGGCAAACATGGTCATGCTTCGTCCCTCACCTATTGATCTATTCATTATAGACATGATCAAAGACCATAATCACCAAAAATGATACAGATGGATGGTACGGAAAACATGGTCATGCTTCATCCCTCACCTATTGATCTATTCATTATAGACATGATCAAAGACCATAATCACCAAAAATGATACAGATGGATGGTCTGGCAAACATGGTCATGCTTCGTCCCTCACCTATTGATCTATTCATTATAGACATGATCAAAGACCATAATCACCAAAAATGATACAGATGGATGGTCTGGCAAACATGGTCATGCTTCGTCCCTCACCTATTGATCTATTCATTATAGACATGATCAAAGACCATAATCACCAAAAATTATACAGATGGATGGTCTGGCAAACATGGTCACGCTTCGTCCCTCACCTATTGATCTATTCATTATAGACATGATCAAAGACCATAACCACCAAAAATGATACAGATGGATGGTATGGCAAACATGGTCATGCTTCGTCCCTCACCTATTGATCTATTCATTATAGACGTTAACGCAAACAGATATCCTGGCAGATGGATGGTCCGGCAAACATGGTCATGCATCATCTTACCTGTTCCTACCTTCATCATAGAGAGGATCAAATGACAGTAGTCACCAGAAATGATACATACATTTTTTAATTATTTTTAAAACTTTCATTATTGTACATAAATACAATGTTGTCAATTCATTAACCAGAAATCCATATAAGAATGATCTCCAGAGTTTTGAAAGCAATCTGTAAAGTAAAGAAATTCACTTTAATATTTTCAAGCTTGATATAAATCATCTATTCCTCTAAAAATGAATAATCTGTAATATATTAAAAAATTTAGGCTGTCATACTAGCATATCCTGTTACATTCAATATAGATTTAGGCTAAATCATCCTAGAATATCCTGTTACATCCATAAGAAATATTGAATGATTCATTGTACTACAAGAAATTCCAATGTGAAGCTGATGCAAGCAATGCATGTATGTACCTATTGCATATGACAGCACATCAGCACAATAATGGTTACATGGTGCCATCTGTCCAGCAAACATGCAAGATAGAGCTTTGATAGAAAGACAAACATGTGTATCTGACTTGTACACTGTTATTTGAGCATTATCATTCCAAATCTGTCAACAACTTGCAACAAATTAAAATTTACTTTTGGAATAGTTTGGGTTAGAATTGTATAAATAATAATAATAATAATAATAATAATAATAATAATAATAATAATAATAATAATAATAATAATATAGTTACTTAAGAAATAACTCTCAAAACTAGTGGCAAAATGTGTTTTCCCTCAATCCATCATTTAGAAAGTATAGCATATGTCAAATTATATTTTCACATCATGCCATTCAACACCTGAGTATGTTCCAAGATGAATAATAATGGAAGCAATAAAAATGACAACTTTGTGGCCATTTTTATTTATCAAAAACCAAAACAGCCATAGTTTCCTGTGATAGAAATCATTTTTTTTTCTTTCTCTGTCTTCATCTTACCCCTCCCCCAAATGGTATTCAGTACTGTTGGTATGTATTTCTCTATTCGGTATTAGTCACATCCACTACATTGCATGGTCAACAATGGCAAATAAAGTATGGTCTTGTACTGCATTGCATGGTCAATAATGGCAAATACTGTGTGGTCTTGTACTGCATTGCATGGTCAACAATGGCAAATACAGTATGGTTTTGTACTGCATTGCATTGTCAACAATGGCAAATACTGTGTGGTCTTGTACTGCATTGCATGGTCAACAATGGCAAATACAGTATGGTCTTGTACTGCATTGCATGGTCAACAATGGCAAATACAGTATGGTCTATTACTGCATTGCATGATCAACAATGGCAAATACAGTATGGTTTTGTACTGCATTGCATAGTCAACTATGGCAAATACAGTATGGTCTTGTACTGCATTGCATGGTCAACAATGGCAAATACAGTATGGTCTTGTACTGCATTGCATGGTCAACAATGGCAAATACAGTATGGTCTTGTACTTCACTGTACGGTCAACAATGGCAAATACAGTATGGTCTTGCACTGCATTGCATGGTTAACAATGGCAAATACAGTATGGTCTTGTACTGCATTGCATGGTCAAGAATGGCAAATACTGTGTGGTCTTGTACTGCACTGTACGGTCAACAATGACAAATACAGTATGGTCTTGTACTGCATTGCATGGTCAACAATGGCACATACAGTATGGTCTTGCACTGCATTGCATGGTCAACATTGGCAAAAACAGTATGGTCTTGCGATGCACTGCATGGTCAACAATGGCAAATACTATGTGGTCTTGTACTGTATTCCATGGTCAACAATGGCAAATACAGTATGGTCTTGCATTGAATTGTATGGTCAACAATGGTAAATACAGTATGGTTTTTCACTGCATTGCATGGTCAATAATGGAAAAACAACAATGGCAAATACAGTATGGTCTTGCACTGAACTGCATGGTCAATAATGGCAAATACAGTATGGTCTTGCAATTAATTGCATGGTCAATAATGGCAAACACAGTTTGGTCTTGCACTGAATTGCATGGTCAACAATGGCAAATACAGTATGGTCTTGTACTGCACTGTATGGTCAACAATGGCAAATACAGTATGGTCTTGTACTGCATTGCATGGTCAACAATGGCAAATACTGTGTGGTCTTGTACTGCATTGCATGGTCAACAATGGCAAATACAGTATGGTCTTTTACTGCATTGCATGGTCAACAATGGCAAATACTGTGTGGTCTTGTACTGCATTGCATGGTCAACAATGGCAAATACAGTATGGTCTTTTACTGCATTGCATGGTCAACAATGGCAAATACAGTATGGTCTTTTACTGCATTGCATGGTCAACAATGGCAAATACAGTATGGTTTTGTACTGCATTGCATTGTCAACAATGGCAAATACTGTGTGGTCTTGTACTGCATTGCATGGTCAACAATGGCAAATACAGTATGGTCTTGTACTGCATTGCATGGTCAACAATGGCAAATACAGTATGGACTTTTACTGCATTGCATGGTCAACAATGACAAATACAGTATGGTTTTGTACTGCATTGCATAGTCAACAATGGCAAATACAGTATGGTCTTGTACTGCATTGCATGGTCAACAATGGCAAATACTGTGTGGTCTTGTACTGCATTGCATGGTCAACAATGGCAAATACTGTGTGGTCTTTTACTGCATTGCATGGTCAACAATGGCAAATACTGTGTGGTATTGTACTGCATTACATGGTCAACAATGGCAAATACAGTATGGTCTTGCAATCAATTGCATGGTCAATAATGGCAAATACATAATGATCTTGCACTGAATTGCATGGTCAATAATGGCAAACACAGTTTGGTCTTGCACTGAATTGCATGGTCAACAATGGCAAATACAGTATGGTCTTGTACTGCACTGTATGGTCAACAATGGCAAATACAGTATGGTCATGTACTGCATTGCATGGTCAACAATGGCAAATACTGTGTGGTCTTGTACTGCATTGCATAGTCAACAATGGCAAATACAGTATGGTCTTGTACTGCACTGCATGGTCAACAATGGCAAATACAGTATGGACTTTTACTGCATTGCATGGTCAACAATGGCAAATACAGTATGGTTTTGTACTGCATTGCATAGTCAACAATGGCAAATACAGTATGGTCTTGTACTGCATTGCATGGTCAACAATGGCAAATACTGTGTGGTCTTGTACTGCATTGCATGCTCAACAATGACAAATACAGTATGGTCTTGCATTGAATTGCATGGTCAACAATGGCAAATACAGTATGGTCTTGCACTGCATTGCATGGTCAACAATAGCAAATACTGTGTGGTCTTCTACTGCATTGCATGGTCAACAATGACAAATACAGTATGGTCTTGCATTGAATTGCATGGTCAACAATGGCAAATACAGTATGGTCTTGTACTGCACTGTATGGTCAACAATTGCAAATACAGTATGGTCTTGTACTGCATTGCATGGTCAACAATGGCAAATACTGTGTGGTCTTGTACTGCATTGCATGGTCAACAATGGCAAATACAGTATGGTCTTTTACTGCATTGCATGGTCAACAATGGCAAATACTGTGTGGTCTTGTACTGCATTGCATGGTCAACAATGGCAAATACAGTATGGTCTTTTACTGCACTGCATGGTCAACAATGGCAAATACAGTATGGTCTTTTACTGCATTGCATGGTCAACAATGGCAAATACAGTATGGTTTTGTACTGCATTGCATTGTCAACAATGGCAAATACTGTGTGGTCTTGTACTGCATTGCATGGTCAACAATGGCAAATACAGTATGGTCTTGTACTGCATTGAATGGTCAACAATGGCAAATACAGTATGGACTTTTACTGCATTGCATGGTCAACAATGGCAAATACAGTATGGTTTTGTACTGCATTGCATAGTCAACAATGGCAAATACAGTATGGTCTTGTACTGCATTGCATGGTCAACAATGGCAAATACAGTATGGTCTTGTACTGCATTGCATGGTCAACAATGACAAATACAGTATGGTCTTGTACTGCACTGTACGGTCAACAATGGCAAATACAGTATGGTCTTGCACTGCATTGCATGGTCAACAATGGCAAATACAGTATGGTCTTGTACTGCATTGCATGGTCAACAATGGCAAATACTGTGTGGTCTTGTACTGCACTGTAAGGTCAACAATGACAAATACAGTATGGTCTTGCACTGCATTGCATGGTCAACAATGGCAAATACAGTATGGTCTTGTACTGCATTGCATGGTCAACAATGGCAAATACTGTGTGGTCTTGTACTGCATTGCATGGTCAACAATGACAAATACAGTATGGTCTTGCATTGAATTGCATGGTCAACAATGGCAAATACAGTATGGTCTTGCACTGCATTGCATGGTCAACAATGGCAAATACTGTGTGGTCTTGTACTGCATTGCATGCTCAACAATGGCAAATACAGTATGGTCTTGCACTGCATTGCATGGTCAACAATGGCAAATACTGTGTGGTTTTATACTGCATTGCATGGTCAACAATGACAAATACAGTATGGTCTTGCATTGAATTGCATGGTCAACAATGGCAAATACAGTATGGTCTTGCACTGCATTGCATGGTCAACAATGGCAAATACTGTGTGGTCTTATACTGCATTCCATGGTCAACAATGGCAAATACAGTATGGTCTTGCATTGAATTGTATGGTCAACAATGGTAAATACAGTATGGTTTTTCACTGCATTGCATGGTCAATAATGGAAAAACAACAATGGCAAATACAGTATGGTCTTGCACTGAACTGCATGATCAATAATTTCAAATACATAATGATCATGCACTGAATTGCATGGTCAATAATGGCAAACACAGTTTGGTCTTGCACTGAATTGCATGGTCAACAATGGCAAATACAGTGTGGTCTTGTACTGCACTGTATGGTCAACAATGGCAAATACAGTATGGTCTTGTACTGCATTGCATGGTCAACAATGGCAAATACTGTGTGGTCTTGTACTCCATTGCATGGTCAACAATGGCAAATACAGTATGGTCTTTTACTGCATTGCATGGTCAACAATGGCAAATACTGTGTGGTCTTGTACTGCATTGCATGGTCAACAATGGCAAATACAGTATGGTCTTTTACTGCATTGCATGGTCAACAATGGCAAATACAGTATGGTCTTTTACTGCATTGCATGGTCAACAATGGCAAATACAGTATGGTTTTGAACTGCTTTGCATTGTCAACAATATCAAATACTGTGTGGTCTTGTACTGCATTGCATGGTCAACAATGGCAAATACAGTATGGTCTTTTACTGCATTGCATGGTCAACAATGGCAAATACTGTGTGGTCTTGTACTGCATTGCATGGTCAACAATGGCAAATACAGTATGGTCTTTTACTGCACTGCATGGTCAACAATGGCAAATACAGTATGGTCTTTTACTGCATTGCATGGTCAACAATGGCAAATACAGTATGGTTTTGTACTGCATTGCATTGTCAACAATGGCAAATACTGTGTGGTCTTGTACTGCATTGCATGGTCAACAATGGCAAATACAGTATGGTCTTGTACTGCATTGAATGGTCAACAATGGCAAATACAGTATGGACTTTTACTGCATTGCATGGTCAACAATGGCAAATACAGTATGGTTTTGTACTGCATTGCATAGTCAACAATGGCAAATACAGTATGGTCTTGTACTGCATTGCATGGTCAACAATGGCAAATACAGTATGGTCTTGTACTGCATTGCATGGTCAACAATGACAAATACAGTATGGTCTTGTACTGCACTGTACGGTCAACAATGGCAAATACAGTATGGTCTTGCACTGCATTGCATGGTCAACAATGGCAAATACAGTATGGTCTTGTACTGCATTGCATGGTCAACAATGGCAAATACTGTGTGGTCTTGTACTGCACTGTAAGGTCAACAATGACAAATACAGTATGGTCTTGCACTGCATTGCATGGTCAACAATGGCAAATACAGTATGGTCTTGTACTGCATTGCATGGTCAACAATGGCAAATACTGTGTGGTCTTGTACTGCATTGCATGGTCAACAATGACAAATACAGTATGGTCTTGCATTGAATTGCATGGTCAACAATGGCAAATACAGTATGGTCTTGCACTGCATTGCATGGTCAACAATGGCAAATACTGTGTGGTCTTGTACTGCATTGCATGCTCAACAATGGCAAATACAGTATGGTCTTGCACTGCATTGCATGGTCAACAATGGCAAATACTGTGTGGTTTTATACTGCATTGCATGGTCAACAATGACAAATACAGTATGGTCTTGCATTGAATTGCATGGTCAACAATGGCAAATACAGTATGGTCTTGCACTGCATTGCATGGTCAACAATGGCAAATACTGTGTGGTCTTATACTGCATTCCATGGTCAACAATGGCAAATACAGTATGGTCTTGCATTGAATTGTATGGTCAACAATGGTAAATACAGTATGGTTTTTCACTGCATTGCATGGTCAATAATGGAAAAACAACAATGGCAAATACAGTATGGTCTTGCACTGAACTGCATGATCAATAATTTCAAATACATAATGATCATGCACTGAATTGCATGGTCAATAATGGCAAACACAGTTTGGTCTTGCACTGAATTGCATGGTCAACAATGGCAAATACAGTATGGTCTTGTACTGCACTGTATGGTCAACAATGGCAAATACAGTATGGTCTTGTACTGCATTGCATGGTCAACAATGGCAAATACTGTGTGGTCTTGTACTCCATTGCATGGTCAACAATGGCAAATACAGTATGGTCTTTTACTGCATTGCATGGTCAACAATGGCAAATACTGTGTGGTCTTGTACTGCATTGCATGGTCAACAATGGCAAATACAGTATGGTCTTTTACTGCATTGCATGGTCAACAATGGCAAATACAGTATGGTCTTTTACTGCATTGCATGGTCAACAATGGCAAATACAGTATGGTTTTGTACTGCTTTGCATTGTCAACAATGGCAAATACTGTGTGGTCTTTTACTGCATTGCATGGTCAACAATGGCAAATACAGTATGGTCTTGTACTGCATTGCATGGTCAATAATGGCAAATACAGTATGGACTTTTACTGCATTGTATGGTCAAACAATGGCAAATACAGTATGGTTTTGTACTGCATTGCATGTTCAACAATGGCAAATACAGTATGGTCTTGTATTGCATTGCATGGTCAACAATGGCAAATATAGTATGGTCTTGCACTGCATTGCATGGTTAACAATGGCAAATACAGTATGGTCTTGTACTGCATTGCATGGTCAACAATGGCAAATACTGTGTGGTCTTGTACTGCACTGTATGGTCAACAATGACAAATACAGTATGGTCTTGCACTGCATTGCATGGTCAACAATGGCAAATACAGTATGGTCTTGCACTGCATTGCATGGTCAACAATGGCAAATACTGTGTGGTCTTGTACTGCATTCCATGGTCAACAATGGCAAATACAGTATGGTCTTGCATTGAATTGTATGGTCAACAATGGTAAATACAGTATGGTTTTTCACTGCATTGCATGGTCAATAATGGAAAAACAACAATGGCAAATACAGTATGGTCTTGCACTGAACTGCATGGTCAATAATGGCAAATACAGTATGGTCTTGCAATCAATTGCATGGTCAATAATGGCAAATACATAATGATCTTGCACTGAATTGCATGGTCAATAATGGCAAACACAGTTTGGTCTTGCACTGAATTGCATGGTCAATAATGGCAAATACAGTATGGTCTTGCACTCAATTGCATGGTCAATAATGGCAAATACATAATGGTCTTGCACTCAATTGCATGGTCAATAATGGCAAATACAGTATGGTCTTGCACTGAATTGCATGGTCAACAATGGCAAATACAGTATGGTCTTGCACTGAATTGTATGGTTAATAATGGCAAATATAGTTTATTCTTTCACTGCATTGCATGGTTAACAATGGCATATACATTATGGTCTTGCACGGAATTGCATGGTCAATAATGGCAAATACGGAATGATCTTGCACTGCATTGCATGATCAATAATGGCAAATACAGTATGGTCTTGCAATGCATGACTTGTTCTTTCCTATGGTCAGCTAAATTCTAAAGTATAAGGTTCTATAAAATGTCAAATTTAAAACTTGTCACAAAAGACCAAGTTATCACAAAACTACTGTTCTCTTAAAGTCCATAGGATTTTCATTAGCAAGCATACATACCGGTAACATGACACAGTAATATTACATAGGATTTTCATTAGCAAGCATACATACCGGTAACATGACACAGTAATATTACATAGGATTTTCATTAGCAAGCATACATACCGGTAACATGACACAGTAATATTACTGTCACAACCATAACATCACTTTTACAATACTCATACAACTATAATAAGACAATTTAAAAATGTTCATACAACTGTAATAAAACAATTTTAAAATACTCATTCAACTATAATATGACTTTAAAATATTCTTAAGATTTGTAAGAAGACAACTTTAGTGTCCTCTTTAAACTATAAGCAGTAAGAAGACACTTATCTTACAGCGCTGATGTGCTGAATGGTGGAGGCATACAAATATGCCAAAAGAGATGCTACCAGCATAAAATTATGCCCCAAGGCGATTAGATCTGAAACTATACATTGTAGTTAATTCTAATGGACTGGCATACATAGATTCCATTGTAGTTAATTCTAACGGACTGGCATACATAGATTCCATTGTAGTTAATTCTAACGGACTGGTATACATAGATTACATTGCAGCTAATTCTAACGGACTGGCATACATAGATTACATTGTAGTTAATTCTAACGGACTGGTATACATAGATTACATTGTAGTTAATTCTAATGGACTGGCATACATAGATTCCATTGTAGTTAATTCTAACGGACTGGC
This sequence comes from Unio pictorum, assembly GCA_030141615.1. Lineage (NCBI taxonomy): Eukaryota > Metazoa > Mollusca > Bivalvia > Unionida > Unionidae > Unio > Unio pictorum. The sequence continues at coordinate 22,601,554 of JARLTB010000218.1, read as the reverse complement.
ATACATAGATTCCATTGTAGTTAATTCTAACAGACTGGTATACATAGATTACATTGCAGCTAATTCTAACGGACTGGCATACATAGATTACATTGTAGTTAATTCTAACGGACTGGTATACATATATTACATTGTAGTTAATTCTATCGTACTGGCATACATAGTTTCCTTTGTAGTTAATTCTAACGGACTGGCATACATAGATTCCATTGTAGTTAATTCTAACAGACTGGCATACATAGATTCCATTGTAGTTAATTCTAACGGACTGGTATACATAGATTCCATTGTAGTTAATTCTAACGGACTGGTATACATAGATTCTATTGTCAATTAGAATCAGGTTTAACTAGTTAATCAAGTAAAATGTAAAGAAGAAATTATATATTTTTTAGCTTTGAAACTTAAAAAAAAAATTATAGAGTCCAAAGGATCAAGAGTTTCTTTTGAATTGCTTTGAAATGTTTTCAACTTTGTCATTTTCTGGTAAATTTATAATAAAGGAAAAAAATAAATTCCTTGTTTATGTGGCATTTGATTAAATATGTTTTCCACATTGTTTTTACAACACTATAAGCTAGGCACTACTATCAGTTAAATTTAATAACGATGTAGAACTTTTCTGACAGCATTGTTAGTCATCAAACCAATATACATGGGGGAATAGCCTAGAAGGGAGCACAACCTTAATGATAACAGAATCATAAGATTGGAGAGTATAAATACAGATTAGGAGGATATGCATATTTAAAGCAGCATGCTTAGAAATGCATGTCGTTAGAAACGCCATAATGTAAAAAACATAAGCAGGACTGAATATGTGTTACAACAAACAACTATACATCATGTATTACCTTATATATACCAGCATTGTTTACAAGAACATCCAGTCCGCCATATTGCTTCTGTAGGAAGGCCTTAAGGTTCTGGATACTGGTAGAATCACTAATATCCAGTTGATGGAATAAAGGGTTCAGGCCTTCTTTCTTCAGATCCTCGACAGCTTTCCTCCCAAGACCCTCATTGCGGGCTGCAAGTGATAAAATGATAAAACTAAACTGCATCTCAAATCCCATTTATTGTATTACTATGAACTTTAGAACCATTAAGTCAAGGTCAAAGCGATGAATGAGTGTTTCGTAGATTGATTTCCTCTTGCATTATAGCGAGATATACAAACGTGATTATAATTCACAACAGAGTGAATGAAATACTGGAAAATAAAAATAATTTAACAAACTTACAGCAAACATGGTATTACTGTGAAGTTTGCACCAAGGTCACATATGTTTGCAATAGTGTTGGCCCCAAGGAAAACAATTTAACAAATGGACACATGACTTTGGCAAAGTCACTCCAAATAATAAAAACATAATACAGGGAAAAGGGATGGAAATTAGCCCAGGGTCAAGTGACTTATGGGATAAAGAAACTATAAACAATTTGATAGATAAAACAAAGAATAAACCTGCAAAATTTCTCTTTATTGTTTTCAAACACAAACACTTACAGACCTATAGGGAGACAGGGAAGCAAACACTACATACACTATTAGAAAAACAGAGTGTCACTCTAAGGTGCTAACCAGTTATATATGCTGGGACAGAGCCTAAGGATGTCAACAAAACCAATGTTACAGGGCATGCAACAGTGTTGGTCCCTAAGTTATACAGGAGTGTTGGCCCCTAAGTTATACAGGAGTGTTGGCCCCTAAGTTATACAGGAGTGTTGGCCCCTAAGTTATACAGGAGTGTTGGCCACTAAGTTATAGCAGTATGCAAGAATGTTTTAAACTTAAAATATATTAAAATTATTTTAAAAACAAAAGAAAAACAGAAAAAAAAACAATAACAAAAAAATGATTTAATTAAATTATTCATTCTTGTATGTTACTTAATTATATAAATTATGTAAGGGGAAAGTACACATGAGGATGCCGTGGGGCTAAATCACATGGCGCCATGCGAAGTGAGCAGGCCTGTTATTCTAATGCACCTCTACTTCTCTGGATACTATATCCATACTTTCTCTGCATGTCTATCTCCCGTAATAGACATGGCTCCCATTAAAAGGAATTTAAACAATTTCGAAATTTTCGTACTCTTAATTAAATTAAAATAAGTGTAAGCCGACCCAAATTGAGACAGGAACTGTACAACCAAATAAATTCGTACAGATTCTGTCTCAAGGCAGACGGACCTAAAAATATAAATATTATTAGATAAATTGAAGCACACTAAATCTTTAAATAACACACTTCAATTTATACAAAATTCAAAATTAAATTAAATTATAATAAAATAAATAAAGAGAATGTCTTCCATTTAGAGAAGACAAAAAGTAAGACAACTGGTGATACAAATTTGAATGGAAAATGGCTATCCTTTACACAAACACAAAGTATATACTTTATATAGAATCACACAAATAGCACTAACACAAATAGCAAACACAAGGATAATAGGAGACCACTAGCCATGGTCAAAAATTAAAAAACGTAGAATACGAGTATGTGGGTAAGTCAACTCCCACCTAGTAAAGAACTACGTAAGATACACTAGGAATATGAAAAATACCCCTTAACAAATATATATATATATATATATATATATATATATATATATATATATATATATATATATATATATATATATATATATATGTGGGTGGCATTTGTCTGGTGCCCCCCCCCCCCCAAAAAAAATAAATAAATAAATAAAAAAATTAAAAAAAGAATGTTTTTCCGAATATCACAGAGGCATGCAAGGGTATTTATCCCAAGGTCATATGGGCATTCAAGAGTGTTGGCCCAAAAGTCATAGAGGCATGCCTGAGTGTTGCAGAAACAATTGTCTTTATCTAATAATGATGCATCACAATAAATAAATGGTGATATTTCCCTTTCAATGAGGGTCCTATACACCCCATTATATTATATTATTTTTCCATATTTCTCATTGACCTTAAACATATTTTGTTCCACATCCGTTAAACGTATTGATGGCCCCGTGTATCCCATTAAATAATGGCCCCATACATCCCATACAATGATAGTATCGTATCTTCCTTTAAATGATGGCCCCATACATCCTATTAAATTATAGTACCGTATCTTCCATTAAATGGTGACCCCTTACATCCTATTAAATTATAGTACCGTATCTTCCATTAAATGATGACCCCATACATCCTAATAAATGATAACCTCATATGTCCCATAAAAATGAGGATAACATATCAAGCTTCAGAAAAGGTTAACGGACTTGTTTTGCTGAAACGTCATATTTTTAAGAAGAAAAAATCTTCATACCAAATGAAAAATACAAATCAATTACGCCAAGCTGATACCACTAACTTATTGAGAGTTTCTCTAATTGGGTTATATAGTTTTTTTTTAGTTTATTTTTGTCGTTTTTTTTCCTAAATGTTTTACTCACGTTTTCGTTGATCCATTCTGCTGCATAATTTATTATATCAGTCTCTCAACCAAATATATTGTCAAGACCTACACGATATCGTGACCTAGGATCATTGAACTGGATCATTATAAATCTGTGTATGGTAGCTTGAGCATGTGAAAAGCAGTGTTTAAACATAATTATATCCATATCCCCTGAACACCAAGCCTGATAAATATTTCTCAGTGTATGTGTATCAACTCCATTAAATACAACTAAGATATTACAGTTATCTCTGATCACTTTCAGAATTTTTGTATATCTCCGCTCCTCTTCTGACATGAGTATACTCATTGTTCCCACTATCAAAATAAAGTCGTATGGATAACGTTCTTCTGCTTACCAGGGCCCGGCTATTTGGAACTAATTGCCCATTGAACTTAGACACAAAAGACACAGTGGTCCCTTATTAAGAGTGCTCTTACAACTCACCTTCTTCGACTGCAGGAACAAACTTAGAGACTAATAATGTTTTGTATCTTATATTTTTCAGCATGTTTGTATGTTTTCTAATTTCATGGTGTTTGTTTTGTTTTTTGTAGTCATTTCATTATAGATGGTGTATAGCGCTTAGAGCTTTTGAAGATTAGGCGCTATACAAACTCATCATTATTATTATTATTATTATTATTATTATTATTATTATTATTAACATAAATTATATCTGTATTTTTGTCTGCCTCGAGAAAATATTCTTGCTGGATTTGATTGTCCAGCATTACATCATTATATACTACAAGATTATTAATAAATTCATTAAGTTCATCAACACTCGGTTATAAAATGAATAATATCATCACCTTTATTTAATAATTTTGCAATCTCTTTAAGAACATCATATCATCACAGATCATTTACAGATGGTGCCACTAAATATAATTTATCCCACTTGAGCCATTTCCATTTCAAATTAAGGAATAGTTGTGTCTTTCCACTTCCAGATGGACATATTAGTTTTATCATTCTGATTTAAATTGGTAGCTCTGGATGTCGTTTGACTGGTTCTTTTTTTTGTGTCGCTGAGAAATCAATGATGTCCATGTGATACAAATATTATAGGCAATATAAATCTATACTGTGTTCGCTGTAGAGCATCCACACCAACAAGTGTATACATAACAACAATAACGAAATATAAAAGACACGCACTTACAGGTAAATGTGTAAAAATGGTACAAAAAATATAAATTTGTCTCCCTGACAAAAAATAGTTGGTGATATTCCTACTTCATTAGGAAATTTACCAAGAACTAATTAAATATCCAGGAGAAAGGCATCTTCCTGGATATAATTATTGCGGTCCTGGAACTGAACTTGATATTCGACTTGACGAACGAAATCAACTAAAATCTGGAGAGTATCCTGTACATGCTACTGATCAAGCAGGTCACGTTCATGGTATATGGTATACAAATAAAGATTTAGAAGAACGACATATTGCAGTATATATATATATATATATATATATATATATATATATATATATATATATATATATATATATATATATATATATATATATATATATATATATATATCAAGGAATCATTAGCAAATTAGTTGGTAAGACCCGCGATTAAAGGTAAACTAGTAATAAGGGCTGGTAATTAATCAACCGATTATTAAAAATAATGGAATCGATTTATTGTAGACCAAGAGGATAATGGAAAGGCAGCGGAATGATTAGTACACTGGCCGATACAGCAAATGTTACACGTTGCCGCTAAATCTTAGCACTACAAGCAATATTTCTAATTTATCTACCACCACCTAAACGAATTCAACACGCACATTGTGTTGTCAGAATGGCTACAGATTCGTTTCATATCAATAAAAAGTATTCAGGGTTGCTAGAACAACTGCATATCGGCACTTATGCATCATGGGGTGAATGGAGAATAAAACAAGAAAATATACTTAGTTTTTTTTAATCCGCCAACGTTGAAAATAAGGATATTTACTGCAGAAAATATCAGATATTAAAGTTATCTTCTGCACCGTCAGTGTATAATCCCGTAGCTAGACATGAAAGAGTTTATCTTAATGAACCTGGAGGTTCTGGTAAAACAACTCATGCGATTGAACTATTCCGGAATTTTGATATGGTCTTTTTAATCCCTTTACACAGACTAGCAACAGAAATGAAAGAAAGAAATATTAAATCATATACTTATCACAAATAGCAGCAGAGAGGGTGAATCCGACAACTTTTCAAACAAAACTCGATTTTAACCGTCAAAACAACAAATAGACCCTTCCTACGAAATCTCATGTTTTAACCAAAAAAAAAGAAAGTCTCCATTTGCCAAACAGAGCCTTAGTTATTTTTGTCTGAAACACGATCTTGCAGGAGGCTTCGAAATGGGTAAAAACTCACTCCTATGATTTCAACCGAATATTTTATCAAGTCCGATACGATATCGTGTCCTCGGGCTTAGGACTTTACAAACAGACTAATTTGTAAAACCTCGCCTTGTAGATCAATTAGATTATTAGACTGGTCAGTGAGTTTAAAATTGATTCTGGTTAATGAATCATTATGACACCGCATATAGACTGGATTAACCGGAGACTCGATAATTAGAAATCCTGGAGGAGCTGTTGGTGCAAATGAATACAGAATATATCCCTGCTGAGCTTGATTTGATCGTTCGAGATTTATTTGATAGCTTTCTTCGATAACATCACATACTAAATTCAATGCAATCACCGATGAAATATTCACATTTTGAGGAGCAATATGCCTGCCGCCACCATCTGGGTCATTATTATGTGTCAGGATAGTTGTTTTTTGTGCTGTTTTTTTCCACGCGTCATGGATTTTTTTGAAACCTTCATCGATGGCATCATTGAGAGATTTTTTTTAGTTCTGGAACATTATATCCATGAATTTTAAATTCTGGAATAGCAAAATCGGCGATTCCGTATGTAAACATAAATGACCTTGTAATGTCTTTGTTCTTTAATGTTTCTTGAATAATTTTCGAATGAACTGTTTCCATGTCATCGATGATTTTGTTACCTGTTTCTACGACGCTGATAAATTCATTTCGGGTTAGAGTACCGGATTTAAGAGATGGCAACAACAATGAAAAATCATTATTCATCGCTGTGAAATTTTCAGCGATTCTATTGCGTTGATTTTGATTGTAACTATCATCGCTGAAATCTTTTGTTTCCGTAAAAACTTTCAATTCGTTGTATTCTTTATAACTTTTTACTGGATTGTCAGATTTTATCCTGTCGGTGATATAATCAGTTTTTTGTGGTTCTGGTAAATTAACGGTTTTCCCCCCGGGTGGTAATTCAGGCCATCCTAGTACGGTTCTAATAGAACTCTGATAAATATCTACGACATAATTTGGTGAGTTTATTTCAATGGCAGATGATAGTGTTGGCTCATGAACCGTTATAGCTATTTTTGATTCTTTTCCAGTAATCGATTTTATTCTACGTTGCAATTCAGCATTGATTTGTTCAATTTGGTATGATCCGGTTGGTATCGAAACAACGTTCCAGTCTGGGGTTCCGTCGGGTTTATTCTTACACGAAAATACCAGTGAATTATTGGGTTGTTGACCACCAAATGATTTTGATCTGATATTAGGTCAACTGTGATACACTCGTAATTTTGCTAGCGCGATTTCCTTCACGGGGACTGGGATAGGGAAATTCACACTGAATTCTGGATTCGTTGAGGTTATTGAGATCATACTTGTTTGTACTGGGTTTGTGTTCTCTACTATTCGTTGAAGTAATTCCTGCGGTGTCGTCATTGTTATTATACTGTTGTTGTCGCTCTAATTTTGACATCGCAGAATCATAAATACTGACCATCGCTGAGAACTCACTCTCTGATATAATTGTATCATCGAGCGATGACAATATCAACGAGGATAATTGCGAGTATGCAGTGGACACAACATGAAATCTAATCACGTAGTCTTGCAGTTTACTCTGGCTGCATGATGATATTTTTTTTGTTACTATCGAAATTATTCCCGCGATTGTTGTTGCCGCGGATATGCAAACTGGAACAGCTATCGGGGCAATCATTGTCACTGAAGACAGTATAATACCAGCTCCGGTGATTACACCACTCACAGCGTACACGGTAACATCAACTGCGGTGATTCTTCGTTGGTATTTTTTTATTTTTATTTGATACTCCTCAGTGAGGGTTTTGAGTCTATTTTGAAATTCTCTGACCTGATCATAGCGATATTGCAATGATGAAATCATTTTATTTTTAAATCAGTTTACGATTTCAATTGAAACCGTTATTTACTTAAATCCGCTACGAATTCCAAATACCACGTTGTTGAAACCCTAACCAAATTTTTATCAGTAGATGTTATCGTGAACTTTTCAGTTGTATCCTTGTCGATGATCGTTGAAATTGTATTGTTGACCCCGGATGAACTCGACGATGAAATATTAAATTGAGTCGTTGTCACTAGTGTTAATCGATAAATACCCTTGACAATTGCAGTGATATCTAATTTGTTGTTTGTAGGTGTCCACGCAAATGATCCGTGTTGGATCGTGTATACTACGTTGTTGGTTTTCTCATGAGGAATTTTTGTTTTTTCAATGATTGTTATCATCCTCGAAAAATCATTTTTGATTGCTTCGATGAAGTTTTTCGTCCCATCGATGGATTTTTTAATATCAGGGAGTTTTATTTCAATTTTATCCAACGGGGTTCCAATAAATTTATCCACGATGTTTCTACGAAAATTTGAAAACTGTTTTCCGTTATCTTCAATTCTAGATTGAAGTGTTGTTAGTTCCAACACAGAATTTTTTAACTCATCGTTGAGAGTTTTTAATCTATCTGTAATCGTCGAAAAAAGTACACCCGGTTTGAGTTTACCCTGATCGGAAAATAACACAATAGTATCCTCGATTGCGTTTCGTTGTTTAACTAAAATATCATCCAACGACACATTACTAGTTTTCAATTTAACCTGACGATCTTGAAATACAAAAAAAATTTCTTCAGTTGTGATTGATGGAGTTAAAACTGGCATCCATAATGCTAGTTTTGTTAAAATGACTTTACCATCAGCAACACCAGCATCACGCCAGATTGCATCATTATCAGTACCCTTTCGCACAAGCGCTACTGTATGCTTCGCTCCATAAATAACTTTTTGGACGTTTCTACAGAATCCAAAAATATGAAGTGGAATCGCACATGAAAATTGTCGACGCTGTCCATGCAACGTTGCTACGCGTGTTGCAAACCCTAGGTTATAGTTAGTGATATTATTTATGACATCAAAAGTACCAGCTGGTCTTGTATATCCGGCTGGTGCTGGATCAACTGCGGTAGTTTGTGTTACCTTTACTCTAGAATACTGGACGTGTTCAGGGTAATCAGTAATATCCTCAGAAAACATCATAGATGGACCCGCTGATCTTGTATAATCATCAGAATATCTCGCTAACCCTATGATTGTTGTGGCAACATCAACTTCACGGTCAATGGATTCAATTTCTTTTCCATCAATGAGATATCTTGCACTTTCAAATAACGCCATGATACCGTTATTAACAAAACCAACTTTGATAGTTGGGTTATTGTCATATGGTGTATTAGCAGCTACATTTGTTACAAGTTCTCCTTGTACTTCAATAAATGCCTCACACGGTAGAAAATATTTACTGGTATCATGAACTTGAAGTTCAATTCGCGATCGGAGATCTGGTTGTACTGCGTGATAAGAATAAAATTGAAAATCGCGTACAGAATCATTCTTGAGCACTGGGGCATCCATATCAAATGCTGGATCAGGTGACCGTTTGAACATTTTATTGTATTTATCATAGTCTAAATCGTGAAATCCGTAGGATTTTCATCGTAAAAGATTTTTCATCGTCGTGTTTTTTTTAAAGCCACTTCCCGCTATCACGTTTGCTATCATGTTATTTTGGTCACTCGGAATCACCAGCGATGCTAATATTTCATCTACTGCGTTATTTATTATTTCACTAACACTTGCAGGCATTTCCGCTGTAGATGGTAATATGCTCTATAAACCGGAAACCGTGAATTAACTACATAGACACTGGCTGGTTTATCATGATTGTAGTGTATGATCATTATTTGAAATTATAAACAATTTTTCAATTATAAATCACTTGATCATTTCAATTATAAAACACTAGTGTTTTCAATCACTATGATACCCACTTTCCACTAACTCGCCAATGAAATCTCGATATGTTTTGATATCCATGATACCGCCTTGAAATAACCGTCTACAGATATCAGCTGCTTCATTAATTATTTCCGGTGAGTTATTTCCAGCTCGGAACCCTCCTACAAGAACATCTAATCGTGATATATCATTGATAACACTATCAGGACATACCCCACTGGACAATCCCTTCCCGCTATAACCAGTTGCTTCATCCATTTTTTCTAAATCCGTTTCTTGTAAATAGCTAAAATCATCATCATCATCAAGTGGTAGTTGTTGTTGTTTTTTTAGGAGAGAAAGATATTTTCTTTGCAGGTTGCTGTCGCTTTCCTTGCAATTTTCGTTGTTTTAGTTCTTCATATCGTTTATACACTGTACCCACCGCATTGATATATTCAATGTATGATGCACTATCTGTCTTAATTTGACTTTTTTTAGTTTTGATTTTGTAGAATATATCAGCCCAGTGAGTTATACTTCTAACAAACTTGTGATGTTCTGGTTTCAACATTTTTTTTCTGTTTTCATAAGTCGCAACAACAAGCGCAGGAATTTCTGCTGAATCAGTCTTATCAATTGCTGCTAACCCTTCCTCGTTAAATCTCACGCGTAAATCATCTACTGTTCTTTTTGATTCAGGTGTCTTAGATTCCATTTTTTGTACAGCTTGTTTTGTTTGTTCAGTTTCCGCTATTTTTTCAAGTTCACCAATAAGAGATTTTCCCGTATCTCCCCGTATAGCACGCTCTACCCCGTACGTTGCTGTGGTTGCTGGTTTAAACAATTCTTCAGATCCCGCAGCAAAATCAGTTTGTAAACTCTGTCGTTGTTGCAGTTTATTCCTTACAGAGTCGCGAATTGGTATAAATCTCTTAATTGCATCTAGTCGTTCACGAGCCAATCGGGTCGTTAATGCTTCATTGACCATTATTAAAAATCGTAGATTTCAATTGTAAAACAATTTTTCAATTGTAAAACAATTTTCCCCATCGATGATTAACTAATCGGAACCATCCATTAACGGTCCATCAATTTTTTATTCAGTGTGAAATATTTTTTATTCAGTGTGAAATATTTTTATTTTTTATTCAGTGTGAAATATTTTTATTTTTTATTGCTGTGAAATATTTTTATTTTTTATTCAGTGTGAAATATTTTTATTTTTTTATTCAGTGTGAAATATTTTTATTTTTTATTCAGTGTGAAATATTTTTATTTTCTATTGCTGTGAAATATTTTTATTTTCTATTGCTGTGAAATATTTTTATTTTTTATTCAGTGTGAAATATTTTTATTTTTTATTCAGTGTGAAATATTTTTATTTCTATTCAGTGTGAAATATTTTTTATTCAGTGTGAAATATTTTTTATTCAGTGTGTGTGAAATAGTTTTTATCCAGTGTGTGTGAAATAGTTTTTATCCAGTGTGTGTGAAATAGTTTTCACTCGCTATGTGTGTGAAATTATCGATTTTTATTCAGTGTGAAATAGTTTTTATCCCGTGTGTGTGAAATAGTTTTCAATCGCTATGTGTGAAATTATCGATTTTTTATTCGCTGTGAAATATTTTTTATTCAGTGTGAAATATTTTTATTTTTTATTCAGTGTGAAATATTTTTATTTTTTATTGTGTGAAATATTTTTTATTCAATGTGTGAAATATTTTTATTTCTATTCTGTGTGAAATATTTTTATTTCTATTCAGTGTGAAATATTTTTTATTGCTGTGAAATATTTTTATTTTTTATTGCAGTGAAATATTTTTATTTCTATTCAGTGTGAAATATATTTTATTGCTGTGAAATATTTTTATTTTTTATTGCTGTGAAATATTTTTATTTCTATTCAGTGTGAAATATTTTTATTTTTTATTCAGTGTGAAATATTTTTATTTCTATTCAGTGTGAAATATTTTTTATTCAGTGTGATGTGAAATATTTTTGTTCAGTGTGAAATATTTTTTATTCGCTGTGAAATTATCGATTTTTTATTCAGTGTGTGTGAAATATTTTTTATTCAGTGTGAAATAGTTTTTATTCACTGTGTGTGAAATATTTTTTATTGCTGTGAAATATTTTTATTTTTTATTGCTGTGAAATATTTTTATTTTTTATTCAGTGTGAAATATTTTTTATTCAGTGTGAAATATTTTTTATTCACTGATTTTGCCTGTTTTTCACTGTTTTTTGACAGTTTTGGTGGTTTTTTCATTGATTTTGTGCCATTTTGGTGGTTTTCAGTCGGGTCAAATAGTCGATTTTGCATTGGATTTTCCATAGGGAAAAGCTGTTAGGATTCATATTTGATGATTTTTAGCCATTTTTCATCAATTTTTGTCTGTTTTCATCGATTTTTAGCCATTTTTTGATAATAAAAAAAAAACTCAGTAGGGTAAAGTAGTCGATTTTGCATTGGATTTTCCATAAAGAAAAGCTGTTATTTTTTATTCAGTGTGTGAAATATTTTTATTTCTATTCAGTGTGAAATATTTTCACTGATTTTATGCCATTTTCAATCAAAAAATGCTAAAAAAAATGAAAATCTCTTTGAGATTTTACGGTCAAGTAGACAATTTCAATCAAAAAATGACAAAATCTCTTTGAGAAGTAGACAATTTCGGTCAAAATCGTTCATTTTCTTGAATTAACGCTCGTAGGTTTCTAATTTTAGAATTAACCTCCATTTTCAATTCATATTCGTTACCCAATTCTTTTCGTATTCCCTCTACGATAGTATATAATGGGACGAACACACTTACTTCACTGGAAAATGCAAGAGAGTCCCGAATAGAATTCTGAATTTTTTTGATTAGCGCATATTTCTTTGGAAGCATATACCTGTTATTGTTAACTCCGTATTCTATATCCTGAAAATCTGACACAATTTGATCAGGATTTAACCCATCTGATAGCATTATATCCTGACTTTTCAATTTTAAAATTTCAGCTATAATGCTCTTCATTTTTTCAGAATTCATATTCTATAACAATTACACATTTCTAAATGAAAAATATGACGCATCATACATAACTAAATTGAATTTTTTGTCCACTCTTTTTTGAAATCCCAGATCGATAAATCCCTTCTGCAACGAATCGTACAGAAGATCGAGAAATATCGAAGTGCCTACCGGCGCTAGCTGTCTATTGAAATATTTTTTCTTCGTTAGTTGCCGCATTAAAAGATTTTACTGGTTTCGCTTTTTTCGAGTATTTTCCAGTCCCCCCTCGTTTGGAATTCTCACTCTGTGTAACAACTTGCAGATTATCCAATTTGTTATTCTTTGGATTAGAATCCTTGTGATCAATAACAAGACCATCTTTGATCAATCCATTAAAACATTCATATACGAAACGATGGCAGTAATAATTCTTCCTTCCAGCGCGAAACTTCAAATACCCTTGATTACTCACAGCACCAACTGGTTTCTTCAGTCTACGGTTTCTTACAACACCATCACTGGATGCTTCATAATTTGTAATCAAGGGATGCGGTCTGAATTCTTGGTTCATTTGTATACATAATACTATTTGTCTAATTCACTGTTTGGTCTAATAATGAATCTCTCGATATAGTCTTGACGGGTTCTTATGATTTTATCCTTGATACCGACTTTGTCAGGGTCAGGGACTTTGTCAGGGTCAGAAGTTTCGATTGAAAATTCATATGATTTTCCATTTTTGATTCTTTTGTCATAATAACGCTTCAACTCCCTGTATCGCTTTCCACCACAACCGATACACAATTGTGATTTTCCCCTGACCCCAACCCCACATCGAATACAAGGTAACGGACCAGGGCTTCCACGTCGAAAACTTTGCATATGATACCCACAGAATTCATTTCTACATGATTTGTTACAAGGAGTCACTGATCCAATCATGAGCCATTTGCAATGATTCATTATACATAAATTCTTCATTTAAATACTTGTTTTAATTATAGTATGAAGGAGTTCAAGAGATTATCGAAAATAAAGCCCTGGAAAAATGTTAAATTCAATCTCGATAGAGTTTCTGATACACCCAAGAATAAAATTCCTAATAGTACCATGATTAGTAAAATCAGAGATTGTTTTAATGAATTCAAGCGTGATGGGGCATCTCACTGTTGGTCAACATTTCTAATTGATGGCCGTGTTGACGCTACCATGAATGATGAAAAAGCAGCAGGGATAATCTCACATCTTTCGCGTAAAAGGCATTTTTTTAGAATAAAATTCCTTATCCGTGACGACACTGGAGATTGGATTATTCGTGATAAATACGAACCAGTTCTCAAGGATAAAAAAACTGTCACTGTGAATCAAGATTCCAAACCAGGAATTTCGACTGGAATTGACAAACCATACTACGAAAGATCTTATCCTGTAACAGCAGTTGTTTACGGGATATATCCGTTAAATGACAAACGTGATATTGCAAAACTAGCACCCATGAAATATTCTTCGTCAAGGCTCAATTGTGTAGCAACACGAATAATAGAACACTTCACAAATGCATCCCGTGGAAATAAATTGACTGATCTACGACGAAAAAAAATAACCGAATGGGAATTAACGGTGAAACAGCATGGGGCAACAATTCAGGATATAATCAAATTAGAAAAATCATTAAGATTTCCAATATCAGTAACGACAATAACCGGTGAAGTATTATACGAATCGAAATATAAATCAAATGGAGCTCCAATACAAATTATTGATCATAACGAACACGCGTGGTCATCCGCAGTAACAATATTCCCACGGGATAAAACTGTAAAATATCTATCCCAAACCGGAGTTTTTTTCCGAGCAGAAATTATTTGATGCTATTTACAATTTGAGTAAAAAAGATCCTGTGTCGATGTGGCTTTTTCACAGTGCTGCAGACGATGAATGTAGATTTGATCAGTTTGCAAGACCCAACGGAGAATTGTACCGTACTGAAGAGCTACATAATCAAATGAAAAAACTAGCTAGTGAGTTTTCTCCAGAGAGTATTGAAGATCAATTATTAACAAATTGTTTTACACTTCCCTCGGTTGCAGCACATTTTGCTAGGAAGAAAAACGCGTGGAAACCAACGCGAAGTGAGTTTCTATCAGATGTCAGATTGAGCTGTCTTGAATACAGTCATGGAGGGTTATGGAATACAAAATATGACACTGAAACCGTTATTTCCGTTGATATGATTGCATGTTATCCAGGGAGTTTTCTCGGGTATGGAGAATGTAGCGAATATTTTAAACGATTTGGACACTCCACACACGAAATGACCCGTGTTGCGATTAATGGACCACTGCCCGATTTTGATTTAACAAGATTCGCTCGTGTAGTATCATTTGAATTGGCTACAGGACTTCATCCGTGTAGTTATGTTTTTATTGGTAAACACATGTCTGAAAAACACTGGATGCCAATAGTGTTGTTACGGTATATGATTGATTGTGGGATGTTAAAATCATTAATTGTCAGTGAAGCGATTATATCCTATCGAGCACAGAAATCAGTCTGGTTACCACAACCTGATCTAGAAAAAATAATTAGCGAACAGCGAAAACTGTTTCCTGATTTTAATGAACAACAAATCATGGATTGGTCTAAACAGCTATTTGAAATCAGAAACAACGAAGCAAAAGATCTTGGACGAAGAATAATCGGTAAATTTACTCAGGGTGGCAAATATGACAATACAAGATATTCTTCACGATTGATTATAGACAATGCTGAATACGATTTTGTAATCGCGGATCTAACGAATAAGGGCGTATATGTCAATCGTAAAGACGCATTTCTGTCCGATGGAACCAAATTGGGTACAATTGTTACCTACAACGATGGATACAATCCGCAGTATACACATTTGAGAGCTTCTATGCTCAGTTATGCTTCTATCAATTTATTTTCGATGATAAATAAATTTCCTAACACCGCAGTTAGAGTCGCCACTGACTCCTTTTACATAAACAGAGATGTGGCTGAATTTATAAGCAGTAGCAAAGCTACTGGCAACGAGAATTGGGGGTCATGGAGAATTAAGCGGGAAATGCTTCATGATTATATTCAATCAGCAGATGTTACAATTGAAAATAATTATTTAAAAAGCAATCAGTGTTCAGAATTTTCTAATGCACCACCGTTTTCTGATCCAATATGTCGATATAAAACAGTTTATTTAAACGGTTGTGGTGGGTCAGGAAAAACAACTCGGGCAGTTGAGTTATTTCGTGGGAAATCAAATATGATTGTGCTAACACCAACTCACAGACTTGCAAGAGAGATGATACAGCGAGGGGTAAATGCCTGTACTTATCACAGTTTTTTTTTCGATGGAAAAGAGATAAGTGGACTCCTGAGCGTATGGGCGAGAAATTTATTCCTGAAATCATCATTTGGGATGAAATAGACACAGTGTCATTAGATGTATTACAAATATTTCTTGAGTGGTTGTTATTGAAAAATACAAAAGTCGTCATGTGCGGTGATTACGGCCAACCCCCACCATTTGTCAGTGCATCCCCACATGAATGGCTAAAGGGTTTTGTAGACTATTATGAAGAAATTAACACGGATTATAGATCACTTGATAATGAATTAAAAGAATTTAAGAAACTAATCAGATTACAACCGGATAGAATCCAGTGTGAAATAGCCCGTGAAATAATTTCAGAAACTCACATGAATGAGTTTTGGGAAACATGGAGACCAAATGATTTGATAATTGCAAGTAGAAAAATAGTCAGAGACACACTTCGGATGAAGTTATTTGAAACGCATAAAAAAAATTTGCAACGCTTTCAGTACCCCTTTGTTATAGGCCATCGGATACACGAAAACAGAACATTGAAGTTGATATTCCAGGCTTGACAGAGTCAAGAAAACAAATTCTCGTATTAAATGATATTGTGCTGGTTGATATCAGCGTCGTCGAAAATGCATTGCGTGCAAATAAATCCCCATGGACGCTAGGTTACGCAGCGACGATACGTTCTTCACAGGGACTGACAATATCGGATACAATTGTTAGGATAGTAGATAATCGCATCGAATGGTCAAATTTAGTCTTTCTTGCAGTATCCAGAGTACGAAGAATAAATCAGCTTCGAAGAGTTGTCCTTGAAAATCTTACTAGTTAAGACCCAGCGGTGGTAATTGAGTATCCTCGGGTATCACTTGTAATTGTTGTCGAGTAAATCCTCGTTGAAGGGCAGTTGAATCCAGTTTATAAATTGCTGGTCTAGAAACGCTAGATCGTGTTATACTATATATCTTGTGTGCAGTAACACTCCAAATAGGATCAGTAGCCCTTTTTCTGCCACCTTCAAGCTCTCCTGGTTCGTATAAGTACCTAACAGTGATATTACTACCAAGAATTGGTTCTTTGAAATCTTTTTGTGGTTGTACGGGTATATACTTTTTTTTAATTGTTCTGGTAATCTCATTATTTAGCGCTGCAACTACCCCTGGTAACCTTTTGACCCATTCACGGGATCTTTTTTCTTGGATGAATTCTTTTGCTTATTGATATCCAAATAACCGTTCAGCAAGTGTCCGATTAAACCGTTCTACAATTGCCTGATCACGATGTAGCGCAGTATGCCCCGTCTGATGGTGACATTATGATTTTTCATTATTGATAACACTGCACCCTGAAATTCCTTGCCAGGATCAACTTGTAATAGATTTGGCCAGTGCAGAGGACCCTTTCGATAAATCCTTTCAAATGCAGAAGCCACTTCAGGTGATGATTTTGTTTTTAACGGTTCTGCTTCTTTGTATCGACTTGCAACATCAATTATGGTTAACGCGTATTTGTAACCACCATCATGCCGCAGAAATAATATATCAGCTTGATGAACTTCATTAGAAACGGTCACATCAAAATGCGAGTAGTGAATTTGTTTAGGCGGTGGTAGATAAATTCGCCACATAGCCTGTTTAGATAACCAATTAGCCGCAGTGGCCTTTTTCACTTTTGCAGCGCTAGCGAGTTTATTGATTGCTGATTTACCCCTCCAGTATCCTCTTGGGGAATAATAAATAGATTCCATGTTGTTATTAATTACCAGCGCCCAACATCAATTTACTTTACATAGCCGATTTTATCAAAAATGAAGCCAATTTTTCTTTGAAGGATTTATCAGGAATAGCATTTAATGCATGAATTAATTTCACATCTGCTAGATGTCTATGCTGCAAATTGCTGCTTTTATAAGCAACATCATGAACGTGACACGCCTTATCAATGGCGTTTATTGGTTCTTCACCGGGTTTGGGTTGGTTATGATTATTGAGTCTGATATCAAGTCTTGTTCCCGGTCCACAATAACTATACCCTGGAAGGTTTTTTTCTCCTGGATACTTTGCCCATGGGGTTCCAGGGAGTTTAGTTAGCTTGGCTGCGATATCACCTCCTCGTTTTTTTTTAAAGGTTCCTTGGGTTTACCAAGGGAAACAAATCTAAATTTCTTTTACTACATTTGTACGCATTTACCAGAAAGCGCTGATCGGTTATTTTTAGTTGTAATCGTCGTCAAGTCATCTGTGCCAGTACGCGCCTTACACTTCACACAATATAGATCCATAATTTATATATAACAGCATGAATATAATTGATTATTCAGCTACCCGACGACGGGAACCTATTAAACACCATGAAATGTTGCCGAATTCAATTAGAATGATTATAATCGGACCATCTGGAAGCGGCAAGACACAACTGCTACTTAATTTGATAACGAGATGGATGAAATGGAACAAATTGTATTTAATAGGCCCGAGTGTAGACGATCAGCGATGCTATGAAGTGCTAAAGGATTTTAACGAGAAAGCAAAAGAATTTCAAATCGATGATGATATCATTGAATTTATTACTGATATCAATGATGCACCGAGTATTGATTCCATCGACGGAAGTATTAACAATTTAGTCGTATATGACGATGTGATGTTAGATAATCAAAAAAATCCTGCTAGGATATTTTCCAGAGGCAGGCATAAAAGCACTGATGTGATATATGTTACTCAACGATACACTCAAATACCAAAAGTGATCAGAGATAACTGCAATTTATTGTGTGTATTTAACGGCGTTGATACTCATACACTACGAAATATTCATCAGACCTGGTGCAGCGGTGATATGAATCATAATCAATTTAGAAATTTCTTTAGTCACGCTCAGTCAATACCACACGGATTTGTGATGATAAATTTAGTAGACCCTCGGACGCGATATCGTATCGGACTTGATAAAATATTAGGTTGAAATCATAGAGGTGAATTTTTACTCATTTCGAAGACCCCTGCAAGATCGTGTTTCAGACAAAAATCACTAAGGCTCTGTTTGGCAAATGGAGACTTTCTCCTTTTTTTTGGTTAAAACATGAGATTTCGTAGGAAGGGTCTATTTGTTGTTTTGACGGTTAAAATCGACTTTTGTTTGAAAAGTTGTCGGATTCACCCTCTCTGCTGCTCAAATCCTTTCGATGGAAGGGAGATAAATGGACTCCTGAACGAATGGGTGAAAAATATATTCCAAGGATTATCGTTTGGGATGACATATTCATAGTGTCGTTTGAAGAAACATTTAAAACATTTCTTGATTGGATATATGTCGTTTGAGATCATATGATCCACCTTCGGTAATTTGTTTTACTGGTTATTGTTCTGCCGAGATCTTTTGAGATTTATTTTCGTAATCGGTTATATCAGGATTTTCATCATCAGAATATTTCTTTATTGTTGTGGTAACCAAGCTGTTTTCTGCGAATGATATGATATAATTGCTTCACTTACTGTCAGAAATATCAGTATTTTTACATCGAGTAAATATCGTAATAAAATTATTGGAGCCATATGTTTTGTGAAAAATGTTTGCCAACCCATACATAAAAAGTTGGATAAAAACCTTCGGCAAACAAAAATGACTCGAAACAAGCTAATCAAATCAAGTCAAAATCCAGTAATGGTCCATTTATCGATAGTCTGGTCATCTCGTGTGTTGGATGTCCAAATCTTTTAAAATATACAGAACACGTTTCTATTCCAAGAAAACCTCCGGTATAACATGCAACAATAGAAACTGAGATAACATTTTTATGATTTTATTTACTATTCCATAATCCACCGTGCCCGTATTTGACACAACTCGATATTATATCATCGAGAAAATCAAAATGATTTGGTTTATACGAATGTTTCTCTCTAGCAAAATGAGCTGCAACTAACTGAACTGTTAAACAATTACTGAGTAATTCTTAAGTGCCATTTTTTGCATATTTCAACGCAAGAATTTTAAATTTCTTCATGGAGAGATTATGTGGGATAAATAACGCCATTAGGACTGACAAACTTATCATAGTTTCCGTCATCAATACTCTGAAATAACCATACTGATAAACGATCGTTTTTGCTTATTTCGTTAACAAAATCAGATATGTTATCGTTATAAAATTTAACATTTCTATTTATATTAATCGGAGCTCCCTTTCTTTATAATATTTCGAATCATATAAAATCTCTCCTGTTTTTTGTTTGCGATTATTGGAAATTTTAATTCTTTTTCTCGTTCAGCGATGTCTTTGACAGACACTCCGGTATCTTTAACTATATTTATCCGTTAAACCATTTCCACGAGTCGAAACTGTAACATTTTCGCTCCTCGTTCGGCTACACAATTTAGACTTGACAATATCATTGTTTTTAAATTATTAACGCTGGGTGTATTATTTATCGGATTTAACAGTTACAGGTTAAGTTCGTTCATGATACAGTTTGTCCATACCAATCAACATTTCGGTTTGGAAGTTTGTACTTAATATAGCAATTGTTTCATTATAAAGGATATGATCGTGTTAGTCACGGATAATCCAAGTATTATTGTCTGTTTCTGCTAATACAATAAATTTTACTTTAGAAATATATTTTCGATTATCGAGATAATTAAATATCGTTGGTCGTTCATTGTAGCATCGACATCATTAGTATCGCGTATGATTTTGAACGTAAACCACATATGAGATGCGCCATCTTCTTAAAATTCTTTCTTCATGTCATGACTACTATAAATCGAAGTTTTATGGTGGTAAAAATCGAGAGATGAAAAGATATTATGATTTAAAAAAATAACACCGAAATTAATGACAAAGCTATATGAACCGCTGAAGATTATCTATCGGGATTTTTAAAGTAATGATTAAAACAAATAATCAATGAAACAAATAATATGATTATATATTTTAAAAATGGAAAATGAGTTTGTGAAGCCTCCAATCATCAAGAATTACGAAGCATCTCGCCAAGGTATTATCAGGCCCTATCGACTAAACAACAGTCGATACTGTCACTAATATTGGTTATCTCCAAATTAATATTATTGGAAATAAACATTACTTCCCCCATAAATTCGTATTTGAGTGTTCGATTGTTTTCACGGAGTAGTTGAAGAATAGGCCGATAAATCAGCCCTTCACCCGTTACGATTTTGATGTTGGGGTGAGGGGCTGATTTCACCTATTCATTGAAACCTGCAATTATCTGCAGACACTTTTGTCTGCACGTATCAGCGTAAATTTCACACACTTACCGGTATTTTTCGCGGCTGTTAAGCTCACGTCGGCTGAAGGGTTCTTTTTGCGATATGTACATCATATTTCCGAATCAAATCCTACGTCTGACAACTTGTAGATCCAAGCAGAATAACACAACCCTATGATACCGTTGACATTTAAGTTTCGTGATCACCATACTAGACAGCAACCAATCCGATGCGACTTCCGCTCGTTCGCTCATTCGAAACACTCGGTACGCTTGTCATGTGACTCGGTTGTTATGCTGGAAAGCGCCAAAGTATGATGGACGAAATAATTGCGGGTGTTCTTGACGAATTGGGCTATGACGTGATATTAAAGGTGGAACAACAAGAAGCATTATTAAAATTAGTTGAGGGAAAGCATGTTATTGCTTTTTTACCCACCGGATTCGGGAAAAGCCTGATATATACTCTTTTCCCTATCATCAAGAGAAAGGTAACGTGAATTTAAGAAATGTTGATAAAATGACATTGCTCTTTATTGAGTTAGGAGTTATTTGTATGTGAGAATAGTGATAATCGATTGGGCGAGTTGTGTTGGTGATACTAATAATATTTATTTGTGTTTTATGCCACTGACCCAAGATACATATCCATACATCATGTGGTACAAAAAAGATGTCATAGTCACAAGTGCGTAACAAAAGAACATCGTAGTTATAAGAAGTAATATACATAAAAGTAATAATTATTGCATTTTACAGGTATAAGTTATATAGTTATATACTGCACAGTATTCAGACAATGGGATTTAAGTGTGACCATAAAAGCTGTGGAGCAAGATTTGTGATGATCTAAAGTATTATGTAACAGGAGTCGTTGATAAAATTATTATGATTATTATTGACAGTATGACATTATCCTTTTTTGGATTAATAGGATTAATATGAAGTTATAATAATTTCTTTTGTACTTTTCATAGTTTTGATATTTAAATCTTGCCAGTGTTCATTGGAAAGTGTTGGATTTATGGAATGTTAGACAGAATCTTACTGATTATGCCATTTCTCTTGGAGACCTAATATGGGATGTTTTGATTCATATAAATTATGAATGCCTTCTACATTAAAACATAATTACCACACAATTCATGAAAATTCTGTATCAATCTTCATAGCATTGTTAAATGACAGCGTTCTTTTGTTTTATTCTTATTAATGAATATAATAAATTATTCAAGTCTGTGTTTTTGTCTAGAAAATTTAAATAGTAATAACACATTGACAACATATAAAGATGATCACATAACAGTTTCTGTATATTATCATTGTGATAAGGCTAATACTGGTGCATGGAAGCCAAAAAAATTAAATGTGACATTGTATTAAAAAAATGATAAAGTACAATTCAGAATTTTTTTTTTTATAAATGCATGAAATAATAGTTTTCTGTTCTTTTGATCTTGACTTCAGTTGACCGGTAAGCACCAAACAGTGCTGGTTATATCACCACTACGGGCCTTGATGTTAGACCAACAGGCAATAATGAAGACACACAGCATCAAAGCCCAATGCATTGTAAAAGACATGCCAAAGGAATCCATTCAAGGTAACTTTCCATTGACAGTCATGCATATATAAAATAGTATGTGTAAAGGAAAATGATTTATTAAAATTTGGCACAAAAATTTATGCAAACCAATTAATAACTTTCCACAAAGTATCTAATATACTAAGAGATTTATGGTGATGTTGATTTCTGTCCTTATTACATACCAATCAAGGTAATACAAATAATTATTGAAAGAAATAAATCAACTGTTATATTTAGCATGGGATATTGTAATCATACACTAATGGTAGACTATCTTTATGCAAGAAACCTTAAGTTATTTTGGTGCAAGAAGTAGTTTCTTCATTCAGATCTGTATTTATCTTAAACATAACCTGTTTTATATTTTTGTTATTCTTTTACAAAGACAAGATGTAGAACAAATCTATTACACAATCATAATGTAAAAACTGTTAATGTATGAAAAGGATAGTAATCAAATTTCACATTTCTACAGATATCAAAAATGGAAATGTAGATGTTATTCTGGCCAGTCCAGAGGCTATCATGAAGAAGGAATGGTTACAGATTGTACATCAAGAACCTTTGTGGTCACAGCTATGTCTCCTTGCTTTTGATGAGGCTCACTGTATTTCACAATGGTGATTATTATATTTTTTATACTCAAATGTATTGTACAACATAATAGAATACTGTGTAGCAGAGTCTGTCTTTCGTTTATAGGAGTTAAATACAATATTGTCCCTGTTTCCATGCAGTAAAATTCTTTTATTTAAAGACTTTGAGGTGTGTATTTGAAATCAGATAAAATAGCTCTCTAAATTCAAATGAGACATTATGAAAATAATATTGCAGGAAACAAATACTACCTATGAATCTGAATCATACAAAAATTGCATGTACTCGTGTAGCTCTTAGTGCCTTGGGTCATTTACTTCAAGTTCAGTACAATCATTCTTATAGCAAGTTTAATTATTCCATAACAGGGGACTTGACTTTAGAACGGAGTATAGAAAAATGGCTGAGCTGGTGACTCATTTCCAACACATTCCATCTCTTCTCTTTACTGCCACAGCAACAGAAAAAGTGGAGAAGGATTTGAGGACTCTACTTGCACTTCCTACTGGGGACACATATACCATTGCCAGACTTCCAGACCGGTACTTCATTCTTTTATTTAACATCTGTTCTATGATTTTTATGACCATTCACTTTCACTTATATTTTAAGTATTTTGTTTGTTTGTCTGTTTATTACTATTTCAAGAAATATGTAAATTATTGTACAAACCTGTCTCTAGCTGTATTTGCCTGAAATAAACCCCAACACCACAGTAAAACTATACATTGGTTGTGGATATTTATAACATTACACACATCTTACCGACCTATTCACATGCTATTAAACTTTTATCTGATGAAGAACTGACATACAAATAAAAACAACTACTAGCAGTGGTAAGATGTAATAATCAAGGGATACTTGAGTAGAAATAGGGTTAACACATTATTTAGTTTTGTTTTGTTTGAAACAAATAGGGGAAATGTAAGTTGTTATAGCATAACTTTTATAATATTCAACACATACTCCCATAGTGGTAATACACACACCCTTCCCCACTGTTGAAAACCTCTTATATTCAAGCAAGGTACAAATTTCATTCTCTTCATTCTACATGCATATTTTACCTATCTAAACTTGCCACCTCTCTTATCAACCGTTTGCTGTCTGCTTAAAGTGACTGCACTTTTTGTAATGCAGTGTTCAGTTTTCTTGTGATGAATTCCAACAAATTATAAATAGTGATCATGGGCTTTCTGTCCGATAAATATGAACATTTAAACAGACACAAACAAAATTAGTGAATAAAGTAAATGTAAGGTGAAACAAAATGTCCTGACTTGTATTTGTTTCTTGTGCAACATAACACTAGTATTAAAAAAGTGTTTCTCTTTCAGACCTAATATCTACATACATATGGAGAAGTGCTCAGAGAAGTATGAGGAAGTGCTTGCATGGTTGCCACAGCATGTCATGTCCAGGAAGGAGAAGTCCCAGAAGATAGTTGTCTATTGCAAAAGCATGAGGGATTGCCAGAACATTTTTATGTGGCTCATGGAAGACTTGGCAGAGAATGCATACAAGGATAAACAGCCAGCTTCCAATAATCGTCTAGTTGAGATGTTCCACAGTAGGACAGATAACGAATCAGTGACTAGAATTCTGGAAGATTTTGTGAAACTGCAGGGTTCCATCCGAGTTCTTATATCTACCGTTGCCTTTGGTATAGGAATTCAGGTTGAGGATATAGATGTTGTAGTACATTGGGGGGTTGAAAATTCAGTTCTCTCCTATTGGCAAGAAGTTGGAAGATGTTCTAGGGATGGGCGTAAAGGACTTGGATTATGTTACATATTTCCTATGTCTCTTAGCCGCTGTTCAGATGAATATATGAAGAAGCTTTGTAACACATCTGACTGTCTGAGACGTTGTGTGCTGGAACAATTCCTTCTCTCCAACATGGACCAATCATCTTTACCATCGTCCAGAATGTGTACTCAAGAGGATTGTGATTGGTGTGAATGTAAAGCCTGCATGTGTTGTGTTAACTGTATGTACAGATGTGGATGTGCATGGAAAACCTGTGAATGTCATTGATCGGTTGTAGAGTTCTGGTTGAAATACATATTAACAGATTGGAATGTGCCCTATGTGTAATTCAGTGAAACATTACAGTATTCAAGGCTCTCTAACCTAATTTAGAACAAATTACTACATAAGATTGGTTTAAAGTTATCTTTTTATACTTTTTTTATGGTTTAACGCCATTCTGCAGCACAATATAGGCTATACATGGCGGCCAGTATTAATGGTGGAGGAAGAAACCGGACACACACCCCCCCCCCCCCCGAAAGAACCACCGATCCACGAGAAGCTAATAGCAAGCTTTCTCACATAACTACATTTGCCGAACCTTAGACTCGAACAAATGCAGACAGAGGTGAGATGTCAGTGGTCCGTAACGGACAGCGCTTTAGCCCACACAGCCACTCGGGGCCCCTTTTAAAGTTATCTGCTTATATATATATTTATATATATATATATATATATATATATATATATATATATATATATATATATATATATATATATATATATATATATATATATATCAATGCAGGAAACAAATACTAACAATGAGTCATACAAAAATTGCATATACCGGTACTCATGTACAGTAACATGTATATATTATTTTACCATTTTAAGTGGATTTTGATGTAACTCAATGATGTTTCAGCACATACTGGGCAATATAACACTGAAACTACCATAAGATGAAAAATGCATAGAAATTTGATTGGCATATCATCACATTCAAGGCTTACTACATGAACTGGTGACTAACAAGTGGACTGCACATAATTCATTGACACATCATTCTGTTGGAAACAAGCTGACATTTAAGAAAAAGCTGATTAGAAGTACATGTTTAAAATATGCCTAGCCATGTGCTCCACTTTCCATTCCAGACTTCCTAGACATTATTTAATTGACACGTCAACATATCGTGACTGTATAATCCCATATATTACAGTGGATTTGGACTGTATTAAATTCAATAACACATCAGCACATTCTATGCTAAAGAACCTAATGTAAACTATATATTACATGTACTTGTAAATAACAAATATATATTTAGTTTACAGTCAGTCACAGATACATCAATACATTCTGTGTGATATAACATGGTGTAAACCAACAAGTCTGGTATGTCTTCTCTGCAAAAGCCATCCATAACTCACATGTTGTAACACTGGGTATTAGTAGATTAAAAAGAGTATGAATTTATATACTTAATGTTGCAAATAAAGTTGTCTCAATCAACTATAATCTCCAGTCTTTTGCTCATTTTCTTTAGATGCTTCTGAATCCTTTTCTTAAACTCTTCCGTTTGATTAAATGTTGATACAGAATGAATATCAGGGAATGCTGAGTGACATCTTCCTGAGATAAACTCACAGCATTTGTTGTCTAAGATGATTTTCACAAGGTCCTCAATATCAGCATTCCTCCTCACAACACCTTTTGATCGCTTGAAATTGCCACGGTTAAGTATCTTGTGATCAAAAACATACTGAAGTGTTTTCTTTATCCCCACCATTTAACTGTGTCTAGCTATGGTGTCATCAGTCAGATTTCCACTGGCAGTCTTGACAGCCTCCTTGTATTCTCTGTTGAAAAATTCCATTTGTAAGTCCATTTCAATATTGTGTCCTTCTTTCCCTGCAGTATTAACTGTTCTGTTCCATCGAAGTTGGTGTGCCAGACGAGAGGACACTCCACCATTTAGTGCACTTAAAAGATTATAGCCACATACAAAGTACTTGGGGTGGTGCTGATCAAAGAACTCTATCATATCATGCCTCCAGTGGCTGATTATTCTATCTCCATCTCCTTCCCTGATAGCATCATGACGGGCCATTTCTCCTAGACCTCTCCATAAAAGAGCCTTGGAGTATTCAAATACGTGATCCTGCTTTGAGTTGTAGTCTTTGTTACATTTTGTTGACATGACCTCACACTGTCCAGAGCAAAACCACTCATCAGCTGGGACATCATTGTCACTTAACCCCAAACATGTGAGATGAAACCATCTTCCTTTAGGACAACTGTAATTATCACAACATATAAACTCTTCAGTATCACTCTCTAACTGGCACAGGCCACAATAGCTGGAATCAGCATTACAGTCTTGTAGCTCTGGAGGATGGAATCCTAAGGTTGCCACTTTCTTTGCAATAGACTGAAAATAGCACCATAACTTTCAATGTCTTTGGGAATATGGTCTTTGTCTATCATTGATCTTGAACTGGCTATGACATAGGCCTCTGTAGCAAAGCGTAGTAAATCGGTGGCATAATTGAAGCAGGAGCTGGTTTTGCTGTTGACATTGTGGTGCCTGTATCTGTTTCTAATATAATATAACGTGCCCACATCACGTGCACTTTGGGGTCTATACATCAGCTTGAATGTATCCTGCAAAAGAAAGGTTTTGGGTCTGTACTACTTATATATTGTAAATATTTGTTGGGTATGATAATTTGTCAAAAGTAAGATTGGTACATCTGGAGATTTTGTTTATAATGACTTGGAAATAGGATCAGATATATATGCATATGCAAATAAATGTTGAACAAACGTCCTTCCAGTATGTTTTTTGAGGCCTTGTCAGGGAGTTTTACTAGATGAATTGACAAGTCAGAATCAGCATGCACCCTCTGCAAATATTGTCTAATTAATTTATAAAACAACATCCCAATATAAAATTTTTGTGTTATACTTTTACTTAATACTAAATAATAATTTTATTTCAAATATATGAATGTGGATTAGTTTTTAAATGCTTTCTTACAATATTAGATTTAATAACGGTGTTTAGGGCATTCTAGTTTACACATCTCGAGAATGAAAAAAGTTCCATTCAGCTTTCATATCATATTCATTTCTTTATACAGAATGTAAATAATGCTATAGATAAGCAGTCCTCATCATTATTAGTTAATTGTAAATGAGACCACATGAATCCATGGGCATATAATATAATTTTGCATAGGGAGTTTATATTTATAATTTATTTCATTTCAATTAAGTCTTGATCCTTTATTATAACAAGGAATATTGTACTTCTTCTGATCAAAAGATATTCAAATACTAGAAAAAGCATATCAACAATTAAAATTTGTGGAAACTGAATTTTAAATAGCAATCACATATATTGTTTGCTTCCTATTTCTACCTCTAATAGTATGCCACGTTTGTGCCACTCCTGTATTGCTGGAACAAGCCCTTGTAATCGGTCCTACTTGGATCCCCCATTGATTCTCGCAATTTGTGCATCATTTGCCCTTTCACAACTGAGGGCATCCCCATAAAGAATACATGATACTGGGTCCGAGTCCAATCTTCCTGGGACATATTGTTGATATTCTACCATGATATCAACCATATCTGCAATTTTGGTCTCATCCTTTGCCAAAACACCTAGGGGAATCTGTAAAAAAAGATGGTGAAATTTTATTATTGTGTAAATAAACATTCAAATATAGTCAAAACAAAATGATTCTCTGTGCCAAAAATGGTTGATTGAGACTAGTTTGTACTTAATTAAGTACAATCAAATGCAAATAATAATTCAGACTGGTTTGTATCATATACAATCAATTACAAACATTAAGTGACTATTAAATTAATATCCTCAAATAAACTATCTAAAACTTTGATCTTCTTCTAAGACATCAAGCCTATCACATTACTGAAAAAGGGCCTCATCTCTTCCTCAGTACCAAAGGACACCAAGCAATGTAAAAGATGAAAAGTATTCATTTTGGGAACTGCATAACTAACTGCAAGATGATTTTTGCTTTGATCAGCTTCAATGTAAATAATATATGTTCTTAATTTGTCACGAAGTGTCAAAATTCAGTATATATATATATATATATATATATATATATATATATATATATATATATATATATATATATATATATATATATATATATATATATATACTTACAACTTTGCTCTTCTGTCCAAGTTCTTTTGAATATGTATGGGGGATGTGGGCCTGCACTCTATCCTGGAGGCATTTGAATGGTTCTTCCTGCACCAGTATTCTTTGCACTAATATAATGAATTCATATCTGTAAAACAAAAAGTGTTTTTATGAAAATAAAGTGCAATATAGAAGTTCAATGGTATCTGTACCTATGAACTCTTCAGTATTAATTAATATAACATACTACTAAATTCAAGATAGATAACAGTTTTCCTCTTTTCAGGTCAATTTTTCTAATTACAAGAAACTGACACTAATATTAGTTTAAAATTCTTTGCAAATATTATTGTGCATAACTATATTAGGAATGAAAGCAATAACAATCTTTACAGGTTTATTTGCACATGGGGGGGGGGGGTAATATCATGCATGTACTTTCCTCCCACAGTCCAAAAGTATAGAATGTTTGGAATGAATTTGAGTATTGGATGTGCTGTTGTGCTTGTAGCTTTGAGTGAGCTGATTTATGTATCCCAATGATATGATACAGAATGTTAATTGTTTTTAAATAAATTATTCCTGTAAAATTAAACATGGCAAAATATTATTTTAGTGCTGAACTTTAAACAGGAATGATAAAATCTTGTTTACTTTAAAGTTATTTACAGACTGTGACTTGACTATAACACAACAATATACCCTGCATCTAATTGAAAAGGTTGCGTTAACTTAACTGTACGAGAATGGTACTACAAAAGATGTTTCTTACCTGTCTTGTTCGGAGTCTGCTTGAATCACGTGATAGTCACATTCACGTTGCTACAACCGAGTCACATGACCAAGCGTACCGAGTGTTTCGAATGAGCGAACGAGCGGAAGTCGCATCGGATTGGTTGCTGTCTAGTATGGTGATCACGAAACTTAAATGTCAACGGTATTTTAGGGTTGTGTTATTCTGCTTGGATCTACAAGTTGTCAGACGTAGGATTTTATTCGGAAATATGATGTACATATCGCAAAAAGAACCCTTGAGCCGACGGGAGCTTAACAGCCGCGAAAAATACCGGTAAGTGTGTGAAATTTACGCTGATACGTGCAGACAAAAGTGTCTGCAGATAATTGCAGGTTTCAATGAATAGGTGAAATCAGCCCCTCACCCCAACATCAAAATCGTAACGGGTGAAGGGCTGATTTATCGGCCTAGTTGAAGAAGACCTTGTGATCGATCATATTAACGGTATAAAACTCAATAATAGTTTGGGTACTTTACTAGCTATTACACAGCTTGTATCAGATATTTTCCATATCGATGAGTTCCAGGTAGTCTTAGTCCTTTCTCTCTTTTGTAAAATCCTGTTACCCGTTATTTTATCAACATTCATTTTAACAAGACCTCCGGCAGGCCCGCTTGAAACACAAAGTGCGGCTGTATTGGCAGTGCTTGAGATATAGCAGCTATTAACGCGGGTAAAGTTGCAAAGAGTGGAAATATACCACCTGTTTTATTTGAGTCTGCAATGGAACTCGGAGAAAGATGAACCTGAAATCCGGTCATTGAGTCTAAAACTTTGTTGACATGTTTGAGGTGAGTGTTAGTTAATGATAATTTGTTTGGAGCACCTTTAGCTATTTGATCTTTCTTTAATGTTTTTTGTTGTTCCGCAATTACTTGCAATAACGTGAAGATGTGGCATAATAAAATCATGAGCGATTTAATTACATGTTTTCTACTAGGGCATCAATGAATATCATTATTCCACCAGCACCTTCAAGTAGCGTCCATTTATCACTAAGTATAACATATAGTATCCCCATATATTACTTATATTGCCATGCAAGCGCTATGTACTAATGTCGGACCTGCAGCATGGCTAGGTGGTTGTGTAAGAAGAGCTCGGAATGTATATCAATGACAAATTGTCGTGTTAAATC
Organism: Unio pictorum; assembly: GCA_030141615.1. NCBI lineage: Eukaryota > Metazoa > Mollusca > Bivalvia > Unionida > Unionidae > Unio > Unio pictorum. The sequence goes on along the minus strand of JARLTB010000218.1, from coordinate 22,570,303 downwards.
AATATGTTCCAGCGAAAGGTAATAGATTGAATACAGATTTGTAAAATCTAATTGGGATATTTTTAAACCAGTGTCTTTATTTTGATCACATCCCATAAGAGTCATCACACGATGATATGCACGTGTCGCATGATTTGTTATAAAGTAACTATATTCTCAGATGGCTCCTGTTGATCATTTATTCTTAACTTAACTTAAGAAACACCGAAATTGTCGAATATCATATGAATATGTAATTGTGAGTTTAGTATTTTGAAAAGCAATGAAAATATGTTATGGTGCAGAAACACCTTGTTGTAATGCTATAAATAAACCCATAACAGTACTTTTTTAACACCATCTGTGGTCACTTTTAACCATGATAGTAACGATTTACCACCTGAATCCATTAAAGAAAGTAACATTTATTCTTCAACAAACGATGGGATCATTACCGGCATATTTAGCAGCGAACGTTTTGATAGTATCGCTTTACTATCGCTGGTGTAACTCCATCTGCATTCCAGATTTCATCGTCGTCGGTAGCTTTTCGTACAACTGTATGCTTATCTCCAAAAATAACCCTTCTAACATTTCTACAAAATTCGAAGATGTGGGACAGTGAAATTGCACATGAAAATCTTCTATTATGCGTATAAAGAATCCTAAGTTGAATCATCATTCATCGATATTACTACAGGTGTTTCTGTAGTTCCTGTAGCGTTTCTTACATTACCAATAGTAACGTTTCTATTGTCCAGATTATTGGAAGTATCTTTAGCAAACATCATTGATGGACCGACTGATCTTGAATAATCATCGGAATATATTGCTAAGCTAAGTATCGTTGCAGCAACATCAACGTCTTTTTGAGTTATTTCGATATTTATTGCATCAATCATATATGTAGCACTATACAAAAGCTCCATAATTCCATTATTAACAAAACCGACCATAACAACAGCGTTATATGCTGTATCATTCGTATTTGCAAGTTCACCTTATACTTCAAAAATCGATACAGCGAGTATGAAATATCTACTTGTATCCTGAACTTAAAATTCGATACGTCCACGCTGATTTGGTTGTCTTGCTTCATAAGAATAATACTAATAATCGCGCACGAAATCATTTTTGGGTACTGGCGTATCCATGTCGAATGCTGGTTCATAGATACGTTTAAACGTTTCATTATAATTGTTATCGTCTAACACGAAGACCACATCCTGCTATCAGACTTGTGTTTATATTTGTTGTGGTTCACCAGCCAACTCTGCTAGTTTTTTTATTCGCGGTTCGATTTATTAATTTACCATTTTCTGGCATAAAATCAGCGCTGTGTAATTTTACTAGCGGTAGCTTTCGTCGTATTAATCGTGCTAGCATATCCTTAATTGCCAGATTACCAATAAAACCGATAGCTTTACCACGACCAATATTGATAGCTTTCTTTCCTAATTGTTTTGCAATCGGTAGTGCTTTTGGAGTAATAGTCATCAGAAATTCCATCAATACGAGATCGGTAAACATTAATGTCCATGATGCCACATGCAAATAATCGTTGACAAATATCAGCTGCTGCATTAATAATTTCTTGATTATTATGTCCAGCACGTTTCCCTCCAATCGTTCAACATCAGAAAGAACGTTATAGAGACAAGACATACGATCACTGCCTCTAGTACATTTGTCAATACTAAATCCAGTGAAAGGTTTAGGATCTTTGGGGTCATAACATTGTCCTTCTTCTTCTCGTTTCCTTTCTAGTCTTACGTCATGCTTAAATGAAATAAAATGCTGATCATCATCTTCGGTAGGATTGTTACTGAATATGGAAGATACATATTTGACCCAATTATCTTCACTCTTCTAATAACCAATATATCTAGGTTTTACATATTTTGACATTTGAAGGTGTCCGTGTGCGACAATATTTACTACTTCTTCGCGTCTCGAATTCCTGATACCTCTAAGATCTTTAGACATAAATGTATCCTTAAAGATATCAATTTCTAGCGGTTGTTGTTGAGGAGGTTATGGTTTTTATTGTTGAGGGTGAGGAATTTGAGATTTTTAGTTTTGAGGAGATTGTGGTTGTTTTTGTTGTCGTTCTATTTGTTCCCATAATGGGGGAAGTCGAAAAGAAGGTTCTGGCTGAAGAGGTTGTGGTGTAGAAGGTTTGTTTTTGAGAAAATTGTTCCACTGCGTCATCATAAAGTTTTTTTTTATTTCATTAACAAAATATATGTTTAAATCATTGTTTCTAGCTTGTCAGTTGTCGTAATATATACGATATATACACTATAGAAATTATCATCGTTCATAGTAGCATATTTAGGCTTTAAAAAAATCCTCTAAAAATAGCTTTAAGTGTCGGCCCATGCAAATCTTTCTCTTTTTGATTTCTGTACGTTGTTCAGTAACACCTTCTCTAAAAAAATTAATCAATTTAAAATTTACTTCTTTTACTTTATGCTCGGGGGTAAGATATTTTTTATTTCACTAATACCTTTAAGTATTTTTCACCTACATATGCAAGAGGAGGCTGAGTAACAACCATTGCCGCTGCAAGTTTATGTAAAAGCTTTATTGAATGTTTAGTTCTTTTGGTTATCTTTCTTGCAACAACATCAGTTTTTCTAACGTTGGACGAAGGCCTTCAATGGCTTTAGTAAAAGATCAAAATAACTGTTCTGTACCTTCTGCAAATTCAACTAAAGAGTATTGACGTTCTTGAAGTTTTTGACTAACAGATTCACGCACACGAAGAAATTAAATGCTTACTTCTAATCTTTCTCGAGCTAATCTAGCTGTGTAAGATTCTGCTAGCATTATTGATATAAAAATTAAAGCAGCAGAGAAAGAGAGAGTGTAACCTCAATGAGACGTATAAACAAAACGTGCGTACAAAATTTATGACAAACGGATAAAAATAAAGTTAAACAGCAGCCAACCCAATTAGAGAAACTCTCGTTATGTTAAGAGCCTTCGGTTTGTCGTTTTGACTTTGTATTTTTCATTTCCGTAGGAAGCTTTCTTTGTCAAAAATGACGTTTCAGCAAAAGGTCGGGTCACCCTCTCTTCTACTTATCACATTAAAAATGATCCCATATGTAGGGATAGTCATAACTTGCGCATGTAAAAGATTCTGTCTTAGGGTTTTTTAAACTGATCAGGCGCTTGTCACACATAAGATGTCCGCATTGACTTTCCCATACAATAAGCTCACCAAGACTTACTGCCAAGAAAAGAAAGATAAACATACACATACACACATTCATGCAAAAGAAAATGAAATATGTTTCACAAACACATTTAAAATCATCCCACCCATCCCACTTGACCTTTAGGTTAATGTACTATTGAAATTGATCCATTTAAAAAATACATTAACCTAAACCTCAAGTGGCCGAGAGAAACACAATATGAGGAATGGTAATGTTACCTGTCAGGTATACAAATATGAGAAATGGTAATGTTACCTGTCAGGTATACAAATATGAGAAATGGTAATGTTACCTGTCAGGTATACATCGCCATTGAAGCTTTTACATAGTCCTCGAACAATGCCAAAGCCTATTCCTTTGTTAGAACCAGTCACCTAGAATATAAAGAGATATTTGTTTCAATAGGCCAGCCACTGACATTTCCAACAATGGATTTCTATTTTTGTCTTCCTTAAAGTGTGCTTATTTCCGACCAAGATTACCAGTATTTAGGGTTGGGGATAGATTTTGCACCACCACCCCACGTCAATATGCCTCCGGGCACTTCTATTTTATGCATTGTTTTTCACATCAAGAATCCTTTAACTTCCCTCAAACGTCATTTTTGTAAGTGCTTATTTATGAATTTCTAATATATAATCCCAAATTTCTGAACCATAAAATTTGGTTCTCTCAGTACTACGAAGCGCATTTCTACTTTAGGACGTATATGTATGTGTCGACCATAATAATTTACATTATAATCACAGAGAGAGAGAGAGAGAGAGAGAGAGAGAGAGAGAGAGAACCAGTGTTCAAAAATGCTAGCCATTTATCTATTAATATTTTATGGTGTGTTCGATGCAATCTGAATACAACTCTGAAATTTATACCAGCATCATGAATTAATAGTGTAATTAAGACAAAAAATAAATCTCAGTTATAATTAAAGGTTCAGTTCTACTTATTCCTTATGAAAACAACAAGTGATGATACTAATGATTTGCAAATGTCATTTCAACGCTGACGCTTAATCCAGAAAGTCAATAAGGACACTGTCACATGTTTTCCTTATCTTGCTAATTGCCAAATTAAACGTACAAGTGGTATGCTGCCTATGATATTCTAAACACCTCCTTAGTTTCCGTATTATTCCTTAAATACTTGGTATTGGAATTTAACGTTGTCACTCTGGACTTTACAACTATTAAGACACAGCAACCCAATTATTGATTTTAAAACTGTTTTAATAAAGGTAGGGAACACTATCGATCTTTAAATAGATTTGTGAGATTAAGGATTTAAATCCATGCCATTTCTCGGTATTCAAAAATACCAAAAAATATTCAGTCCTTCCTTCGAACAGAGAAAGCATGGGGCAAATATTACTTCCACGAAAACCTGCTTCTAGAACGTTTACCTAGACACATTACAATGATGATCCTACTTTAAAATTACCTATGAAAAACTCTTGGATTAATCCAACGCACCCCACCCCTATTTGAAGAAGGTGCGCTTGGTAGGCTGTTGCAAAAAAATAATATATAAGGTATAAGCCAAACAAATACATTATAGAAAAAATTAGATAAAAATTTATATCAGTTTATCGAATAATACAAATACAAAAAATGTACATAGACACACACACACACACACACACACACACACACACACATCCTCCAAATATTAATAAGAGAGAGAAAGAGGGAGAAAATAGTCTGGTACCTGCTGACCTCCCATTACTTCCACATGGAGTATGATGGGAGACATATGTACAGAGAGAGAGAGAGAGAGAGAGAGAGAGAGAGAGAGAGAGAGAGAGAGAGAGAGAGAGAGATGGATGTACATACTACAGCTACACGTCTAGTCGAAGCCATTCTACTGAACGTCTTTTTAATCTTCACTATCACACGAGTTACGGGTCAAGTCTTCTTAAAATTCGATCTCACACTACGCGAAGATCTAACAGCGGCGATTTATGAGTCATGCTCTAGTGACTTATGTATGTGTTAATTTTAACAGCCAATATTTTTAGATAGGTATTATAAAGCACAAGTTAATCATAGCACACACTTGACCTGGTAAGTCCACAATTAAGTCTCAATGGACATTTGTTTTTGCCAATTTTCGTCCGACGATGACCAATTGCATAAAAATGATAATAATAATATTACAAATTTTTAAAAAAAATACTTAAAATTTTTGTTGAAAGGATGCTTGTAAGATTCTGACTGAGGAATTAAAGTTAATTCCTTATGCAAAAGAACAAAACCAAAGTCAAGACCAACGAAAACAAATAAAGGAAGAGCTGATAATCACACAAATAACAGGGAATTTACAAATACAACAGGAAACAACTAATTACGAATGCAAACATATGGAAGAAACACAAATAGAGCAGTTGGAGCCCAGCACGTTAACATCAAACATTGACCAAGAAACAATGGATGAAAGGAGAGAGCTAGACAGAAATAGGAGAGAAAAAGAAGAAGGCACAAAAGAGGAGAAGAAACGAGAAGGAAACAAAACTATTCTCTAGAAAATGATGATTGTATAGAAGAGAAGACGAACAACAACAACGGAATGAACAACAAACCCCGACTACAAAAGTCGGAGAAAAAGCAGATGGAAAGACAACCGAACCAACAGAAACAGAAACACACATAAGTATGGAAAATGATGTAAAGGCAACAACAGGAAGGGAACCAGGAGAAAGGACCAGTACCAACACCAAGAAGACAAACAGTACAACACCAGCACGTCAACATCAAAAATTGCCCAAGAAACAATGGATGAAAGGAGACAGCGAGACAGAAATAGAAGAAGAGATAAAAGAAGAAGGCACAAAAGAGAGGAAGAAACGAGAAGGAAATAAAACTATTCTCTAGAAGATGATGATTGTATAGAATTTAAAAAAATTAATACAAATGAACAAAGAAAACAACATACAAAATAGCAAAATATCAGAGGGCCTCCCTATCTGGTCTGTAAAGATCAAACAGGAGAGAGCACCCTCCAAAAAAGAGTAAACCTTTGACAAGAACTTCACTAAGAAGTCATCTTTTAAGTATTTTAGATTAACATATTATATGTATTGATTGTCACACAGTGGAAAAGTTAGTACTGAGAAACAAATGTAGAGAATATATAGTAAAATTAATTGTGTCATATGGCCATACTGTGCAGTGACTATGGGAGGTGGACATTACTCACATCAGTTTCAAGAAACACCAAGTCCAAAACATCTAGTTCATACGTATATCCATCTCTTCAGTTATTACACAACAATAAACTCACACCATACCCTTAAGAAATTCGCCTGAGGCCAATATGCGAAACTAACCCCTGCGACCTTAAGCCGACTATTGTTATTTTAGAGGCCACATACTGTGCAGTGACTACGACATGTGGACGTGCTTCGTATCATTTCAAAAACAACAAAACAACACTAGTCCGAAAAACGACTATTTCACAAGTATATCCATCTCTTTATTTATTACACAATAATACCTCAAAAGCTCACACCATACCTTAACTTTAAAAAATTACCAGAGGCCAGTATGCTAAGCTGACTCCTGCCACATAAATAGCATCGATGTGTGTAAAACGATTTCTGAATTGTGAAAGCGGTGTTTCTGTTGGCAAATTCAACGTAACCGGAATATGGGCCCTAAGCGGCCGCTGTCAGGTGGCAATTTTCAATTTCGTAAACTGTCACATCCCCCTCCCCCCCCCCCCCCCCCCCCGCCCGGGCAAAATTTGTCACTAAAGGCTATGGTATGACTTTTTCAGCTATTATTGTTTACTATTTAAAAATAAGGTTATATTTGTGAACTGGGTTTTTAAGGGTTGTATTGTTCTTGTAATTAATGCCAATAGTCGGCTAGACAGAAGAGCAGTACTCACATGGGTTTGGGGCAAGAAGAATATCTATTCTAAAATAAACGATTGGATAACAACTATTTTCAAATGCATCAGCCATTTTTTTACACACATTGTTTTGCAGAATTGTCATCTAGGAAAAGGGCTTTTGTTTGCACTGTATCACATTGTGTCAAAAAATGATCTTCGAAAATAAAAATTGCATGTATTCATTTGGGGTTGGAGTGTATACATTTATTTTGCTATGAACTGCCATTGACTTCTCTTGTCAAGTGGACACTATTCTTATACTTTGTTGTAATATAGGCATTCAGACGTATCGTCCGAGTTTCCTCTGACCCTTGCCACCCCATTTTTATTATTTGGACATTTATGTTGGGGGTGTAACATAAATGTCCAAATATCAAAAATGGGGTGGCAAGGGTCAGAGGAAACTCGGATCACCAAACCTATAGATCTTTATGACCTCACTTGTGTATTAAGATTTATTTTTTGGGGGTGATTTTTTAAAACTAGGTTCCTGATTGCGGCATTAAATTTGTACATAAAACTGGCTCCTGTCCCCTCAGATCTCACGAGTATAAATTTGTACTAGTTTCCAAATAACGACGAACAATGCTGGACAATCTCCCTTGCATCACCAAGCAATATAATTCGCAACAGGCTAACTTACACATTGTAGATTTCCAAAGAAAGTTAGTGAAATGAGAATCTATTTGTGCGAGAGACTTTGTGCTCTTTTAATCATGTTCCTGAGCATGTACAGAACAGAACATGAAAAGTGTTGATTACCCGTAAGAACAATTTCAGGCTCAAAAAAAAAAAAAATGAGAAATGAAACGTCACGTCTGTCGTACATTTGACTGTTTAATATTTTGTATATTTTGTAAACGCATACTTACTAAAAAAATCTCGTGAAGTCTCCTTCGCACATCATGACTATGTTAATTGAGGTACAGTGGTTAGAGTGCAATATTTGATTATTGATTCTCATTATTGGATACTGTGACAGAGATTGAAATGCAGCGCGATCTTGTGTGCTCATGTAATTTCGGGCAAGACTACATTATCCAATATTACAAACACTGTCATTTAGTTATTATGCAACCCCACCCACCCACTATTGTATAACAAGTTGCAATTATAAAGTTTTCACAGAATAAATGTGAATGCGAATACCTTTAAAGAGCAATAATGTTCCAATATATTTTATTACTGAATCGCACATCGATACATAGAATATATTGCGATTTTACGTAATGTTGCATTATGAACAACCTGTTGTGACGTCATGTTACGTAGCGATAAACTTACTGGGCTTCACGTCAGTGTAACCCAATAAGTGCTTGACAACATCTAGTTAGTGAGAAAATGTAACCAATCATCGCTGAAATTAGTTTACAAAAAGAAAATCGGCCTATATTTGAATCCTTGCATATTCGTCCATTAACTTATACTAAGTGATGTTTATCTTTTTTTAAAAAGATATCTAACAGTGCATGTTTGATTGACCATGGTCACGTGAGGCACAAGGCTTGAAATGATCAGACATACAGTCCTTTGGGACAATAGATTGCTGAGAATAAATACCAGCAATTGCTTCTCGTTGAACTATCAATGTATGATACGTGATCATTCATAACTTTAAATACACTAATATCAAAAGCATAGCATTCGGAATAGTGTACCATAAATACATTAACGTTATAGATAATTAACAATAAGTCATCGTACTCAAAATGATTAAGTCTCTTTCTTCTGAACTAGAAGTTTTGAAAAATTAATCTTCCAGAATCCCTCGTATCCGACAATTTTCTTTAAATACGTTATAATTAAAGAACGCTAAAATTTGCAGCAGACTATTGTGTCTGTTTCTCCGCATATATTAGTTTGAAACACCAATTTTAGTTTGCCTTAATATGTATTTAAGGGTTTAGTTAAGAGTTCTTCTATCTTCAACATAATGTGCGTAAGAAGACCGTCTTCTCCCTGTTTACAAATGTAATTGCTTGTGCGATGTGCGTCTTCTTGTCACGTGCAACCTTTGCTGGGAACAGCCAATCTGTCTAAATGGTCTGCCATGCATAATGGTTATTACAGGCAGTGGCGTACTAAAGGTAAATGGCGCCATGGGCAAATGCCCCGTCTGCTCCCGCTCCCCCGACCTCCCCGTTAGTACGCTACCGATTATACGACACACTAACTAGATGTCATCAGTGAAGACATATACTTATTTCAAACAGGTGTTTTTATTTATCGAAAAATTGATCGAGTCGGTTGATTTCGCGACATATATTACACATTTTTGTCCACGGTCCATTACTCTAGGAGTCGCTGAGGTATTAATGTTGTTCGTTTTCTGCTTGTTCCCACTGAGACATAGATAAGGCAGGCTATTCTGAATTATCGATTGGGTGAATATATGTTGACCACTCGCTGCCCATATCCTGGTCTGGTCCATGCGTTTCGTCAATATCCGGATCCAACGCATCAAATCCGCTTGTAAGACCTCTGAAAATATAATCAAAATCACTATATTGTTGAGTAGTTGACTTATGCGGAACGGTTTGGCGAAAATCCCAGGATGATGAATGTGAGACACTATCTTTTGGGCATCATTAGTATCATTCAAAGATCGAGACCCCCTACATGCAGTTACCATCTTTCACTACTTCGTTCCATTCTGGGAACATGTCGTGCACTAGTCTTGCATTAAGAAATAGCTTTACTGGGAATCTAATAAAACAACAAACTGTAACAGATAAAACAAGCCACCATTTTTCAGTTTATTCTCTTCCAAAAAAATTATAGAACACTATCTTCAAATAACAAGTGAAAAAAATTAGAGCTCACGAATAGAAGAGAACACATTCTTTCACGAATTTAAGAGATTAGTGATTAGTGTATTAGTGTATTAGTATAAACTGAAAACGATTAGCGCTGGAGTCCCAGAAATGTCAAAGGAATACAATCCTTTGATATAAACAAAACTGAAAGTCATGCCATCTTTGGAAACATTAAACATTTACTAGTATTAATATAAAGACAAGTTGTCAAGATAAAAAAGAGATGTTCTCGAAGAGAACTAAATCATGTGAGCACTTTCGTTGAAGGAGTAAAGAAATCATAAAGTTACTAAACTAAGTTTGTGACCATCAGGTCCAATCACAAATATCGTCCATTAATTTTGCAATTCAAATAATGAAGGTTCATATTTTAGAGCACTCTTACACTGAGAGAATATAAATGATATAAAAAACGCGTACATTACTTTTATATGATCTCGTGGTAAGGGTAATATTACTCCATTTAAAGTGACCCACATTTACTATTTACAGCGCCATTTAGAACAACCAACACACTCATCTACTGACAAACAACAATAGTGGATGTCATAGAAAGATAATAAATTTAATCCTTTATTTGCACTGCTAATTTCAATACCCAATTATCCCTTAAGTAAATTAGTAATTAAAACAACACACTATACCCTTACAACTTCCGTGTCATCCCTTGCAAACAAATAAATATTCCACTATAACTCATAAAATACATGTAACCCTACATGTAAATTCAAGGAGAACAAAGGGTAGGACTATACACATAGATGAAGAGAAGATCAAAGAGACATTTAAGGACGTGCATTATCATTGAATTTTACAACCCGGACAAACAAATCAGCAGTAAATTCTGTATTTTCCGTCATGTAGTTTTACTTGCTAAACATTCTGGCAGAAAGTGAATTGCATTGCCAGTGTTTTGTTAGATAAAGTGCATTTTTCCGTTTGTTCCAAATGTAACATTTTTGTCTATCCTTGATTTTGTACTTTGCCTTGCCTTATTCAACCTCGGTTAACATGGTTACAAATATTCTTTATCGTAAAATTAAATGTCACAAACTAAGTCATAATTCATCATCAAGCTGTTTTACTTAAGTTTGAATTTATCCACTCAAAATGAAAAATAAATCGGAAATCTGTTTCTTTCAAGAAAATATTTTTTCCTATCGGTGTAAAATATAAACTCTATCCAGTCCTATGCAAATAAATGAAAAGTAAGATAGTAATAATTGCGACAATGTTAAAAAAAATAAAACCTTTTAGATATGTTTGTTTCAAAACAAAAATTGACAGAGAACGTAAATATTGTGATTGAAGTTGAACATAGGCAAAACTTATTGCATCTTGCAAGGTGCGTTTTTACCTGTTAGGAATTTGTTAACCTATTCTCCCTCACACAGACAGATGTGGCTGTAACTATGACTACCACTACAGCAGCTTTGAGGCAACAAAAATGTATTTAAGCTGTTACAGCTGATATTGTAAAGTCTAAACATATTAAAATCACAACTGGCCCTTTTCACCATTTGGAGTTACCAACATCGACTTATCTACTATTCTGCACCTAGGTATAGAAAAGCCAACATGCCACATTTACTATCCACCACGCTAACAACCATCATACGATTACTCTCCAGTACGTAGTCATACTTTGGATGCAAAGCTTGCAAATTATCCTATTGAAGTATATTGCCGGTATGATTAATTGTTCTACAAGAAATTCCAATGTGAGCTGATAATTTATTTGTTACTCGTAAGCACATGTATCTAACTAGGACTATGTTATTGTCAGACTCGCAAACAATTAAACTTTCTTCTTGGAATGGTTTGGGTTAGGACTTTGTTGAATAATAATAATAATAATAATAATAATAATAATAATAATAATAATAATAATACATTTACTTATGAATGAATTCCAGAAACTTTGGTGAAATGTATTTTCCCATTCCGACATTTGGAAACTACAGCCTATATGTGAAAATATAAGATTTTATCATCATGCCATTCAACATCCGAGTGTACAAGCGGAATTATAATGAATGCAATAAAAAATGTAAATTGCGTGGCCATGTTTCATCTAAAACTGAAATAGTCATAGCTTGTAGAGCAAGAATTTTTCCCCCCCGTATTTTTCTTCTTAACACCCCCCCCCCCCCGCCTTCCCCCTCCACCAAATATTGTAGTCAGTACTACTGGCCCATGTTTCTCGTATATCGCTAAAACTGTCCTAAGCCTGCAAAATACAATTCAAAGAATTATCCAGGCTGGTATGTGTTTGGGCTGGAATGTCAAGTTTAATATTTTTCGTTTCAAGACAAGAGAAAAATTTAAAACGGAAATGTAAATTCTCCATCAATAACATCGTGTGGTAAAATAAACCATTATGAAACAACGAAAATATTAATACTAGAAAAACTACAACCATAACACTGGTTATGCTGTTTAAGCATATCATTAAAATCCATTAGAAACACCAAACATCATTGGACAGCTTATTAAAGTTTATCATTAAAACCCATTAGAAACGCTATAAACATATCACTGGAGAGGCTATTTAAGCATATCATTAAAACCCAATAGAAATGCTATAAACATATCACTGGAGAGGCTATTTAAGCATATCATTAAAACCCAATAGAAATGCTATAAACATATCACTGGAGAGGCTATTTAAGCATAACATTATTCTGGACAAGTCCTCGTGGTTAGCTTGTACAAGATTTTCAAAGTCGTATAAAGAGTGTAGAAAGCACTGTTATAGTGTAGGATCTGTACTCCACTGATCCTGATAAGAATAGATGTTTAATTTTGCAGTTTAAAGGATGGCACCAAAGCATTTGGCTCTTCGAAATCTATTTTCAAAACCTTATGTATCCATGGTTCTATCTATCTATCTATCTATCTATCTATCTATCTATCTATCTATCTATCTATCTATCTATCTATCTATCTATCTATCTATCTATCTATCTATCTATCTATCTATCTATCGTTTGCTTCTTTAAAATGCAAATATGAATTTTAATCCTTCCTTTTCACTTTTATTTTATTTAATCTATATGTAATATTTACACATATATTTTAGGACAACTTTAATTATTGGCAAATCGTGGTAAGGAGCAAATAGAGCTGAAAAGACAGTGAAAGTTCATCGTTGGTAAACTAGATATAAAACTATTTTATGAAAACATCCCATAATATAAGTTACCTAACATTTCAAGTTTAGTTGTGATATTACATTGTTAAGTCTTTAGCCAAACTGAAATCTCTCAAGGCTAAGTTCAATTTTCCAGTCAGCTTGCCCTGGTTAAGATTATTTGTTTGTCTGACAGACAGCTGTATATCGACAACAGATTATTGATTATTGGCTATAGAACTGTATATTCATAACATTTGTTAAGCTCCATAATAAAAGTATACTTTACATATGGTGTGGTGTTGTGTGTTGTGGTGTTCGGGGTGCTCTGGGAGAGGTAGTACCTCTGATGGGTGGCAATGTCGTGCTCCTTCGGGAGTAGCTTGCCCATCTTTGGTCCTCACCAGGCGCTCAGCCCTCACCTGTGGCTCCAAGCAGCTGTAGCATGCACAGCGGCCACACCACGGGCAACGGCTTCGACTGGCCGGCTAAACCAGGTGGAGGGTAGCCGACTTAGGAGCCTGCCTATCCTTGCATGTAAAGCCAGATTCGGCAGAATGGGCGGAAGAGATCAACTGAGTGATCCAACGGCCACAAAGGCGAATCTGCAAACGCTTTGTGGAGAGCGTAGGGTATGACAAGGCACGGAAGACGTCATAGCCAGCCAATGCAGCCGAAGTAGTCCCCAGCCGTGACGAATCTTCGTACCACTGATTTCTAACTACCAAGGCCGAGAGAGTGAGGCTGTCTCTGTGCAAAGGCTGTTTCACTTTAATCTCCTTCACGCACAGGTTGTGTTGTGCACCTATCATTCATCCTCATGATCACACTCATCGTTCTTTACCTACACCTACCAAAGTCCTACAGCGATGGGCGATGGCGACGCAACAGGTGGAGATGACCACAGGTTGTAGTCAGAGACCTACACGTAGGCGGCCCTTGGACAAGTGGTCGTTTTGCTCCGTACCCAATGCAGCAGAACAGTTCGGCAGCATCCAGGGGTGACTGAGCAGACATTTTTAGGACGGCGCTGCTCACCCTGAATAGGGAGGCCTAGAAAAGGCGGCCTAAAAAAAGCTTGCCTTGTAAACATCTGGTCAGCATACCGCGGCTGGCAAGATCAGCCATATCTGCGGTCGAAATAATCTAAGAAAAAAACTTATTATTGGAGCATGGAACATCCGTACTCTCATGGACAAAGAAAACGTAGCAAGACCCCACAGGAGAACAGCTCTAGTTTCTAAGGAGCTAGCACGCTACAATATTGACATTGCAGCCTTGAGTGAAACCAGGTTCGCAGAAGAGGGTTCTCTTACTGAGCTAGCCACATTCTTCTGGAAAGGAAAAGCCCAAAATGAGGACAGGATCCATGGAGTCGGCCTGACTATCAAATCAAGTCTTCTGAAGCAGCTTCCGGAAATGCCGGCTGGTATCAATGAGAGGCTAACGAAATTGCGAATACCTATAAGTCACAAATGGCATGCAAAAATCATCAGTGCATACGCCCCTACCCTATCGAGTCAAGCAGAAACCATTGAGCAGTTCTATACGGACCTCAGCTCTGTACTTAGCTCAGTTCCAGCTGACGACAAGATCATACTACTGGGGTACTTCAATGCCCGTGTTGGCTGCGATTATGGTCGAATGGAAAGGTGTGCTTGGCAAGCACGGTGTCGGCAGAATGAACAGCAACGGCCTGCTCCTACTCAGCAAATGCACAGAATTTAACCTCCTAATCACAAACTCAATGTTCAGAATGGCGAACAAACACAAGTACACCTGGATGCACCCCAGATCTCGCCAATGGCACTTAATTGACTATGTAATAGTACGCCAGCGTGATGCCAAGGATATCCAAATCACCAAGGCCATGCGAGGAGCAGAATGCTGGACAGACCAGACTTGTCAGAACTACCCTACAGCTGCACATTGACCCTCACCACCTAAGACGTCCTAAGCTTGTGCGCACAGCCCTCAACATTGTCAAACTGCAGCAGCCTTCCACCCAGCTCAATCTCCAGAAGAGACTAGATGACAAGCTGTCAACAAACGGACCGATATGTGGAAACGCCTCTGAAAAATGGAACAAGCTCAGGGACATAATAAGAAAAACAGCTATGGCAACCATGTGTTCAAAGAAGCGAATCCATCAAGACTGGTTCGACGAGAACAACGCTGCCATTGAAGATCTGCTTACCAGAAAAAACAAAGCTTTTATGGACTGGCAGAATGACACAAACTCCATCCCCAAAAAAGATCGATTCAAATCCTATCAAGCTTTGGCTCAGAGAGAAATCCGCAAGATGCATGACCACTGGTGGGAAAAGAAAGCTGATGAAGTGCAAAGCTATGCCGACACTAACAGCTACAAAGAGTTCTACAATGCCATCAAGTCAATCTTCAGCCACGCAAAATCCAGCTCTACGCCCTTGCTCGCTGCAGATGGCAGAACATTAATAAAAGACAAGAATGGCATTAAGGAAAGATGAAAAGATCACTTTAATCAGCTCCTAAACCTGCCCTCATCGGTCAGCCAATCTGTTCTTGACCAAATACCCCAACAGCCAACGCTCAACCAACTGGATATTCCGCCAAGGATGGAGGAATTGAGAAGGGCCATTAAACAAACAAACTGTGGCAAGGCACCTGGAAAGGATGGTATCCCAGCGGAGGTGTACAAGACTCTCAGTAAGCAGTCTCTGGAGGCATTCTGCGACGTGCTAATCAGCATCTGGCCTGAAGAAGAGATGCCAGACGACCTCCGTGATGCATCAATTGTGACCCTCTATAAAAATAAAGGCACACGTATGGACTGCAGTAACTACAGAGGCATCTCCCTGCTTTCCGTTGCTGGCAAAATACTTGCTCGCATCTTGCTCATCAGGCTTATTGCAGCAGTGTCAGAAAATAACCTCCCCGAGTCTCAGTGTGGTTTTCGCCCAGACCGAAGCACCGTTGATATGATCTTCGCAGTGAGACAAGTCAAGAGAAGTGCCTTGAGCAGAACATGAATCTATATGCTGTCTTCGTGGATCTGACAAAGGCTTTCGATACGGTCAACAGAGACGCACTGTGGGTAGTACTCAAGAAACTTGGTTGTCCTCAGAAGTTTACCAACCTCATCCGACTCCTCCACGTTGACATGAATGGAGAGATTCTTTCAGACGGTGAACCCTCCGAGAAATTTCCCATATCTAATGATGTCAAACAGAGTTGTGTACTTGCTCCGGTACTCTTCAACCTCTTCTTCACACAGGTACTGTTCCATGCCATCCGGGACATTGACACTGGTATCTACATTAAGTATCGCCTAGATGGATCAGTGTTTGATCTCCGTCGCCTAGCTGCAAAAACCAAGACACTTGAAAGACTCATCATTGATGCACTCTTTACAGATGACTGCGCCCTCATGGCCCATGAAGAAACTCACCTACAAGCAATCGTGGACAGATTCTCTGAAGCCTCCAACTTATTTGGACTCACAATTAGTCTAGGAAAGATAGAAGTCATCTTCCAGCCCGCATGTTTCTATATCTATTATTTTATAATTATTTTGATATCCCAAATAAATGAAAACAAATACGACAATTAGGCCGTGGCTTGTACAAATTAATACGGTAATTAGTATATCCACCTGTAAAATTGAAAAAACTCTTGCTAATGTATGTTAACCCAAATATAATACACTTACTACTGTATGAAAACCTAGATAGAATACTCTTGCTACTGTGATACAACCTAGATAGAATACTCTTGCTACTGCAAGAAAACCCAGATGGAATATTATTGCCACTGTATGAAAACCTAGATAGAATACAGTTGCTACTGTGAGACAACCCATATAGAATACACTTGCTACTGTGAGACAACCAAGATAGAATATTCTTGCCACTGTATGAAAGCTAGATAGAATACTCATTATCTACTTTACGAAAACCTACATTGAATACTAATGCCACTGTATGAACACTTAGAAGGAATAATCTTGCTACTCTGTGAAAACCTAGATAGAATCATCTTGGTACTATGAGAAAACCTACAAAGAATACTCTTGATAAAGTATGAAAACTTAGATTATTATAAATATGAAAACCTAGATTTAATAATCTTACTACTGTGAGACAACCTAGATAGAATACTCTTACCACTGTACCACAACCTACATATAAAACTCTTGCCACTGTATAAAAACCTGATAGAATACTCTTGGTACTGTATGAAAAGCTAGATAGAATACTCTTGCTACTGTATGAATACCCAGATAGAATAATGTTGGTACTGTATGAAAACCTAGATAGAATAATCTTGCTACTGTGAGACAATCCAGAGAGAATACTCTTGCTACTGTATGAAAACCCATAGATAATACTCTTGTTACTATATGAAAACCCAGATAGAATACTCTTGCTTCTGTATGAACACTTAAATATAATGCTCTTGCTAATGTGAGAGACATCACATATATAATACTCTTACTACTGTATGAAAACCTAGATAGAATACTCTTGCTACTGTGAGACAACCTAGATAGAATACTCTTGCTACTGTATGGAAACCCAGATAGAATACTCTTGCCACTGTATGAAAACCCAGATAGAATACTCTTGCTACTGTATGAAAACCAGATAGAATATTCTTGCTACTGTATAAATACCCAGAGAGTAATCTTGCTACTGTATGAAAACTAAGATAGAATAATCTTGCTACTGTATAAATACCCAGAGAGTAATCTTGCTACTGTATGAAAACCAAGATAAAATACTCTTGTTACTATATGAAAACCCAGATAGAATACTCTTGCTTCTGTATGAACACTTAAATATAATACTCTTGCTAATGTGAGAGACATCACATATATAATACTCTTACTACTGTATGAAAACCTAGATAGAATACTCTTGCTACTGTGAGACAACCTAGATAGAATACTCTTGCTACTGTATGGAAACCCAGATAGAATACTCTTGCCACTGTATGAAAACCCAGATAGAATACTCTTGCTACTGTATGAAAACCAGATAGAATATTCTTGCTACTGTATAAATACCCAGAGAGTAATCTTGCTACTGTATGAAAACCAAGATAAAATACTCTTGCTACTGTATGAAAACCAAGATAGATTACTCCTGCTACCCTATAATATAATACTGAATACTCTTACAACTGCAATAAGACTTTTGTTAATACTCTGATGCATGCCCCTAGCATACAAACATGTCCCCACAATAGAGGCTTGCTCCCGAGGGACGGACACAGCACTGAAACATGCCTCCAAAACAAAAAATATGACCCAAAGTTATTGTGATTATACCATTCAGGAATAAATTCAGACAAGCTTTATAGTCACAGTGGTCTGCTATAAACGAGATTACAAAACCATCTTCTAATCGAACAAGTGCCCATTGTAGTCATTATACTGTGTATTTTGGACAATTTATGTCAGATAATCACATCTGAAACTGTATATTATTGTAATTAATTCAAATTGATTGTATTCTTGTGATTACGACCAGGTAAAATAGAGATAAAAAAGGATAAAGAAACTGCAACCAGAACACGCGATTTAATTATTTTAGTTTCAAAAGTTCAACAGAAATGAGAACATCCACAAGATCCGGAGTTTGAAATAGCTGCCAAAAGGTTGTAGTTATAAAGTCTCAGTTACTCATCTCCAACATTAGTGTTCCCTGTGGTTTGAATAGATGAACATTATGATGTGAAGACATATGTGTGTGTGTGTGCTAACATGTATTTTTAATGGGGTTGTGTCAAGCTGGTTTTCAACTTTGTTATATTCTGGTGAAGTTTCAAAAAGGACAAAAACTTTATTTCCTAGTTTAAGTGGCTATTGATTAAATATATTTCCTTATTGGGTTAACAGTAGTATAATCTATGTACTACAATCAGTTAAACGTAATAACAATGCACAGATATGTTTGCTGCATTCATGGAAGGTTATTTACTAAATATAAATGGTGTGATAACCATAAACCGCACTGGCAGCAGTATCAAAAGGTTGGTAAGGATAAAGACAGAACATTAACATTAATTGTGTCTGTTTCCAGCTTGAAGCAGCACACTTAAAAGTGGATGCTCTTAGAAATGTCATAATGCAAAAATCATAAGCAGGACTTAATATGAGTTGCAACAAACAAATATACATCATGTATAATTTTCCCTTGTAGGCAATACCAGCTTGCTGACAGAGTCCCAGTGCGAGTTCCGCGCAGATGTCCATAACTGACATGTTCTTTTCGATCAGACAGCTACAGGAGAAATGCAGAAAACAACACAAATCCCAGCAGCAGAGGGGGCGAATCTGACAACTTTTATAGGCGTTGATTCGGTAAACCGAGGCTTGTTCGTAAATGTTTTATAGAAGCGTCCACGGGCAAAACAGAATAAAAAAAGGACGCCAACGTCGTTGTCGCGCCACCCTCTGCTGCTATGGGGTGAACAATTTTTTTATGATAAAAGTCACTACGATTTCACAAACAAACTTATTTGTAAAACCTCACCTTGTAAATCAATCAAATTATTGGACTGGTCAGTGAGTTTAAAATTATTTATCGTTAATGAATCATTTTGACATCGCATATAAACCGGATTAACCGGAGACTCAATTATTAGAAACCCTGGAGGAGCTGTTGGTGCAAATGAATATAAAATATATCCCTGCTGGGCTTGATTTGATTGTTCAAGATTTATTTGATAGCTTCCTTCGATAACATCACATACTAGATTCAATGCAATCAACGAGGACATATTGACGTTGAGCGGAGCGATATGTCACCCACCACGATATGTCGCCCACCACCATCTCGGTCATTATTATGTGTCAGGATAGTTGTTTGTTGTAGTGCTGTTTTTTTCCATGCGTCGTGGATTCTTTTGAAACCAACGTCAATGGCATCATTGAGAGATCTTTTTAGTTCTGAGATATTATATCCGTGTAGTTTGAATGTGGGAATATCTTCTACGCGTATCATATACATTGTCGCAAACTCTATTCTCGTTTTAGGATTATTGTCACCTAATACCTCTTGAATAATTTGCAAATGATGTGTTTCTATGTCATCGATGATTTTGTTACATGTTTCTACGACGCTGATAAATTCATCTCGGGTGAGAGTACCGGATTTAAGAGATATTAACAACAGCGAAAAATCATTATTCATCGCTGTAAAATTTTCAGTGATTTTATCTTGTCGAGTTGTGTAATATCTATTACCGCGACCTTCTATTATTCCAGTGAAAAAATCAAACTTGGTGTATTCGCTATAACTTTTTGCTGGATGATCGGGTTTTATCTTGTCGGTAATATAATCTAATTTTTGTGGTTCAGGTGGTATGTTAACGGGTTCCTGTCGAGGTGGTATCTCAGGCCATCCTAGCACGGTTCTTATTGAGCTTTGATAGATATTTACGGCATGCCCGGGTGAGTTTATCTCAATGGCAGATGATAGCGTCGGTTCATGAACCGTTATAGCGATTTTCGATTCTTTTCCAGTAACGGATTTTATTCTGCGTTGTAATTCATTATTGATTTGTTCGATTTGGTAAGACCCAGTTGGTATCGAAACAACGTTCCAGTCTGGAGTCCCGTCTTCTCTGTTTTTACTTGCAAACACCAATGAATTATTCGGTTGTTGACCGCCAAATGGCGCCAACCTAATATTAGGCCAACTGTGATACACTTGTAGTTTTGCTAGCGCTATCTCCTTAACGGGAATCGGAGTAGGGAAATTCACATTGAATTCAGGATTGGTTGATGTTATTGAGATCATGCTGGTTTTCACCGGGCTTGTGTTCTCCGATACCCGATGAATCGGTTCGGTATTTATTACTATTCGTTAAAGTAGTTCTTGCGATGTTGCCATTGTTATTATATTCATGTTGTCGCTCTAATTTTGACATCGCGGAATCATAAACACGTACCATCGCTGAGAACTCACTATCTGATATTAATGTGTCATCGAGTGACGACGATATCAACGAGGATAATTGCGAGTACGCGGTTGACACAATATTAAATTTAACTACGTAATCTTGCAGTTTGCGCTGGCTACATGATGATATTTTTTGTTATAATCGAGATTATTTCCGCGATTGTTGTCGCCGCTGATATGCAAATTAAAACAGCTATCGGGGCAATCATTGTCACCGAGGAGAGTATAATACCGGCTCCGGTGATTACACCGCTCACCGAGTACATGGTAACATCAACTGCGGTGATTCTTCGTCGGTATTTTTTAATTTTTGTTTGATACTCCTCAGTGAGTGTTTTGAGTTTAGTTTGAAATTGTCTGACTTGATCATAGCGATACTGCATTTTATTTATTACAATAGATTTCAATTTAGTTGTTTACTTAAATCCGCTACGAATTCCACATATCATGTTACTGAAATTCTAGCCAGATTGTCATCAGTGGATGTTATCGTGAACTGTTCAGTTGTATCCTTGTCGATGATCGTTGATATCATATTATTGACCCCAGATGAACTCGACGATGATATATTAAGTTGAGTTGGTGTCACTAGTGTTAATCGATAAATACCTTTGATGGCCGCGGTGATATGTACAATGTTGTTGTATGTGTCCACGCAAATGATCCGTGTTGAATTGTGTATACTACGTTGTTGGTTCTCTCATGAGGAATTTTTGCTTTTTCAAGTATTTTTATCATCTTCGGCATATCATCCCTGATAATATCGTTGGTCGATTTAATATCAACTTCTATTCTCTGATTAATTGCTGTTATTTCATTGAGTTTCGCGATAATATCAGTGAGATCCATTTTGATATTATCGGGTTTCACGTCTTTACCAAAAAATTCATCAACAGCGTCATCAGTCTTTTTAAAATTTTACGCAGATTACCAAATTGAACTACGTGAGCGTCATACTCGGTTCGCAATTTTGCTAAATTATCGATAGCGGTTTTTACTTGTATGATATGCAACTCGGGTTGTTAACGTGGAACACCAAATAAATTATTTATCGGTGTTTCGATAGTATCAATTATATCCTGCTGTAGCTGATTAAATCTAATTATATGATCGTTGTATTCCGACTGTAGTTTTTGTTGGGCATCCACAATAGTTGAAACAAGTACACCTGGTTTGAGTTTACCCTGATCGGAAAATACTGCTATAGCATTTTCCGTTACACCGCATTGTTTAACTAAAATATCATTCAGGGAAACATTAGTGGTTTTCAATTTACCATGACTATCTTGAAATACAACTATTTCATTGGGATCAACACTCGCTAAGTTCAACATCTCAGCTATATCATCTTCGATTATTTTTTTATATCACCAGTTGCAGATATTTCCGTGGTTGGTTTTTTCAGCGCTGACAAAGATCTTCCCCAGATATCAATCATGTTATTTTATATAATTTCTCTCTAAAATCTTTGATTTCCAGCGACTACTAGTATATTCATTTACAACTTGATGCGGTGGTTTTCTCGATGATGAAATAGCGTCAAGGACATTCAATGCTTCTATGCCGCATATTGGTGGGTCATTCATTTGTTGTGTTGGTAGCGTAGAATACCAACGAGGAGTGTTTAAGCGCTTTATATAACTCATAAATACTTTAGGCGGCGCTAACCCATATGAATCGAAATAAACAATTGCACGTGGATCCATTGCGTATGAAACCCAGTGAGTTCCGGGTCCGGTGCTGTTATCGAGATTAATGATACCTGTTTCAACGCTGTTTGATTGTGCCGCAACTGATCTTTCATAAAGACAACTCTGAAGTTTTTTATCGCTAGTGCGCTAGCAGCATGAAGTAAATCAAAATTTGACATTGGAACCCTTGGTTCCCGTGTTAGTAAACTGTTCCTGTGATTCTCAGGCCATTTCCGCTGTACCATGAATACGGGGTTCCTGATAATCTTAGACCCTTTCCCTTTTTTATATCCTTGTCCAGTTGCTTTCTTTAGTGCCATCTCTGCCGCGGTACTAGCGGCTCCTAACGCTGCCGCTTTAGCTACCGCTGGGGCTGCTGCAATTAGCGCTTGAATCGCAGCTAACAGCGGGAATATACCACCTGATTTTATCATGTTTTTGATTGCAGCCGCAGAGAGTGTGATATGAACGCCCTTTTTATCATTAAAAGCATCATTGAAGTGTATTATCTGACGAGTTGTCAGCGACAATTTATTCTGACCACCAGACATCTGATTATATTTCAGCATTATCGTGGTTCCACATTTATTAGCTGATTCCGATTGCAATTTCTTTACCTGACCGGGTGTCAGGGCAACACTAACAACACTGTTTGACATTATATAATAACAGATTGATCTAATTGTTACATATTTTCCACTGGCGCATCAATTACTCTCATTTTTCCACCAACACCTTCGAGTAACATTGATTTATCGTTGAGAATGACAGCAACCGCTCTATAATTCGGGATAAGGACATTACCACGTGCATCAGTCGGACGGGTTACACGAGCTCTAAAGTGTATATCAACGACAGATTGTCTTGTTAAATCAAGATGTTCCAACGAAAAGTAATAAATCGGATATAGATTCCTAAAATCATACTGTGATATTTGTAGACCGGTATCAAAATTTTTATCGCGTCCCATATATGACAACATACGTTGATAAACTCGTGCTATTTGGTTGTGATCGTAATCGGGTTGTATATCTTCGGATGGTTCCTGCTGGCCGTTTATTCTCAGCGAGACTTCTTTACACCCAAGTTGATCAAATATCATATGGCTGCGTTGTTGAGAGTTTAATCGCGTTCTATCCTGTAACGCAATAAATATATGACGTGGAGCTAAAACACCTTGTTTTGACGCCAGATGCCATGTGAATGTACCATCAATGTTATCTTGTTTAGTATCCGTGGTCACTGATAGCCAACTTAGCAATGATTTTCCTCCTTGATCCATAAATGATAGTAATTGACCTTTTGTTGTGATTGATGGAGTCATTACTGGCATCCACAGTGATAGTTTTGTTAGAACGACTTTCCCGGCATCAGCAAGTGGATTTTCAGCATCTGCTGGAATCCTCCAAATTGCATTATTATCATCACCCTTTCGCACGAGTACTACCGTATGCTTTGCTCCATAGATAACTTTTCGGACATTTCTGCAGAATCCAAAAATATGATGTAGTGGAATCACGCATGAAAATGATCTACGCGCTCCATGCAACATTGACTATTGTAGCAGCTCCTAGGTTGAAATTATCATCATTGTTTATAATCATATCCTCTATACCAGCAGTATCCTTAGCATCCTCTGCAAACATCATAGAAGGACCTGACGATCTTGTATAATCGTCGGAATATCTTGCTACCCCCACTATTGTTGTGGCAACATCAACATCCGGTTCTATAGACTCGATCTCTTTTCCATCAATCATATATCTTACACTTTCAAATAGCGCCATGATACCATTGTTGACAAAACCGACTTGGGCACCCTCTGGATATGCTGTATCATTTGATTGTATAAGTTCTCCTTCTACTTCGATAAACGCTTCACACGGTAGAAAGTATTTACTGGTATCATGGACTTGAAGTTCAATTCTTGATCGAAGATCAGGTTGTACTGTGTGATAAGAATAAAATTGATAATCGCGTACAGAATCATCCTTGCGCACTGGGGCGTACATATCAAACGCTGGATCAAGTGTCCGTTTGAACATTTTATTATATATTCGTTGATCTAAATCATGATTTTTATCGTCGTCGTAGTGGTTTTAAGCCATTCCCGCTATTATATTTGCGATATCGTTTTGGTTGTTGGCGGCCAACGACGAATTCACCAACGATGCTAATTTCTGATCCACTGCGTTATTTAATTTTTTACTAACACTTGCGAGCATTACTTGTGTAGATGGTAACGGCGATGCCATTGTTGGTTTCCTTCGCCGCCGAACTAGCGCTGTTAGTTTATCCTTCGTGGTACCCT
Organism: Unio pictorum; assembly: GCA_030141615.1. Lineage (NCBI taxonomy): Eukaryota > Metazoa > Mollusca > Bivalvia > Unionida > Unionidae > Unio > Unio pictorum. Next base: position 22,545,306 of record JARLTB010000218.1, on the reverse strand, counting down.
TGAAGTTCCAGTCTGAGAAAAACCCTCCCACTACTATAACCAATTGCACCCTTTTTCGTTTATTGGCTTTGTAAATACCTTAAGAGTTCATTATCATCATCATCATCATCGTGGAGTTGAAAACTCCCAAGTTGGTCCGGTGATGTATCCAACTGGGGTTCTTCTTGTTTTTTCTGTCTCCGTGTTGGTGTTTGACTCTCCTCCTCTAGTATATCCCTTTTTTGTCTTTTCTGTCTTCGTGTTTGTCTCCGTGTTGGTGTCGGGCGCTTTCTTTCTTGTCGTTCTTCTAATTTCTTTTTGTTGTTCTTCTATTTGTTGTTTATCATAATTACTAATTCCTCTTTTAAATTCTTTATACCCTATCTCCTTCTTATCTAAACGATCAATCTCTTTGTTTATTTTATATAACCAATCATACCAATTATCACGTGATATTATATAATTTTTATACTCGTCCCTCAAAAACTCTTTTTTTTGAATGATAGCTTTTAGCAGCAAAATCACCAAAAGCATGATAATCCTTTTGTTTCAATAATTGAAATTTTTTTATTACTGTTCTAGCCGTTTCAGTCAATTTATCCATTAAAGAAACACTGATTTTTTTAACAACATCGCCTTGTTTATCTCCAGCTATCTGTTTTAACAACGGGAGAATACCCTTTTTTATATCCTGTTCGTCAATAGTCTCTCCCAAAATAACTCTCGGTGGTTGCAGTGATGGGTTTAAACATTTGTTCCGTATCAGCAAAAAATCAGTCTGTAAACTCTGTCTAGTTTGTAGTTTATTTCTAACAGAGTCGCATATTGGTATAAATTTTTTAATCGCGACCAATCTCTCTCGAGCCAATCTAGTCGTTAGTGATTCATTCGCCATTATTAAAAATCGTAGATTTTCAATTGCAAAGCAATTTCCAATTAATGTACGATTTTTAATATATGTATCATCATACGCTAATAGTTATTTACGAGAAACATAAACTTGAAAACGCAATCAGGGAAATTTTTCATGGGATTGAAAAATCCATAGGATTTTCACCTACGGATTTTCAGTTTGAACTAGTTATTGATAACCTCGGCGACGATGATAAATTTCTACTCACTGAAGACCAAATGCAACAACTGCAACAGGATACTATAACAACCATTAGTTGTAACTACGATCAAATTATGCAATATGTCCATTCTTGCCTGCGTGTTGAAGAGTTAATGAAAGTATTAAGCAATTGAAAAAGCTACAATGTTTGTAGCCAATGACTCAAAAACAACCCCAAAAAATACCCACCCCGAATTTCACAATTATGTGCGTCCTTGTAGTTCATTGATACATAATACGCCGCTACAAATTTTGTTCTAGTTGAGCGCACATACCTGTTCATTGTATTGTATACCTGTTTCAACAGACAAACATTAAAGTATTTATACATGTCCGCTGTGCAACACAGACGGTATACTTATACAGCTTATTCGGACAAGGGGGTAACCAAGGGATTTTCGGCTTGGCGGATAATATCTCTTAATGTTTTAACCCGAAAATTAATTGTGCGTTTGATTTCATATTGCTGCCCCAGTTCTCTTCTGGCCTTTTCTACAACAGTGAATAACGGGACAAACTTACTGACGTCATTACAGAATACAAGAGAGTCGCGAAAAGCATTCTGTATTTTCTTTATCAACGCGTATCTTTTTGGAAAAACGTATTTATTATTTATAGCGTCATATTCAATATTTTGAAAATCTGAAATAATTTGATCACAGTTTAATCGATCTGATAATTGAAATCCTTGAGATTTTAAATTTGAAATTTCAGTTATAATCTCATTGACATTTTCAGAATTCATATTATATAATAAAATATATTTCTAAAATAAAATATACATTGATATATTTTTCAAAAATAAAAAGTAAACATGAGCGGTTATCATTCATTGGGTCCCTTATTAGGCCTTTGTGTCTTTCATAGGGTTCCTTCTTTGAGAGTATTTTTCTTTTGTTTATATATCAGAAATTTTTTCTTCTATTGGTTATAGCCAGAGATTTTTCTCTCTTTGAGATTTGACCCTATGACCGTTTCTTTTAGCCGATAATTCATTCTGAACTATCCTGTGGGGTTACCCTAATGTGATGGAAAGCTTATTACATCCACGTTACTGTTTATTTTGACGTCCATAGTCATACCCAAAGCATATTCCCCGATAAGGGACCTAACTCGTCAAATAACGGGTTAGAAACCTAAGAAGATATGCTTAGGGGAATGGGCGTCACAACATACATAGGACAGTCAATGGCGTGGTTATATACAATAAATGAATGGATGATATACAATCAATGAATGAATGAATGAATGGATGATAATGGCGGGGCGGGTCTACATTCATACGTGAACAATCATACAACCCAGACAAAATCCCAGGTTGTATGAATACAAAAAGTATCCATACACTGTGTTATAGTGCGTGGGTTGTATGATTTTCACGTATGATTTTCGACGCTCAAAAGCCCCAATAATATAACAGACGATATGGTATATAACCTAACTAATACATGAAAGCCGAACACAGAGGTGTGTGGATTTTATTATTTCGTGTACTCGATAAGGATTATTGACAGCATTTAAGCAAGACCAAATACCTGAAAAGAACACTAAAAAAATGAATACGATTGTTTATTAATACCGCGTATTTGATTCGTTTTCTCACAAAACAGATAATTATATCTCCGCTGAGAATCATGACAGTTACAAATCAACCAATCGAGAAAAGGCTCATCGAGGGTAACTCTTTCATAAGCCGACATACCCGTACGAGTTATTCCCTGCTGGTGTTATATAGAATAGTACAAACTGAAATTCAGATATACACGAATTGAATTCTTTGTCCGGTTGTCTTGGAGACAGCCGTCTTGGTTATATTCTCCGCAACATATCGTATTGAGGCTCTACAAATATCAAAATACCTACCAGACTCACCCATTGATTGGAATACCATTTCTTCATTAGTTGCTGTATTAAATGATTTTACAGGTCTCTTCCCAATTGATTTATAAGTACCAGCTTTCCCAGATGAAGCATTCTCACTTTGTGTAACAGCTCGTAAACTATTCAAAGAATTATTCCTAGGATTGGAATCTGTCACAGAATTAGGCGAAAATTGAACTGATTTTTGTTCTACTTGAATTGCAAACGAAACTCACCATTTTCTTGATTTCGTTGTACACGCATTACCTGGGGTGATTAAGTGGCGTGTAACGATTTGCATGTGCCAATTTGTAATTTACATGAAATCCGAAATACTCGTTGTACGTGGTGCACGTCAAGCTCGATGTGATTTATGTTCACCTATTGAGAGTATATAAGGCTAAGGATTTCTCATTATTATTTACGGGAACCCAAATATCTAATCGAAGGATAGATAACCTCGTCTTGCAAATCTCCAGCCAAAGGGGTGAGTGTTAAATTTACATTTCGTTTTATTGTGAATTTTATTCAGATTATCATTTCGTATAATGATGCCTTTATTGCAATGAACGTGGAATATTTGGAATTACTAGTCACTTTTAGACTTTAAATGAAATATCGTAATCTACGGCTTAGATTATTTTTGAGACAACTATTATTAGTCTGGTTTTGTTTATTATAGCTGATTCCGTCTGATTCCGTCGTTGATAACATCTGATTCCGTCGTTGATACCGTAGAAGTACATCACTGATAGCGCATCTAATAACATCGTTGATACCGTCTCTGATACCGTAGCTGCTAACATAGTTGTTACATTGTTTCTGATACCGTAGCTGCTAATAACATCGTTGATACCGTAGCTGCTAATAACATCGTTGATACCGTAGCTGTTAACACATCTGATACCATCTTTTGATAAACGTCTTTGATATCGTTTGATTTGTTGTGGGACATCTATTGTTTGTTCTGGAACATCTCTGTATAAATATCTGAATGTGCTTGTGCCGTTAATTTGTGCAAACGGAATTGAAGTATCTGTCTGTGTGTCGAACTGTCTGTTCGTCAATATCTGTGTAACGGGTAAATATCCGGAAAGCTAGAAGTCCGAGTGTCGGAGCTGTCTTAGAGTTGTAAAACGTCCGGGTAGACATCTAGGGGAGTGAGGAACCGTCGGTTCGGGTAGATGTTGTATGCTGTCTGAACGTATAACTGTGGTGGATCCGTGTAGGGAAACGTCCGATAATAGTATTGGTCAACCCTCGGTTCTCGGGGAAACTGGGAGACGATTCAACTGTTGCTGAATCGTGCGGTTATACAGGGGAGACACATAGGTGTATTGAAATTGTAATATAATTTAATACATTGTTGTATTTGCATGCTTATGTCAGATCGCAATAATATTTCAAGTGATCACATAGATATCAATAAAAGCTAGCAACTTGATTGAATACAAGTATATGATCGTGCTAGTTATCGCAATCCATCGTGCGATAGATAGTTTGTCGTTTGTGTTTATTTTTTTTTCGTAAATCATTCTTGCATTTATTTAACTTTCGTAAAGGATTCTTGGATCTGTGTATAATCCAAGAGATCCCTTTACATCTGAGATCCCTTTACATCTGAGATTCCTTTTGTATTGTTATTTAATTTATTCATGTATTGTGAATGGTTGTGAGTGTAATTGTGGGTTGAGTGCATGAATTATTGTGTTGTTACATCTGTATTTTTTTTCATTTATAATTTATTACATAAATTTATATTTTCTTTCACAAATTGTGTTTGTATTGTTCATTTAATCCACCCTCCTCTCGGTAACAATTCTGTTACAATGGTGTCAGAAGAGGGATCGTTGGATTAAGTGAACTGTCAATCATTTTTGTGAAGGTATACATTTAATGTTTATATTTGAGCGTGACCTTCTGTTAAGATAATACTCTAGTTGGAGTTTATTTTTGTTTAGTTTACCTAGGTCCGTGTGTCCAGTATAAACGTGTTTAAATTATTGGTTTGGTTATATATCTATATTCATATTACAATTGTCATGTCATCCCTTAAGGACTTGGTTGCCTTAGGCAAAGAATTTGGATATGAAGGTGAAAATTTGAGGAAATTTATTCAAGAAGAACAAGCCCGGGAAAGGGAAGAAAGGGAAAGGAAACGGGAATTAGAAAGGGAATCCGAAGATAGGAAATGGGCCTTTGAGAGGGAAAAGATAGAATTTGAGAAGGATAAAATAGAATTAGAGAAGCAGGCCCAAAGGGAAAAGATAGAATTAGAGAAGCAGGCCGAAAGGGAAAAGATAGAATTAGAGAAGCAGGCCGAGAGGGAAAAGATAGAATTAGAGAAGCAGGCCGAAAAAGACAGGATAGAATGGGAAAGGGAAGCGGAGGGAAGGCGAATAGAGTTAGAAAAACTAGCAAAACTAGAAATGTTCGAGTTAGAAGAATCAGCAAAGCAACGGGATCATGAGCGTAAGGTAGAATTAGCGACATCTGGAAGAGAACACGATTCTGCCTTTAGCAAATTAAGGGGCCCAAAATTACCTCCCTTTGACGATGAAAAAGATAACATGGATAGTTATCTTCATCGGTTTGAGCGGTATGCCGAAAACCAGAAGTGGAGTCAAAATGACTGGGCATTGCATCTGAGTGCTCTATTAAAGGGTAAAGCACTGGATGTATACTCGCGACTTCCTAGGGACGATGTGTTCAAGTACGACGTCCTAAAGGAAGCACTTCTCAAAAGGTACGAGCTCACTGAACAGGGTTTTCGTAAAAAGTTCAGGTATAGCAAGCCCGATAAGGGAGAAACCTTTGGTCAGTTCACCGTCAGAATTGCGAACTATTTTGAGCGGTGGATTGAATGCGGCAAAGCGGTGAAAACGTTTGAAGGGTTGACTGATTTCTTGCTCAGAGATCAATTATTTAATACAGTTGGGCGAGAATTAGATCAATTTCTGAAGGAGAAAGTCTTCACGAACGTAAAAGATATGGCTAAGCAAGCCGATTTATTTGCCGAAGCTCATGGGGGAACCCAGAACGTGGTTTTAAAAGATTTTAAGTCTGGAAACCAGTCTGTAAGACCTATGCCTAGGGAGCCTGTAAAATCATCTGAGGTAAAAAGGTCAGTTGGGAATCCAGTTTTTCAGCGTGTGCGGTGTTTCTTGTGTAATGCATTGGGTCATGTTCAAAAAGACTGTCCTAAAAGAAAGGCACTTATACATAAGGTAGCAGTGGCTATACAAAGTAAAGGTATAACTGATAACATCGTACAGGTAGAACCTTGTATTCATTCGCTTGGCACGTGTTTATTTCCTGAAGCGCGTGTACCAACCGCGAGAGGGTTTGTCAACGGTCGAGAAGTCGTGGTATTGCGTGACACTGGTTGTACGGGCGTAGTGATCAAACGTAGTCTCGTGCAGGATAACCAAATGCTCGGGTGGGAATCCCCATGTATGTTACTTGATCAGACGATGGGTCGCATTCCCGTAGCAAGGATCACAGTAAAAACACCTTTCTTAACGGGAACTGTTGATGCCCTTTGTATGGACAATCCTATTTACGATCTGACGATCGGTAATGTTGAAGGTTCCCGTCTTCCAACCATGGCCGATTTTAAAATACCTTTGGCTCAGGCAGTCGAAACGCGAGCGCAAACACGGCGAGAGAAAACCGCGTTTCATAAATTAATAGTCCCTGAATCGATCTCAGGAATTTCGCGTGATGATTTCAAACAAGAGCAAGAACATGATGAATCCATCAGAACAATTGTTGAGAAAATCACGTCCGGCGCGATTAAACATTGCAAGCGTGGGGGTAGCTCTAGATTCGTACGCAAGAACGGATTAATTCATAGGGAGTTTAGCGCTCGGGAGGGTAAGAAGTATTGGCAAGTGGTCGTACCCCAGAGATATAGATCTCAAGTACTTAGGGTGGCGCATGAGTCAAGCATGGCAGGACACCTAGGTAAGGCTAAGACCACTAGCAGGGTAGTCGCTGAATTCTACTGGCCAGGTGTTAATGGCGATGTCACACGGTTCTGTAGGTCGTGCGACGTATGTCAGAAAACCGTCTGTAAGGGAAGGGTCACAAGAGTGCCCTTGGGACAGATGCCATTAATAGATACACCGTTTAAAAGAGTGGCAGTAGATATTGTAGGACCAATACACCCAGTTACCGAAAGAAAGAATCGGTATATTCTTACTCTGGTTGACTACGCAACCAGATACCCTGAAGCCGTAGCGTTACCAACTATTGAAACGGAAAGGGTAGCTGAAGCATTAGTTGATATCTTCAGTAGGGTAGGGGTGCCAGAGGAAATCCTCACTGATTGTGGTGCCCAATTCACCTCTGACCTCATGGGTGAAATAAGTAGACTGTTATCCATCAAACAGCTAAACACTACCCCATACCATCCGATGTGCAATGGACTGGTAGAGAAGTTTAATGGTACCCTGAAAAGCATGCTGAGAAAGATGTGCGCGGAACGTCCGCAAGACTGGGACCGTTATTTAAACGCTGTTCTGTTCGCGTACCGTGAAGTACCGCAGGAAAGTTTAGGGTTTTCACCCTTCGAACTGTTGTACGGTAGGACAGTTCGAGGCCCGATGCGGATACTACGCGAACTATGGACTGGTGATGTCGCGAACGAGGAAATAAAAACGACTTACCAGTACGTGTTAGATCTAAGAAATAAACTTGAGAGTACATGCCAGATGGCACGTGACGAATTGATTAAATCCGGGCGCAGATATGCCAAGTATTACAACCGCAGAGCGCGTAATAGGAAATTTCTTGTGGGAGATCAGGTGCTATTGCTTCTTCCAACGAGTTCGAATAAGTTATTAGTCCAGTGGAAAGGTCCATATGAAGTTAAAGAAGTAAAAGGTGACATGGACTATAAAATTGACATGGACGGTATTGTAAAAACATTCCATGCGAACATGCTCAAGTTATACATCAAGAGACAGAGCGACAATTTCAATAAGGGGAGTTGAAAATATAGGCGCAGACTACTTGAGTAGGGCATGATGGGAAATTTGTATGAATTTGCCCAGTAATAAAATCCAGTTTGTAGTATAACCAGTGTAAATGTTGTAAGATATCATCAGTAGTTATTTTTCTTCTATTCTGTGTTAGTTTTAAAAATGTGTACATTTTTATTCTTAGGGGGGAGGTATTGTCACAGAATTAGGCGAAAATTGAACTGATTTTTGTTCTACTTGAATTGCAAACGAAACTCACCATTTTCTTGATTTCGTTGTACACGCATTACCTGGGGTGATTAAGTGGCGTGTAACGATTTGCATGTGCCAATTTGTAATTTACATGAAATCCGAAATACTCGTTGTACGTGGTGCACGTCAAGCTCGATGTGATTTATGTTCACCTATTGAGAGTATATAAGGCTAAGGATTTCTCATTATTATTTACGGGAACCCAAATATCTAATCGAAGGATAGATAACCTCGTCTTGCAAATCTCCAGCCAAAGGGGTGAGTGTTAAATTTACATTTCGTTTTATTGTGAATTTTATTCAGATTATCATTTCGTATAATGATGCCTTTATTGCAATGAACGTGGAATATTTGGAATTACTAGTCACTTTTAGACTTTAAATGAAATATCGTAATCTACGGCTTAGATTATTTTTGAGACAACTATTATTAGTCTGGTTTTGTTTATTATAGCTGATTCCGTCTGATTCCGTCGTTGATAACATCTGATTCCGTCGTTGATACCGTAGAAGTACATCACTGATAGCGCATCTAATAACATCGTTGATACCGTCTCTGATACCGTAGCTGCTAACATAGTTGTTACATTGTTTCTGATACCGTAGCTGCTAATAACATCGTTGATACCGTAGCTGCTAATAACATCGTTGATACCGTAGCTGTTAACACATCTGATACCATCTTTTGATAAACGTCTTTGATATCGTTTGATTTGTTGTGGGACATCTATTGTTTGTTCTGGAACATCTCTGTATAAATATCTGAATGTGCTTGTGCCGTTAATTTGTGCAAACGGAATTGAAGTATCTGTCTGTGTGTCGAACTGTCTGTTCGTCAATATCTGTGTAACGTGTAAATATCCGGAAAGCTAGAAGTCCGAGTGTCGGAGCTGTCTTAGAGTTGTAAAACGTCCGGGTAGACATCTAGGGGAGTGAGGAACCGTTGGTTCGGGTAGATGTTGTATGCTGTCTGAACGTATAACTGTGGTGGATCCGTGTAGGGAAACGTCCGATAATAGTATTGGTCAACCCTCGGTTCTCGGGGAAACTGGGAGACGATTCAACTGTTGCTGAATCGTGCGGTTATACAGGGGAGACACATAGGTGTATTGAAATTGTAATATAATTTAATACATTGTTGTATTTGCATGCTTATGTCAGATCGCAATAATATTTCAAGTGATCACATAGATATCAATAAAAGCTAGCAACTTGATTGAATACAAGTATATGATCGTGCTAGTTATCGCAATCCATCGTGCGATAGATAGTTTGTCGTTTGTGTTTATTTTTTTTTCGTAAATCATTCTTGCATTTATTTAACTTTCGTAAAGGATTCTTGGATCTGTGTATAATCCAAGAGATCCCTTTACATCTGAGATCCCTTTACATCTGAGATTCCTTTTGTATTGTTATTTAATTTATTCATGTATTGTGAATGGTTGTGAGTGTAATTGTGGGTTGAGTGCATGAATTATTGTGTTGTTACATCTGTATTTTTTTTTCATTTATAATTTATTACATAAATTTATATTTTCTTTCACAAATTGTGTTTGTATTGTTCATTTAATCCACCCTCCTCTCGGTAACAATTCTGTTACAGAATCAATGTGATCAATAACAAGACCATCCTCGATCAATCCATTATACACCTCGTAGACGAATCTATGACAGTAATATTTTTTCTTTCCAGCACTAAACATCAAATAGCCCACACCGTTGTCCCACCCAACTAGTTTCTTCAGTCTACGGTGTCTGATAATACCATCACGGGATGCCTCATAATCGCTGATCACGGGATGTGGTTCAAATTCTTGGTTCATTTATAATACAATACTTTTTGTCTAATTCATTGTTTGGTTGAATTCGTACTTTGGAATCCATCAATGTAGTCTTGAGTTGTTCTTATGAACTGAGACGCATCAGTTCCATTCACAAATATCTTTCAGTTGATGCCACTAAAACACTTGTGTGTTCATTAGTACATTCAAGACTGGACTATTGTAACTCAATTCTGACTGGTTCGTCACAATATCTAATCCGGAAACTTCAAAAAGTTCAAAACACAGCTGCTCTGCTCATTTTTAGAGTACCTCGATCAGAGCACACCTCACCACTGCTCTGTACCCTATACTGGCTATCCATTCGATACAGAATCAAACACAAAATGTGTTCTCTATGCGATGTTTCAATGACAGACTCCAGTCAAACATACCTATCCGGCCTCACTCATGTGTATACACCAGCAAGATACTTACGCTCCTCTTCTAACAATCGTATACTTATTGTTCCCACTATGAAAACGAAGTCATATGGACAACGTTATTTTGCATACCAGGGCCATGCGATGTGGAACGAATTGCCCATTGAAATTAGACACAAAGATACAGTGGTCCCTTTTAAGAGTGCTCATAAAACTCACCTTTTTCGTCTGCAGGAACAAAATTAGAGACCTAATAATGTTTTTATCTTATATGTTTTCAGCATGTTTTTATGTTTTCCAGTTTCATGGTTTTTGTTATTTCTTTTTCAGTAGTGTAGTCATATTATTATAGATGTTGTAAAGCGCTCAGAGCTTCTAAAGATATAGGCGCTGTACAAAGTCCTCATTATTATTATTATTATTATTATTATTATTATTATTATTATTATTATTATTATTATTATTATTATTATTATTAATTCAAATGGTTCATGATATCCATTGATTCGTAAAGAAACTTCACTACCACCAAGTTTGTCAAATATCGCATGACTTTCTTCTTGCGAGTTTACTCGTACAGCATTTTGTAAAGCAATAAATACATGTCTCGGCGTGGAAATACCTTGCTATGATGCAATCTGCTATGTAAAAAATAACCATTATTATTACTGTGAACATTAACTGTTGTTTAATGTCAATCTTGATAACAATGATTTACTTCCTTGATCCATAAAAGAGAGTAAATTTTGTTTTTAAGCAATTGTTGGAGTTATTACCGGCATCCACAACGAGTTTTCTAGTATTACTTTACCAGCATCAAGACCACAAAAACACCAGATAGCATCATTGTCAGTAGCTTTTCTAACAAGAACAACTGTATGTTTAACTCCAAAACTAACGTTTCTAACATTTCTACAAAGTTTAAAGAATTGTGACAAGGAAATTGCGCATGAAAATTTTTAACGAACATTGTGCAACATTGTTCGACGCGTTGCAAACCTTAAATTGTAATTTGCATTCTGTGATATTAACGCGGATGTTTCTTTAGTTTCTGTAGCATCTCGTACGTTACCGTTATTTAAGTGTTTATATTCTGGAAAGGTTTCTTTAGCAAACATCATTGTTGGACAAGCTGCTCTTGTATAATCATCAGAATATCTTGCTATACCTATTATTGTTGTAGGAACATCAACGTCCGTTTGAACATTTTCAATTTTTCTTCCATCAATCATATTTGTAACACTGTCAAACAAGGCCATAATTCCGTTATTAAAGAAATTGATTCTTTCAGCGACCTTATATTCAGTATCGTCTGCTTTTATAATTTCACCTTCTTCAATAAATGTTTCAGCCGGTAAGAAATATCTGCTTGTATCCTAAGCTTGAAGTTCGATACGTCAACGCTGATTTGGTTGTCTTGCGTTATTCGAATATTACTGATAATCGCGCACGGATTCGTCTTTGAGAACTGGAGCATGTTGAATACTGGATCTGATACACGTTTAAACATTTCATTATAATTGTTATCGTCTAACACGAAGACCACTTCCTGCTATCAGATTAGCAGTTATATGTGAGCTTGTAAATTATCTCGAAAAGCATCTCTGACCGGAATAAATTTCTTAAGTGCAGCCAATCGCTCTCTATTTAATCGAGTTATTTGCGCCCCTCCGATATTTGACATTGTATTAAAATCGTTGATTTCCAAATCGTTTACAAGATCTAATCGGCAACGTTATATTTGGAGTCCTCTACGTGACGTCGAGTCGATCTCCCGGAAAAATGACATATTTTTCTTCAAACTATCTATTTTAATAAATGAAACCTCTACGTGACAACTACGCGATAACGAGTTGGGACCACCGAAAAAATGACATATTTTTCTTCAAACTATCTATTTTAATAAATGAAACCTCTACGTGACAACTACGCGATAACGAGTTGGGACCACCGAAAAAAAATGACATATTTTTCTTCAAACTATCTATTTTAATAAATGAAACCTCTACGTGACAACTACGCGATAACGAGTTGGGACCGCCGGAAAAAAGTGGTCGGTTCAGCCCCCCTGCTGCTAATAGCACTAGGAGCGTTTCCACGAACAACGTCAAAAGCTCTCTTCGAAAATTGTTTTGCGGTTGGTGTTCATCTTGGGGCAATACTTCTAAATAAACCCCGAACAACATCACCGAGTCAATCTCCATAAATTGCGTTATATGCTGGCAATCGTGAAAATTTGTACTCTGACCATTGTAGGTTCACGTTGAGAATTGTGTATAATATTCCTATTTATTATCTATTTATCTAATCACTGTGATAGTCATTAACGATTTCATCAATAAGAGATCGATAAACGCTAACGTCATTGATACCAGCTGCACATAATCGTTGACAAATATTGGATATTTTATTCATTATTTCTGGTGAATTATTACCGGCTTGTTTTCCTTCAATCAGAATTTCTAGTCGATCTACGTCAGAAAGGACGTTTTAGGACACGTATTAACGAAGTTTTTCCAGTTTTATTCACCTGATATTAGCTGTAAAGTTTCATTAGTATATCCCATTGCTTATAATTCTTCTTCTTCACTTGTTATTCTTACTTATTTTTAAAGCTTTTCTTGTTGCTTTTGCTTTCTCAAGTTGCTGCTTCATTGCTTCTTCTATTTGTCTCTTTTTTTGTCATTTTTGTTGAATATAAGCATCTACTGCCTGGCAAAATATATAAAAATTATTAACATCTTTATTAGATCTGATCTGCGCAGTATCACAAGCTATGCGAAATACATCCTTGACCCAATCGGCAGCTTTTCAGAGTATTCATATCTTCGGGATTTACATAATTATATCTAACACGATATCCAAACGCGGCAATATCAAGTAATTTTTCTGGGTCATGAATAGCGGATGTACCTTAGGTCGTAAAGTTATCTGTTATCTTGGTTATTATCCTTGTTCTAGCTTTTCGCGGTTCATGTTGAACTTCAGGCTGTGGTCGAGGAGGTTGCTGTGGTCTAAGGTTGACATTGCCGGGGAGGGAATGCGGTACAAGCGCCCCACTCCAGAAATCCCCTATACGGCTTGCGTCTCTGATCGCCTCTGACAACTAAAATCCAGCTCCTGGCCTTAACGAGTGGCTTAGATTTGAAGTCCGGTGGACCGCGTTATCCACCAACAGGAGAATGGGTGAAGGCGGGCCACTGGCGCGTTAAAACCAGTTGCTTCGGGTAGATGGGACTCGTAAACCTTGGATGGTAGCTCATTTAGGAGAAGGAAAATTCCGATTCCAAACCTCTCCTGCCTTGTGGCTATACACACTCATGTGAAATACTAAGAGAGTAAACCCCAACAAAAATCCGGAGACGGAGTCCTTAAGGCGGTCTGACATTGACCTCATTGTCATTCCGACAACTCCTGCGACGCCGATGGTGCCTAGCTATTTCGACATTTGTCGTTCCTTGGGCCCACCAGCTGTGTGGAGAGGGGGGGGGGGATCTGCTGCATGGATACCAGCTGATTCTCCATACCACCCTGCCCAGGCTTCGTAGCTCCACTGGAGAGGACACACCATCGTCGTCGTATGGCGTCGGCACAACACGAGAAGTAGCAGTTTACCGGTTCTAAGCCATATCTCGATTGGCATAAAGCTTGGCGCCAGGGGTTACTTCTGACGGTGAGAGAGATCATCAGGTCTCACTGGACAGCCTACCGCCCGCCTTAACCTGGGCAGCCTCCAGTCAGTAAGGTGCTGCCCGTAATGGCCTTCCTGCTTCACTGGGTGCGTGGAGCTTAGAGAACCATCTCGACAAGTGGGCCACAAAATTCCAGACCAGGAAAGACTCAAAGAAAAAATAAGAAAACTTCAGCTCTTCGTTTTGCGACCTGGAACGTTAGGACCAAGTGTCCTGGATTGACCAATGACCGACAGCAGATCGACGATGCATGGAAGAATGCAAGAATGCCGTCATTGACAAAGAACTCTCCCGACTAAACATCGACATTGCCTGTCTCCAGGGGATCCGACTAGCTGACAGCGGCACCATTAGGGAAACCAAATACACGTTCTTTTAGCAGGGGAAGCCCTCGAATGAAGGCAGCACGGTGTAGGCTTTGCCGTAAAGAACACGCTAATCGCCTTCATTGAATCTCTATCGTCAGGTACTGAGAGAATCATTGCCCTCTGGCTGTCAAAATCCTTAGGCCCGGTCCACATCTACAGCGTGTATGCTCCAACTCTCCGCTCTAACCACGAGGAGAAAGACAAGTTTTATGAGGCTCTGGATCAGGCAATATCCAGTATTCCAAACAACGAAGGCCTTTACTTACTAGGAGACTTCAATGCTAGAGTGGGAGCTGACCATGAGGCCTGGTCCGCCTGTCTCGGTTTTTACGGAAGGGGTAAGATCAACGAGAACGGTCAGCGACTTCTGGAGATGTGCTGCTCCCACAGCCTATGTGTGACCAACACTTTCTTCCAATACAAAGAAATCCACCAGGTGTCTTGGAGACACCCACGTTCACTCCACTGGCACCAGCTAGACCTTGTCATCACCAGGCGTGCGCAACTGGCCAGCGTCCTCCTCAACCGCAGCTGCCACAGTGCCGACTGCGACACGGGCCATTCCCTTGTGGTCAGTAAGGTGCGAATATTACCCAAGAAGCTGCACAATGCCAAGAAGAAGGGTCACCCTCTCATCAACACCTGCTGTGCAAGTAACCTAGAGAAAACACAGCAGTTCATCAGCAAATTGCAGGAAGCTCTCACCAAAGTTACACCTGATGACACCATTGACTCCAAGTGAGCACATCTCCGTGACTCTGTGTACAACTCAGCCATCATAGCTTACGGGAAGAGGGAACGGAAAAATGCCGACTGGTATGAGGCAAACTGGGAGGAGATTGAGTCCGTGACTGAAGCAAAGAGGAAAGCCCTCCTGGCATACAAGGCTGCACCTAGCCCAAGAACATTGCATGAATGCATGGAAAAACGCCCAGAAGACTGCCCGTCACTGTGCCAACATCTACTGGCTTAACCTTTGCAACATTATCCAGACAGCTGCCGACACTGGGGATGCAAAAGGAATGTATGAGGGCATTACATTAAGAAGGCGACAGGCCCCTCCATCTCAAAGACCGCCCCTCTCAAGTCCAAGGCAGGTGAAGACATCACAGACCAGGGCAAACAACTGCAGCGATAGGCTGAACACTATGTCGAGCTATATGCAACCCAAAACAACGTCACTGACGCTGCCCTGGATGCCATTCCAGACCTGCCTGTCAGGGAGGAGCTAGACACACATCCCACCCTGGAAGAGCACGGAAAAGCCATAGACTGCCTTGCCTGTGGGAAGGTTCCTGGAAGCGACGGCATTCTGACTGAAGTCCTCAAGAGTGGGAAACCAGCGCTGCTCCAGCCGCTACATATACTCCTCTGCCTCTGCTGGTAACAGGGATACATCCTACAGGACATGCGCGACGCCAACATCGTCACTTTGTACAAGAACAAGGGAGACCGTAGCGACTGCAACAACTACCGGGACATCTTCCTCCTCAGTGTTATCAGAAAGGCTTTCGCCCGTGTTGCCTTGGCGCGCTTGCAGATTATAGCCTCTCACGTCTACCCAGAATCCCAGTGTGGATTTTGAGCCGGCATGTCAACTGTAGACATGATCTTTTCACTACTTCAGTTGCAGGAGACGTGTCATGAGCAGCAAATGACCCTCTAGATTGCCTTCATAGACCTGACGACGGCATTTGACCTGGTCAGTCGGAGTGGACTCTTCAGAATCCTGCAGAAGATTGGTTGCTCCCCACGTCTACTTTCTGTCGTCATGTCATTCCACGAGAACATGCACAGCACAGTTGCTTCAATGGCGCAACATCAGATGCCTTCCCAGTAATCAGCGGAGTTAAACAAGGCTGTGTGCTTGCAACGACGTTCTTTGTCATATTCTTCTCCATGCTTCTCCAGTACGCCTTCAAGGGCCTCAGCGATGTAGTGTACATCCATACCAGGGCTGACGGAAAGTAGTTCAACATTGCCCGTCTCCGTGCTAAGACTAAAATCACAAAGGTATTCATCCGTGAGGTGCTTTTCGCCGATGATGCAGCCTTGACATCCTACACGAAAGATGGACTGCAGCAACTGGTATGCCACCTCTCCAACGCTTGCAAGGAATTTGGACTGACCATCAGCTTGAAGAAAACATGGCGCAAGACTCAGACTCCCTTCCCTCTGTCACCATCGATGGATACAACTTGGAAGTTGTCGAGAACTTCACATACCTCGGGTCCAACATCTCCAACTCACTCTCAATTGATTATGAGGTGAATGGTAGGATTGCTAAGGCAGCTGCAGTGATGTCCAGACTTAACCAGAGGGTATAGAACAAACCCAACCTCACAGAGAAGACCAAACTGCGTGTCTACCAAGCCTGCGTTCTCAGTTCACTCATCTACAGCAGCGAAACATGGACCCCCTATACAAGTCACGAGAGAAAGCTTCCACCTGAGATGTCTGCGGCGCATTATGCACATCAAGTGGCAGAACAAAGTATCCAACACAGAGGTTCTAGAATGCGCAAACATCAACAGCATGTTCGCCATTTTCAGTGAGAGGCGCCTTCGCTGACTCGGTCATGTCAAGAGAATGGACCCAGGCCGCATTCCTAAGGACCTGTTATATGGGGAACTAGCAGAAGGTACACGACCGACTGGACGTTCACGCCTGCGCTACAAAGATATTTGCAAGAGGGACATGAAGACATGAAGACGGTTAACATCGATGTCAACAACTGCGAGAGCTTTGCTAATGACCGTCCCATCTGGCGCCTAGCTGTTAGGTAGGAGTTAGCAAAGCTGAGGATGACAGGAATAGAAAGCATGCTCAAAAGAGAGCCAGAAAAAAGGAACAGCTGACTCTGGAGCTACACTATCGTCTCACGTAGACGGACGTATGCCAAGGGGGAATAGCGGATGTACCTTCTTTCGTAAAGTTATCTGTTATCTTGGTTATTATCCTTGTTCTAGCTTTTGGCGAGTAATGTTGAACTTCAGGCTGTGGTCGAAGAGGTTGCTGTGGTGTTGGTTGAGTTGCTTAAAGAGCTTTTTGTGTTGCCTCAGTTGCTGTAACAATTTTCTTTGTTGGCTCGACAATTGTTTGCATAATTGTTCTGAACCCTTTGCAAATGCCACCTGAGACTCCTGACGTTCGTGTAATTTTTTGTCTAACAGAATTACGTACATGAAGATATTTATTAATTGCCTCTAATCTTACTCAAGCTAATCTAGCTGTGAAAGATTCCATAGCTGGTGCCATATTATTGATATATAATAATGATTTAAATATAGAACCATAGAAGGCAAGACCTCAATCAGACGTCATATGGGTAAACGCAAAACACGCGTACATTTTTATTTTATTTTAAAAACTACAACAACAAAAAAGTAACAAAAACAATTAACCCCACCACCCAACCAATAGTCCTTCACGAAAGAAACTCTGCTAGTTACAAGCTTCGGTTTGGCGTTATTGGTATTATAATTTTGCTTTTGTAGGAAGCTTCATTTTTAAGTTTATGACGTTCTAGAAAAAGGTGGACTCTGCTGATTTTTTGGAAAGGGACATTTAGGGCAAACATGTACTCTATGCCTTCTATCTAACAATGTGGCATCACATCGCGTTGATCATTCTGTTTTTAAAAATGATTTTGCTGTCATAAAGAGTTATGTTTCTTCGGATGGAAGCTTTGATTTATAGTTAAAGTACAATCTACTTTTACTAGTTCGACTTTATTTGGGACTTTTATATTTTATGCACAGCAAATTAAGGTGCACCTTCTCAAAATGAACAAAAATATTCGCTCAACCTATAGTCTAAATAATTTCCATTGAAATAAAAACAATATGATAAAAAGAATCTCAAATGGGTACAGATTTAATATTAAATTTATGAAACTCGTTGATATATATATATATATATATATATATATATATATATATATATATATATATATATATATATATATATATATATATATATATATATATATATATATATGACTGATTCATTCGAGCATGTAACTAACTCAGTCGTTATCATTTCAGGTCTTTGTCTTTGATAAATTGATAGCGAAGTATATCCTTCTAGCTTGCATTTTTTTAATTAAAAAAAGGTAAATATTTATAATAACATGTTGAAACGTATTCCCAAGATTTTCTAAGATTTCTTTTGAGAAATGTTATGATGATGAAATTGGACACTTTTAAGGCAAGATGAAGGGTAAAATCTGAGTAAACCAAATGTTTTCCTCTACCGGAACGAAATAAAGAGATGAGTAGAACCAAAGGCCAGGGGAAAATCGAACTCACACTGAAAATCACGAGAGGCTTTCAGTTTCCTATACACAATGTTTGCTTCCTCTGCCAATCCGGTGTCTTTTATTTCGGTCTTGGATTTTGTAGAGATTCCCAAGGTTGGGGTGGGGTACTTCCAATATATTCATTAAATATTATGGAAGTTCCACCCTGGCTCGTGAAGTTATAAAGTTAAATTACTAACGAAATATATGTACAGCTCTGAGCCCCCAGTCAGCACTGCCGACGGTTAAATTATATAGAACACGAAGATGAAATTCAAAATAATAACAATTTAATAAAGTCGATAATTTTAAATGATAAACTCAATCACTCGTCCTCCAAGTGACAGCCTACTTCATCTCGTGATTTTCAGTGTGACTTCGATTTTCCCCTGGCCTTTGGTTCTACTCATCTCTATTTCGTTCCTCCCACTCCTCCTGCACTTCACCTCTCCCGACTTCTCTCCTTCCTTCTATTTTCTTCCGTCTCTCTATCGGAGTTTACTGGGACCAGTCATTGGTCTGTCCCTCCAAGCTTCCTGTGAAAACCACATGGCGTTAACATACGGTTTTTAGAATCTCACCTCACACTAAATCATCAATTAATCATCAGATAAGGCTATTACTGTTTAGGTCACGCATACATACACATTGAAATTCCCACACACTTCTTACAGGGTAAATAATGGTGTAAGAACAGGTATCATACATACATCAATACATTGTGTCACATCAGTATATCCAAGTATATATTTAATCTCATTGCACTATAATAGTACAACAAACAGACGCATTTATGTACACTACACTCCCACAAGCATACACAAATATTCAACTATTCATATTACTAATTTTTCACACTGCAATCATTTCCAAGCAACCATTCAATTCAGCAATGGCAAAATCTATAATTGCATGGACAAATGTGCTTGTCTACTATAAAATAACCACATAGCGAATTATAATAATATTAACTCTTGCGACAGCTAGCTAGCAATATGATATAATCAATTCATTCTTCAAAATATGCAAACATATTAACATCACAAAATAATTCTTCCTACTACGATTCTAGTAATAATAATACGTATATCTACGAAGATCCACAATTAAATGCAGTCGCATTCAGCAAAGATCGCACAACTAGCTCACTGACCTTTAGAAGCCTCACTTAGAATTCTGTCCTAAGATTTTTATCCGCCAATAACGCATGGCTGATCGGAGTTGCTATCTTCTGGCAATCTTTCTAACGAACTATAGCGAACTAAATCTTGCTGGCATGTCTAAGGATATCATACTTAGCCAAATTAGGTGTCCCGTCCCTATCTCGATTCTGATAGGGTAGCGCTGTGGCCCTGTCCAATCGACTAAACGACCAATTCAACCTGGCTGTCTGTCTGCGGAACAAGAAGATAGGGCACGTCCACTCCTTCGGGCAACTTTTTTGATCTGCACAAGCGCTTCCACACCAAGGTGATAATTGTGCTTCTGACGGACTTGGTCGGGCTTCCCAACCTAGCCACGGCAAACTTATGTAATGGATAGTGTTAGCCTGCGGTCATGTTTAACATTAAACAATGGCTTGTCCGAATTACTTTGATTATACATGTTTCTATATACTATTTTCGGTCGGGCAAAACGTGACAGATTTACTTATGGATATCCGAGTTTTCTGCATCTTTCCTTGAACTGGGCATTCCATACTCTAATCTCGACAGAACATCTTCTGAATTAACCTGAGACGTTCTTCCTTTCATATTTATTTACTAAGTCTTTTATGTGGGTTATACTATCCCTAAGTTGTTCCATTGTTAAGTCGTTAATGTTCGATACTGTTCTGGGCCTTTAGTCTTTCGACTCTTTCTCTGTATGCAATTTACTTCACGCTTTATTTTCTCTTTACGTCCTTTTAGGTCTTTTAAAGAATGTTCTATTGTCAGAACATTCCTTTTTTGTCTCTTTCTCTGAGCACTGTTTGCCTTCAGTTTCCTTTTAATGTCGTTCTTTGTATGCCTTTTAGATTTCGTTCTCTTTGTGCCCTTTAGATTTCGTTCTCTGTATGCCTTTTAGATTTCGTTCTCTGTATACCTTTTAATTTCGTTCTCTGTATGCCTTTTAGATTTCGTTCTCTGTATGCCTTTTAGATTTCCTCACTCAGTCTTCCAGTGGTTCAGTAACGATTCAAAACAATAAAATGTGCCCGACATTATTTAACATAATTTATCAATTAATTACCATTATGTGAATTTCGTTACCACATAGATAGCATATAAACTAAAGAAGGGACCCACATTACGAGATTCAAAAATGTATATAAGAAAATACATCTATATTGATGACTTCTACATACGTGATACAACAGGCTTGAAGCCCGGTTCCGGTAGAGGAAAACAATTTGGTTTACTCAGATTTTACCCTTCATCTTGCCTTAAAAGTGTCCAATTTCATCATCATAACATTTCTCAAAAGAAATCTTAGAAAATCTTGGGAATACGTTTCAACATGTTATTATAAATATTTACCTTTTTTTTAATCAAAACAATGCAAGCTAGAAGGATATACTTCGCTATCAATTTATCAAAGACAAAGACCTGAAATAATAACGACTGAGTTAGTTACATGCTCGAATGAATCAGTCATCTTCTCGAACGAGTCAGAGAGAGGTGTTTGATCAGTTAATTGCCAGCAATGATGTCATGTCGAAATTATCAATACGTTAATATAGAGAAAAGAAATCTGCATCATTTTCCACTATCACTGACTGATGACTTTTACCAGTGTCTTCCATTAGATACAAACCACGTTGCCTAAGTGGTTAGAGCGTCCCCGCTTCGGATGCGGGAGGTAGCGGGTTCGAATCCCGGCCGAGTTATACCAAAGACATAAAAAGAATACTAGCAGCTGCCTAGCTTGGCGTTCATGGCCTCAAACCAAGAAATGTATCGTAGTCGCTGCAGGTTTGTATCATTGGTGCCGTGAATACCGTGGACAAATCCAATGGAAAATGTGCAGATTCCGTTAAGATGACACAGGTTACTTGGTGTAAATTTAGTTTCAAAGATTTTGTGAAGCACAGTCTCTCTCTCTCTCTCTCTCTCTCTCTCTCTCTCTCTCTCTCTCTCTCTCTCTCTCTCTCTCTCTCTCTCTCTCTATATATATATATATATATATATATATATATATATATATATATATATATATATATATATATATATATATATATATATATATATATGATTTCGATATAGTTGTTGTTGTAGTAATTAACGGCATTTCTCAGCACACGATAGACTATACATGGCGGCCAGTATTAATTATGGAGGAAGAACCCGGTAAACCCCCAGAAAGAACCATCGACCCACGAGAAGTTACTGGCAAGTTTTCTCACATACCCACATTGGCTGAATCTGAGACTCGAACCCACGCAATCGATGTAATTGAGTACCCTATTTAATTAATTTATATAAAAAATGGGAATTATTAATATTTTTATATTTTGTATATTTTCTTAGGTCTTTTATAATTTCAATACTCATCAATATATATGATAGCCTTACATTGAAACAATGTTGATATATGCATAGTAATGCGTATATTTCACGTGTGAAAATTTTTTTCCCCCATCATGCCATGTGACGCTTGATTGACTACAAAATTGAACCTGCAACAACAAAAACCAGTACTTTATGAGCAAAAATAAATAAACAGTTACTGCCTTACATTGCAGACATGGCGAGTAATCTTTGATAAAGAAATCTCATCAAACACCGCTCGCGTTTCTCCCAAGTTATTTCCATTTACTTGACAACCACTACAAACTCGTTATGAATCGGACATGCTTGGTTCAGGTCTAGTCAAACAATTTGCAAAATGATGGAAGTGTAATTTACTGTGTCAGGTTAGGTCAACCATATCCTACATTTGTGTCAAGTCACATATAACCAGGTTATAAAATGAGGTGAATTTACGAAAAGGGGGTCGGGTAAAGAGCGTGTTGTACAAGTGAGTTTCATTCTTTTAACTTCGAATCTGGAGCAAGTTTGGAATATAATAAAAAGAACATGTTTTTCCTATGTTAATATCGGGTATAGTTCATCGCGTGGTACCAACAGCTATGTTTAACATGTCATCTTTTTGACACAGGAGTCTGACGTTTTATCAGTCAAGTACGATTAAATCTCGGACAACACGAAATCACCTTGTTGGTACCACAGCGTATTGGTTCATACACTATAAGTTAATCTGTGGTACCGATAAGGTGATTCCGTGTTGCGATTGATTTCATCGTATTATATTGGTTAGTCCGAGCTCCCCTCTTACCCATGCCACCCCATTTTTAATATTTGGACATTTACGTTGGGGTGTATCGTCCGAGTCAACTGCCTTTCGAAAAGTTAGAATTCGCAGACTACATTTGGTGTCTGCATAAGGTAGCCGCTTTCTAGCCGGCCTAGAAAACTTGACCGATTTTTTTTATCAAGATATACTTTGCATGAAATCGATAGGAATATAACTTAAGTGTCTCAAAAACAAAGTAACAAACAAAGTAATCGATTAACATTTTATTATATGAAATTACAGGTTTAAAAGTAAATCCGCAATGCTGACTATCTTGAAGGAAGACATATACATATATAATTAACTGTTTACAAAATACATAAACAACCTGGTCTATATGTGAACACAACATCCAATGACTAACTGGTCAAGTATAAATAACATATTACATTTGATTACCTTTTACACTCTGGACGACACTCAATTGCCAACATCGTAGACGCGATCACTTAAAGTGCCAGAGAAGGCAATGCTGGTCTACGCTGATAGCTTGATATGCCGAATGCAAACTTTAATTTATATGCCTTGAGACAAATAAGATTTTGGTAACATAGATAAATCAACTTGCTATTATCTAAGTAATTACTATGCACCCCCTGATAATAATTTGATAGCATATTACTATTAGCAACTGGGTACTTATCACGCACAAGCAAATGCTATTAATGATGTAAGATTCGTTCATAAAATAGAGTATATTTTCCCTTCATAAGAATGAAAAGTTCTAAGTATGCAACTGTAAATTTATTAACCCACCCGCCCTAAAAATAAGACAAAACGGGAGAAACAAGATACGCTATCTCCCTCGTAAAAAAGATCTGAAGCTATTTAAAATGCTCTGCACTTTACTTAATTGCAATCTAAGCAGTAGGCGTGACTTCCATTTCAAATACTCTGCACTTTAGATAATTCCAATCTAAACAGAAGACGTGCCCCAATGTTAAATACTGTACTAAAGTTCATTCTAATCTAACCTTTAAATATGACCCAAATTTTTAAGTACTGTTCTATCCTCAATTCCAATGTAAGTTGATAGGAACCAATTTCAAATACTATGTTCTAATGTTATACAGATAATTTGAAACTAACGACTGGAGCTAAACTGCAGTAGAATTTTAAATGCGTTACTACCATTGTATCGGCATCAAAGTGACTATGATTGGAGTCAAAACTTTTATATATAAAATCATGTCAAACGAAAACAATTCACAACGTTAACAAAAATCAAGAGAACAGTTCTAGTATAATGAGAAGGAAAAAAAGTTTAGCAATTATAACAAAATTTACAAAACATAAAATGAACTTAAACAATTGACTAATTAAACTTGAAACAAATTACTCCAATTAGTGTACACGATATAACTCTGGTAAAAAGGTCAACATTTTAATTGCAATGCTACCACTAAATTCACAAAGGTGTATGACACAACTCGAACTCATAATTTGAAAACTCAATTCAATAGGGATTGCACTTTTTAGGATACCGATAACTGCCTTATTCACGTGTCATAACAAATTTTCTTAAAACTACTACCACTCCACCCCAAATGCTCTCTCTCTCTCTCTCTACTTGACAGCTAGAAGTGTCTAATTACGCGTACGTGACTAGAACACCAGATAGAAGCGGTATATTCAGAAGCATCATCATTAGGCTGAGCTGTAGGTTCGTAATTTGCATTGGGTTGAACTTTAAAAGAAAAAGACTTACCCGTTTTTCCTAGTAGATTATCCTAGCTTTTTGAATACGAGACCTTGTATATTGTAGACGCTGTTAAATAGTTTATTTCTCTTTATTTTGACGTGTAACTGATGGGTGTAATTTCAGTCATTGCATATACAGCTTGTACTTCAGACGTGCACTTTTACAAAAGGAAAGAAGAAACAAAAAGACCCTGCTCGTTTTGCTTGGTCAATTTCACTTCGGGGCTTTCCAGTTAAACTTAAAATAACTAAACCTGGTCTTGCCTAGTCTGGCAAAATTCATTTTACTTATTTCAAAAGCTGCCAAAATCAATGTGACTATGAATTGTTCAAGCTGTTTAAATAGGTAAGCGGTGTGCTCATATCAGGCAAGATTTCCACATCTGCATCAGTGTGTGTGTGTGTGTGTGTGTGTGTGTGATTTTGGACTTTTAACTAGCTTTAATAATTTGTTAGTCATATCGTTACAATGTGACTATGAATTGTTCAAGCTGTTTAAATAGGTAAGCGGTGTGCTCATATCAGGCAAGATTTCCACATCTGCATCAGTGTGTGTGTGTGTGTGTGTGATTTTGGACTTTTAACTAGCTTTAACAATTTGTTAGTCATATCGTTACGATGTCTGCAGCGTGGCAGTTTAATGTGATGTCTTCCACTGGGGCATCATGCCGCAGACATGTAGAATGGTCTACCACCCGGTCACATTATCCAGACACGAATCACGACGAGTCTTAACACTAACTAACCTCTGAATGCCGAGCGCCTTACAGCTGTTAGTACCATTAACACAAGTCTTTGTTATGACTCGACCGGTGTTAGAACCCGCGTGGCCTCCCGCAAACTAGGCGGACGCTTTAACCGTTAGGCCATCAGAACGCTCTACACCAGGCAATGTTGTTGTTGTATGGTTTAACGCCATTTTTCAGCACACTATAGGCTATACATAGCGGCACGTATTAATGGTGGAGGAAGAACCCGGGAAAAACCTGGGAAGAGCCACCGACCCACGAGAAGCTAATGGCAAGCTTTCTCACATACCCAAATTGGCCGAATCCGAGACTCGAACCCACGCAGACAGACAGGTGAGACGGCAATTAGGCAAATTACCAGTAATGCAGCTAAAAGTACGTGAATGTAGCACAAAGGTTTGCAAACGTTCTCTCCATGTGAATGCCGCAATGCAAACAACTACACCTTTCACAAATACACGATATATATGGAGTGCAACTTAATGGCGAATGGATAGTTAAAATTTAGGATATTTGTAAACAAGAAATGCTGACCAATCGAAATATTGAAGTATTCGAAAAATAAATACCAACACATTAATACCTTGCAAGAATATGAATTCCTAAAGATATAACGGAAAATTAACGTCATAACAAATAACGTGTACCACTCATACCGATACCAATGGATCGCCGACCAGTACTATATCTGGCAAAAAATGTGAGGCAATATCAGTTTGTCACTACACTTTGTGCTGGACATATTCCTATGTCGAGCATCAAGCAGACATCAACCACGCATAACATTTAATTTAAAATCTTCATAATTGCAAGACGAACACCTCTCCTTCACATGCGGTTTTACTATAAGATTTGAGTCCGTCTAAGAGACTAGCTTTACCGGCTGAAAAGAGTTTCCAGGCATTCAAAAGGAAGACCCTTTCTCAATTTTAACTGCAAAGTGTTGAAACCATCTTTGATATTCTTCAGCGATAAGGTTTTAAAATTAGGCTGCTTTGTTGGACATATGAGATGTCAACTTTACGTCAATTCAATTCTGACAAACAAGATACAAGAAGTCATTTGGTGGAAAACCCATTCTGATGCGATTGTATGTTGGTTTTTTGTGAAGATCAAATTTGTAAGATGAATACCATAGTGGCCATATTTCATATCACACCTTTTTCTATTTAGTACCAACTAGACATCGTACCAAGTCCTGTGAAAACACAATGTCGACATGACCAGATATCTAGGATAAATTGAGATAACAAGTGTTTCAAGATAACCATCGTGGTGATCATATTAAATGTTAGATCGGCAAAATCTTTACGACCAGTTAAGAAATCAAAATAGTTTTTTAGTAAAACCCTATACTGACAAGAAACTTTAGTCAAGATGGCCACTGTGGCAGGTACAATGTCTAAATGGCATCAATAGAGCCAACCAGACATAATTAAAAATGAATAGTAGCAACCCGATGTTGATACGACCATTCATTGTTAGTGGATAGAAGATTTTCAAGATGGCTACTGTGGCCTCCATATTGGATATCAGATCGGCACGGTTTATTTTTAGGACCAACTATACTTCATAATTCGTTTTCTGTTGAAACCCCCATTGCAATATAACATTACAGTGAAGATGTGTACCGATAATACGATTCCAATGATTGAAACCAATTCATTACACATATGCATTATAAGTGTATAAAATTATCCTCAGAACAGCAGTACTATCGTTTAGAACAAACATGACATCACAAGAAAACTTCTGGCAAACACCCAATACCAATGTCTTTCTAGGAGAAGTAGCAATTACAAAATAATTTCAAAATGACCACTGGGGCGAGAATATTGTACCTCAGATAGGCACAATTTTCATTTTGAGGAGCGAAGCAGACTTATAAGCATCCTTCTAGGTGGGTGGGTGGTTTGGACGTAGCTTTAACAAAAAAAATTCAGTCATATCGCTACGACGTCTACTGTGTGAAGTTTTTAGTGATGTATGTCTCCTGGTTTAAAAAAAAAAAAAATGGCAATATTACATACCGTTCAGGATAAGTGGTGATCAGAATCTTAAGATGGCGACAGTGGCGGTCATGTTGTACATCAAATTGGCCTGTTGTTTTTTTTTTAGAACCAGCTATATAGCAGAAGTCTCCAAGTGAAACCCCTTGTTGATATGACCATCGATTCAGAGAAGTAGCAATAAGAGTTTTAAGATGACCGCTCTGGTTGAAAAGTTAGCTTTAAGATCGATACCTTTTTAATTCAGGACAAACCAGGCATCATAACAAGTCTTTTGGTGAAAACTTCTTGTATTATGGAGAAGCAGTATTTGAAAAATTTCTACATGGCCAACCCAATATTGCTGCAATACTAGACGTTAGATCGGCACCATTTCGATTTAGGACGAACTTGACACCATAATAATTTTCTGACGAAAATCATATGGCAATATTACATGTAGTTCAGATATAGCGATAAAAAAACGTTTAAAATGGCAGCTTTCGAGACCCTTGTATCAGTCATTTCAACCCCGTTTTTATTTACACTAAATATTAAATGATGTCTTCCGGTGAAACCCCATGTCAATAAGACTTTCCAATCAGAAGAAGTAGCGATGAATGCTATGGCTGGCACGTTGGACATCAGATAAGCTTTCATATCGGACCAACAGAGCTTCATCTGAAGCCTTTCATCACATGCTGATCCGACCAGCCATTCAAGACAAGTAGCGATAACAAGATTTTCATGATGACAACTATCTAGACTATAATGGATATTCCAACCGCGGCCAAGTGGTCTAAAGGGCTCACATTTACCCAGCACTACCATCACACCTCTATCCACGTAGGTTTGAGTCACGGGTTTGTCCAATGTGTATATGATAACGATGCTGGTAGCTTCCTGTGGGTCTGGGATTCTTATCAAATTTTTTCTTCTAATTCTTACTCTGTCATGGTTTTAAACCCCAAAACAACTATTTTCGTTTAGGAACTAGACTAGTGTGTTGGTCTAAAGTTTCAAGACAATCCTCCAAGTAGCGATCACAAACCCGTGCTATCGGACGGACACACATCAACAATAGACCATCCCATAGTCTGGTCTGGTCTGATCTATGACTAGCCTAGTTAAACGACTGACCTATGGTGATATGCTCATGAATGGCTGCTACCTCTCCTCTGGCGATAGGTCAATTAGCTAGCTAACTAGCGCAAGATGAAGTGGTGCGTGATGGAGATGTGCAGTAGAGTGTTATAATAAATAATAAGTTATTCCTCATGGCTAATTTTACATGAACATCTTATGGGTAGAAAGTCAGAAACAGTCGAGGATCAATGATCTAGCATTCTCAAACATAAAATACAATGTACATACTAATATAAAATGGAAGCTGCTACTAAAATCTTTTGACATGATCATTTAAACTTGCATTTTCCATGCGATGAAGAGATACTCGGAAATTCGCTTATTTTCACCATCTAATTAGCTAACATTGCATGGAGGAGATATTTTTGTTTCATTAGGATTTTAACGTAGCTTTAACTATTTTTCAGTCATCTCGCTACGATGTCTGCAGCGAGGCAGTTTATAGTGATGTCTAGCACTGGGGCATCATGCAGCAGACATGTAGCATTATGTCCCACCCAGTCACATTATCCTGACACCAGGCCAAACAGTCGTAACACCAACCTCTTAATGCTTTGCGCCAAGCGAGACAGCTGCTAGTACCTTGTATTTGGTATAACTCGGCCGGGGATCGAACCAACGATCTCCCGCGGCGGACGCTCTAACCATTAGGCCACCGGAGCGGTGAATGGAGAAGAAAACGGTAGGATAATGCAGAATATAATACAAGTATTAGCAATCGTGCGTGTAATGATCTACCTATTCAAACCAGGGATATTTTGACACCACTGGGATACAGGGGTGGGGTGGGGAATTTCATCTGGAGAAACCTAATACAGCATTTTCAGTGATTTGACTATTTTTAATATCTCACACTTAGTTAATCACATATCCCGAAAAAGTGGCAACACTAACTTGGATATTGGAACGAAAAGCTTTCTGAATGCAGAGGAATGTATTGCTACTTCTCACTGCAATAAATCTAAACAAATTATTTACTTGTTATTTATCAAGACACAATCTGCATGCAAACATGGTATGCTGCCATTATGAACGCACCAATTAATTGTTTGAGTAAACATTTACCAATAAATGCCTTCTCTGAAGTTTCTAATCATACCTGCATGTAACGTAAGAACGTTTCGCATGTATAAATAACTGTAGGATGGCTCAACTCACTCTTTAGATTCTTTTCTTTACGAAAACCTGCTGACTCACTCTGGACCACATAATTCTTCGATTTTATCAAATGGTAAACTAAAGGTTAGGAAGCCAATCAAAAATATGAGCCTAGTAAAGGTTTGACGCTCTAATGGTGAATAGAATTTCATGGAATCCAAGACAAGACCTTGTTTTTAGGCTGTTTTGTTTTGAAACCAACTCTGATATTTTTGAGCGATTACGATTTTTTTGTCGTTGGGTTTAAAGCCATTTTCAATACATGATATATATATATATATATATATATATATATATATATATATATATATATATATATATATATATATATATATATATATATATATATATATATATATATATATATATATATAATTGCTAGAGAAAGAACGCAGGAAGAAGAAGAAGAAGAAAAATCACCGACTAACGGGAATCACATATCCAGATTCGTCAAGCCAAGAGTCGGGATGTGTGATCTGTAAAGGCGAGTGTTGTAGACAACTCAACTAAACAGGACCGTTGGGCCACGATAATCTGGAGTAGTAATAATGTATAAGATAGCTATAATACGGTCATAATGGATACATGATAGACACAATTTCATTACACAACCACTGGACGTCATGAAAACTCATCTGGTGAAAATCACATGTCGATTTGACCATCCATCCAGGAGACGATTCAACAGGATTTCCAAACAAGCCATCATTCCGACCATATTGGCGAGATCCAGCATGACACGATGCAAAGCCTTTGATTAAAACCCTAGGCCATGATGACATTTTGTTTATGAGAAACGGTATTAACGAGATTTTCAAAAAGGACTGCCGTAGCAATCATACTGGATGTAAGATCGGTAATATTTTAACTTAAGGATCAACGGGGCATCATAAGTATTTTAGTGTCAAAATCAGCAGTAATCTATGAGGAGCTGCGACAGAAAAATGTTCACTGAGGACTAATGTAATGTCATAAGACGTCTTATAGTGAAAATCACCAAGACATGGTTTTAATCTCAAAAGTAGTTGTAATAAAATTCAGAATATGGTATCCATATATAACGTCTGATGAACACGATTTTTGTTTAGCTCAACTAGACATCATAGTAAGTCTTTTTGTGACGGGATGTGCGAATCAAGTTTCATGGCAGTCCTCAAATAAGTTTTGGATGAGTAGCAATAACTTGTACTACGGCTTAGTCGACGACTGAAAAAGTCCATTCCTTAAGCTCGGTGCATACTATATAATCAATCCAACTTTCAGTTCCAGAAGATCCCTTTGATTCTGATACAAACGCTCTGCTGATAATCGTCCTCGTCCTTCCATATTAGCTGCATGAAGCTTAAACAATCTGCAGCCTAGAATCCTTCGATTCTTCATTATCTTCATTTGCGTGCGATTTGATTGTATACTAGGAATTTCGCAAGATAGACACCTTTCAAAATAAAAACTGAATTTGAAATCCGTAGGAATAATTTCAAGTTGAGTTGTGACACATTTTCGATAACGTTGTTACTAAGTATATAAATCAACATATTTTAATCAAGTTACCTGCAATACGTTTTTTTTTTTCTGGTTCGCTTGAAAATGGAAGCATGTCTTTTCTTCCCAGAAGGTCGTCAGCGATATAAAGATTGTGCATTACAACGATGACTAATTGGTGCTACCAATTAGCAATTTACCAGTTTATTACACACGTGTAGGAATTCGGCAAGAAATCTTCCCTGTAGGAAGGTGTTAGCAACAAACTATTTCCTTAGAAGAAATGAACATCAATAAAGTGACTTTCGGAAAGCTATAATCATCTTAACACTAAGGCACAATCTCATACGAAGAACAGCTAATCAAGACGCTATCAGTGGAATCAATAACAAACGCTAAATGATTTCGAAAGATGAAAGTATCTATTTGTAAAGTTCCTCCGTGAAGTTTCCACGTCATCTTCTTGCGGGTATATTTAACATGTTGCGAACCTGTCAAATAGAAAACAAAATAATTTTACATTTTACTGTACCCACACATTTTTTTTTAAAAAAAGGGAGTTCTTCACCATAACGACGTGCGTTCTTCTTGATTCTTGAGAAGAAAGAAAAACCTGAGATGACACTGTATCTATGGTACAAATTGACCCATTCCAAATTCACGATACAATGTACAGGGCAAAATGATACTTTTCTCAAAAGCAAGAAAACAGATACCTATGAAAAAAACAAAAGGAACTATTCTAACAACAAATTCTTCCCAGACCCAAAATGCCAGTACATGTGTGAAGTCAACTTTTCAAAATCGACGACATTCTTTATATACTTCACTCAGACGTAGATATTCTTCTGCTGGAAGAGAAGATTCCCTAGGTAGCCACACCTTCAGGAAAATATATAATTACGCAACAGGTATCATTCTTTTTTAGAACAAAAATAGACACGTCATGAAAAGTATGATTGCATTTCCTCAAATTGTACTCAGTTACATCAGAAAATCTGGCGCACTAAATGACTAATTAACTGAAATGTCAATGTGTATACTGCAACTCTGCTTCTGCATGATAATACATTGTTTGTACAATAATGATACAATTTCGTCAGGAAATCTCGTATTGGTAAACCATAATTAATATCAAAAAGAAAAGAATATTTAAATACGATTTTTTAAAATAAACGCATTATTGATATACTGTAATTTGCTTTTCATATTTGTTAAATGTAGCAATTTTGTGTTGCTTGTGTTTGCTTTGTTACTGCAGAAAATACCGCACGAGGTAATAACTGGACATCGCCAACTGCTGTTTTCTGATTGCCTAATTTATTGTTTCTTTTCAGTTGTCGGTTGAAATCTATTCATCATTAACATTCTCCAGGTCTTTCACTCAGTTTAAAAATACTTCCAATACAACAGTACATTTATAATTGTCGAATGACTCTTGGCGGGCTATCAAAGAATCTTTTAAACTGTACTCCATATACACACGCCCAAAGACCTACACCAGACAAATCCGTTCTAGGATTCCATGCCAGGTTATTTTTCTTTTTTAAATCGGCATCAGGTAAATACATTATAATCTCATTTTTCCGCCGATGTCTTTATTTAATGACCACAGCCCACTACCTACTTCTTGTTACTTTTACTGACTGTATCGCGTCTTCTACAGAGATGGGGAATTTCGAAATGTGCAACATCCAGCTGCTCTTAAGATAAAGCAAAATGCTTTTCCACATATTTGGGATACATAAACAGAGGTACGAACTCGGCATAAACCATCAAGATTTTGTACTAGATAGCCCTTAATATGTTTGACAGTGACAAACTCATTCCGGTACAATTTGAAATATCAATTTCTATAAACATTAAGCTATTTGCGAATTTGTGCATTTTTTTCTTCTTCACTTTGAAATAACCATAATGGAATATGTTTTGGTTGTCTATGAACAAGATGAGTCCTCATAAGTCGGTATAGACACTTTTTGTTAATTTTAATATTATACATCTCAGGATTGCATATTAACAGCCAGTCCATTTCAGTATATAAAAATCTAAGATTTTGCTTTTTCCATTACATTTCTTCTTTATCATCGATTTTAAATGAACAGAGTATTCATCTCAATGTCAGTTTGTCATCAAGTATCGTCGTGACCTCTTCAACATGGTCTTGTCTAAGTAACAGCTGGAGACTCATAACCCAGACATGTCAGGAGCATATTTTTAATTTCTTATTAAAATTACATTTGTTATTACCAATGCATAGTATTTGTTAAATAATAGTGATCATGCACCTTGTGGTATGCATGCTCTTTTAATTGCAGGGAAGAGATATATTAAGTAAAAATGTCCTAGTCTTCATCTATGAATGATATAGGTTGTTCATTTGTTTACTTTGATCCTTCAATTTGCTAGCTTTGGGATTTACCCAATGCATTTAAAAATACCGTTATACAAACAGTTCCTTTAAAAACTGTTGGTTTCTGGGTCTTGGAAATTGGCTTGCGATAAGTAAGGGACAGACTGAATGTATTTTGTACATTTGTTTTGTGTTACATCTAGTTTAAACTTACTGATTGTACTTTATAATTTGCAGTAAGTAACAATCGAAACCCTTAAAGATTGAAAATTTATAACAAAACGTTCTAGGGCATATTAAATATTAACCTACACAGTATAACACACTCGTTTTGTTTTTAATAACTTTATTTTTTGTTTTTTGTTAATAACCATTTCATGCATATATATATATATATATATATATATATATATATATATATATATATATATATATATATATATATATATATATATATATATATATATATATATATATATATATATTTGTTTTGTCTTCCTTGGCAACAATATCAAAATATATTTCATTCCAACATAAAAGTACTTTCCTCTTTTATATCACTGCCTGAATTAAAAAAATAATACATTTTCATGTTTTATTTTTCCTTGTTTTAGAGACCTAATGCATTGAGTATGTATTGTTAGTCAATATTATTTTACAATTGTGGTAGAAATTATGCATGGTGGCATGAACAGACTCATAAAAAAACTTCTTGGATTCACATGTTAGATACTTTGTATCCTAATGGACTTAATACCAGTGCATTATATAAAATTATACAATTTAAATTGATATATTGTATATCATTCATAGCAATATAATTATATCTATGACTCTTTGTCTCTAGTTTATTTTATTAATTTAATATTATTTACAGGATATTTAACAAAACCAACGTTCATTCTTCCTCCATTTTCTGCTAAAATGATCTCTGGTGAATCTTTCTGGAGTATTTAAAAACATTTAATAACAATTATTATTTATATTTTTTCCACAACAACTACAAACCTGTTTGTTATCAATTGAATTGTATAGGTCAGTGTATGCATTCCCCTTAGATATTCATACTTGTTGATATTTGTTGGAATTGTGAGATATTCAACTGAATGTTCATGTCATGATATTAGTTTTCTCTTGATGAGCTTCAGTTAAAACATTATCAAAGTATCATTAATTATGAGAATTCTCATTTTCCTTAGGGTAGCTTTAAAATGAGCTGAATGTTTAAAATTGGTTAATTAAAATATTCCATTGTGTATTTACCTTGAATGCCCTCTTCTAGAGAGGAATATCACATTAGTTCGACTGAATGTAAGATGAATAATTGCCAAATAAAATACATGTAAATCTACCAATTATTTTCTTCAGGTATGCAACTAAAGAATACATATATGTCTTGATGATTACTACCTGCAAAAGTTATATCTTTTAATATCATTCAAAGTAATAGTTGAGACATCGTTTGCTTCTGCCTATAGCCTACATCATTTTCAAACTGGAGACATGGCCAATTGTACCAAGTACAGAACAAAAAAAAAGAAGATGTCAAGCCTACAACAAGCAAATAAACTATGCTTCAACAACATAACATCCTTTTATTGGTGTCATTCTCTATGCATCTTTTCTTGTGCCTTTTGACTTATGGGACCTGTGTGTGTGTGTGTGTGTGTGTGTGTATGTGTGAATTAGATTGTTGTTAACTTAGCTTTAAAAGAAATTCAGTCATATAGCTACAATGTCTGTAGTGTGACAGTTTAAAGTGATATCTAGCTGCAAACATGTAGCATGATGTCTCACTCAGTCACATTATCCTGACACCAGGCCAACCAGTCCCAACACTAACATCTTAATTTTGAGCGCCTAGAGAGGCAACTGTTATTATCATTTTTAGAAGTCTTTGGTATGACTTGGCTGGGGTTCAAACCCACAACCTTCCACATCCGGGGTGAACACTATAACCACTAGGCTACTGGAGTGGTGGACATTTTTTGGGGCAATATTAGATTTCTTGAAAATGGCAGTTTTGTTCTGTGTTTCCTTCAGAATTGAACTGATATTTGTGTAAAAATGTAATAATGTATTGTGTTGACACACTATAACATTTGTGTAAAAATGTATTACTGTGTTGTGTTGACACACTATCACATTTGTGTAAAAATGTATTACTGTGTTGTGTTGACACACACTATCACATTTGTGTAAAAATGTATTGTGTTGTGTTGACACACACTATCACATTTGTATAAAAATGTATTACTGTGTTGTGTTGACACACTATCATATTTGTGTAAAAATGTATTACTGTGTTGTGTTGACACACACTATCACATTTGTGTACAAATGTATTACTATGTTGTGTTGACACACTATCACATTTGTGTAAAAATATATCACTATGTTGTGTTGACACACTATCACATTTGTGTAAAAATGTATTACTGTGTTGTGTTGACACACTATCACATTTGTGTAAAAATGTATTACTGTGTTGTGTTGACACACACTATCACATTTGTATAAAAATGAATTACTGTGTTGTGTTGACACACACTATCACATTTGTGTAAAAATGTATTAATGTATTGTGTTGACACACACTATCACATTTGTGTAAAAATGTATTACTGTGTTGTGTTGACACACACTATCACATTAGTGTAAAAATGTATTACTGTGTTGTGTTGACACACTATCACATTTGTGTAAAAATATATCACTGTGTTGTGTTGACACACACTATCACATTTGTGTAAAAATGTATTACTGTGTTGTGTTGACACACACTATCACATTTGTATAAAAAAGTATTACTGTGTTGTGTTGACACACACTATCACATTTGTATAAAAATGTATTACTGTGTTGTGTTGACACACTATCACATTTGTGTAAAAATGTATTACTGTGTTGTGTTGACACACTATCACATTTGTATAAAAATGTATTACTGTGTTGTGTTGACACACTATCACATTTGTGTAAAAATGTATTACTGTGTTGTGTTGACACACACTATCACATTTGTGTAAAAATGTATTACTATGTTGTGTTGACACACTATCACATTTGTGTAAAAATATATCACTGTGTTGTGTTGACACACTATCACATTTGTGTAAAAATGTATTAATGTGTTGTGTTGACACACACTATCACATTTGTGTACAAATGTATTACTGTGTTGTGTTGACACACTATCACATTTGTGTAAAAATGTATTACTGTGTTGTGTTGACACACTATCACATTTGTATAAAAATGTATTACTGTGTTGTGTTGACACACTATCACATTTGTGTAAAAATGTATTACTGTGTTGTGTTGACACACACTATCACATTTGTGTAAAAATGTATTACTATGTTGTGTTGACACACTATCACATTTGTGTAAAAATATATCACTGTGTTGTGTTGACACACTATCACATTTGTGTAAAAATGTATTACTGTGTTGTGTTGACACACTATCACATTAGTGTAAAAATGTATTACTGTGTTGTGTTGACACACACTATCACATTTGTGTACAAATGTATTACTGTGTTGTGTTGACACACTATCACATTTGTGTAAAAATGTATTACTGTATTGTGTTGACACACTATCACATTTGTGTAAAAATGTATTACTGTGTTGTGTTGACACACACTATCACATTTGTATGAAAATGTATTACTGTGTTGTGTTGACACACACTATCACATTTGTGTAAAAATGTATTACTGTGTTGTGTTGACACACACTATCACATTTGTGTAAAAATGTATTACTGTGTTGTGTTGACACACACTATCACATTTGTGTAAAAATGTATTACTGTGTTGCAGCAGAGAAACATATCATGAGAGTAACAAACAGTGAAGAGAAAAACAAACTGCAAATAAGTTTTAAAAAAATTGATTTTTTTTTTACTTAGCACTAATTTTTCATTTAAGATATCAAAACTTTCAAGTTTTCCAATGACAAAGTCTGAATGATATTTGTGAAGAAATGTCACAGAACTAAGAATCTGTCAAGATTTTACACTTGCAAATAATTATGGTACATTTGCTAACATGAAAGATGTCCCTCTGCTATAGGGGTTGGTGTTGGTCAGAACATATGTAAATTAGCTACATTTGTGCAATAAGCATTTGATTAGTCTTATTGGTGCTACATTATTTTGTGAATTTGCTGCATAAGTTGGTTATATTTATACACCTTCTCTTTCCCAGCTTGCACTTATTACCATTTTCTACTTTCTGACTAATGTTGCATGCAAAATAATGTATAAACATGTAATATTTGTACACATATTGTGTATTATGTATGTATCATGAGCATGTATATGCATATAAAAATAAACAAGTGAATTGAATCTGTTAAATTTTTTGTGACTAGCATTGATAACAAAAAAGTACAAAAATATCCTAAAATGTGTGTGTGTGTGTGTTTGAGAGAGAGAGAGAGAGAGAGAGAGAGAGAGAGAGAGAGAGAGAGAGAGAGAGAGAGAGAGAGAGAGAGAGAGAGAGACTTACATGCTGTAAATGTACTTCACTAAATATGAGCAGCAAGATCAAAAGCAGTAAACCAGCATACTGGACAATTTTAAAACACTCCTGCAAAGGAAATAATAATAATAATAATAATAATAATAATAATAATAATAATAATAATAATAATAATAATAATGATAATAATAATAATAATAATAATAATAATAATAATAGAATTAATAATAAAAATAGTAATATCAGTAATAATGATGATGATGATGATGATGATGATGATGATGATGATGATGAAGACAAATTTTCAAAACATATAACTTAGAATATAACTTAGAAGTCTGAGGCTGCAATATATATCATACATTAACCCAACATATGATATCTCAAACCATTGTGAAAACTGGTTGCTTGCAAAATATGTGATACTATAACCATTGTATAGCCTGTTGGTTGCTAAATATGATACCTCAGCCATTGTAGAACTTTTTAGTTTCTTTATGTTGTGAAATATCAATTCTCAGCTTTTCAAAAATCTAGATCATAACAAAGGTTATTACAACAACAAGAAAAGGAAAATCAATCCAGAAATAACAAAAATGGAATCCAATGTACAGTTTGTACATTCAAGTCATTATGTTGAACATGCATCATGGGTCAAGATGTAAAGAAATGTAATGTTTTTCTTCCTGTCCTGATAGTCCACTCTCCAAAATTGCAGTCATAAAATAGCCAATGGTACTCTTTTAGGAAGTAAAATTGGGGGAAGGGAAAAATGTATAAAAGTTACCTTGAGCACAATGTAGGAGTGAGGCAAATATTAGAAATGACAATATTTGAATTCTGAAACATCCTAGAACCCTTGGAGTGCCACAATGTGTGTTTATTGTTTTGTTGCCCATAATGCTCCTTATGTAAACATTTTTTTATATGGATGTGAAGGTTCTGATAGGCAGGGTTATGTAACATCACTGGACATCACCTTCCCATATCAGTCAAATAAAGCTTGTGTGTCTAAAGTGAAGTGTGTGTATGTGTAAAGGCTTAGCAGCACAATCCTGGCTATTTAGAGCCGAGAAAGTTTAGGTTCCCCAAGAATGACAAACAAAACAAAGCCACAAATTATAAAGTTCTTTACAATACCAACTGATGATATATATATACGATATGTGATCTCAAATAGGTAATGATATAATAGTTTAGGTTCCCCAAGAATAACAAACAAAACAAAGCCACAAATTATAAAGTTCTTTACAATGCCAACTGATGATATATATATATGATATGTGATCTCAAATAGGTAATGATATAATATTTAATTTATGAAATGAGTTGCATAACGTCCAGCTTTTGCAAGCCATAAAATTAAATCACTACATATATGACTTTTTTATCAGTTTTATTACAGTGGAAATTATTTAGATAGAAAGAAGACAAACTAATTTTGTTGATTATGACAGACAGTGCACCTTTCATTTGTTTTGTATAAAATATAGTATAAAAAATTGAATTAGTAAAAGTAGATTGTACATTTAAACAAACTATAAATCAAAGAAAAAGCTTCTATCTGAATAAATAAAACATTTTATAATGGCAAAATCATTTTCAAAACAGAACGTTCAATGTGAGGTGATGCTACATTGTTAGATACGGTACACAGTAGACCTAGAGTACATGCTTACCTTAGAATGTCCCTAGGGTAAGCATGTACAGTTATATCCTTGCAATTTTCATGTGAAATAGGATTACTGGATGCAGAAATTCCATCATTTACTGCAATGCATTTTTTACCAGATATTTGCAGTATTTGAATGAAACAATAGACTGTACAGCAGACAAAATCAATTTCTTTTTGAGTCCGATTTCCATCCCATATACACCGAGTAAAGATCAGCTGTTGTCGTATAAAATTAAGTAACCCAATTTACGTCCAAATTCTTATGTGAACAGAGAGGAGTTTATTAACTTCTGTAAGTTAATATTTAAAGCACACTTTTTAATACGGTCTATACCATATCTATGTTATATAAATACCATCCCTCCCTCACCCTGCCATCAATGAGCAATACCCTTAGTTTTATTTCTTATTGTTGTTCTTTGTTTTGAAGTTTTACACCATTTTTCTCATTATGATATTGTTACAGATAACATAAACCCGTAGAAGTAACATATCCATATTCAGACAGTCTGTGTAAGTAACATATCCATATTCAGACAGTCTGTGTAAGTAACATATCCATATTCAGACAGTCCATGGAAGTAACATATCCATATTCAGACAGTCTGTGTAAGTAACATATCCATATTCAGACAGTCCGTAGAAGTAACATATCCATATTCAGACAGTCTGTGTAAGTAACATATCCATATTCAGACAGTCTGTGTAGGTAACATATCCATATTCAGACAATCTGTGTAAGTAATATATTCATATTCAGACAGTCCGTAGAAGTAACATTTCCATATTCAGACAGTCCGTGGAAGTAACATATCCATATTCAGACAGTCTGTGTAAGTAACATATCCATATTCAGACAGTCTGTGGAAGTAACATATCCATATTCAGACAGTCCATGGAAGTAACATATCCATATTCAGAGAGTCTGTGTAAGTAACATATTCATATTCAGACAGTCTGTGGAAGTAACATATCCATATTCAGACAGTCTGTGGAAGTAATATATCCATATTCAGACAGTCCATGGAAGTAACATATCCATATTCAGACAGTCTGTGTAAGTAACATATTCATATTCAGACAGTCCAATGAAGTAACATATCCATATTCAGACAGTCTGTGGAAGTAACATATCCATATTCAGACAGTCTGTGGAAGTAACATATCCATATTCAGACAGTCTGTGGAAGTAACATATCCATATTCAGACAGTCTGTGTAAGTAACATATCCATATTCAGACAGTCCGTGGAAGTAACATATCCATATTCAGACAGTCCGTGGAAGTAACATATCCATATTCAGACAGTCTGTGTAAGTAACATATCCATATTCAGACAGTCCATGGAAGTAACATATCCATATTCAGACAGTCTGTGTAAGTAACATATTCATATTCAGACAGTCCGTGGAAGTAACATATCCATATTCAGACAGTCCGTGGAAGTAACATATCCATATTCAGACAGTCTGTGGAAGTAACATATCCATATTCAGACAGTCCATGGAAGTAACATATCCATATTCAGACAGTCTGTGTAAGTAACATATTCATATTCAGACAGTCCATGGAAGTAACATATCCATATT
Source organism: Unio pictorum (assembly GCA_030141615.1). NCBI lineage: Eukaryota > Metazoa > Mollusca > Bivalvia > Unionida > Unionidae > Unio > Unio pictorum. The sequence goes on along the minus strand of JARLTB010000218.1, from coordinate 22,503,886 downwards.
CAGACAGTCCGTGGAAGTAACATATCCATATTCAGACAGTCTGTGGAAGTAACATATCCATATTCAGACAGTCTGTGGAAGTAACATATCCATATTCAGACAGTCTGTGGAAGTAACATATCCATATTCAGACAGTCTGTGGAAGCACCTATTTACATTCCCAAGCCTACATGGGAAATCAAAAATGTAGACTAACCAGAAAAATAGGTAATCAGAGGTGTGGCTTACCCAAACAACGTCAATAAAGATGACCACAACAAGAATATGCAGGAATGCTTGACCCTGAAAAATCCGCCAAAACCAGATTATCAACCATGTAGTAGTCGAGTGGAGGGCACTCGTCTGAAGAGCCTAAAACACAAAAAAAAAAAGAGTTCATGAATTTTATTTTCGTTTTCGCTTGGTTTACTTTAGCTACGATGTCGTAACCTCAACTTGATTTGTTGTGGTTCCACGACGTAGGAGTAAGGGTACTAATATTAGTACTTGGTTTACTTTAGTTTTGTTACCTGTTGTGTAGTAATACAATGTAACACAACAACCCTGATAGTTATGTTTTTGGCTCGCTGACGGCGAACCCAAAAGCCAACGTATCAGGGAAGGAGTCTTGTATTGTAGGTCCAACTAACCTGTCGTGCTGCTCAATATAGTGTTACGCAATGCTTCAAGATATGGAGTGGTGCAGTTCAATACAGAACCATTCAGTTTCGTTTCTTTATGATGAGGTTGAAGAGATTCTGTTTTCTTAGCGATGAATGGAACTTTCATCGTAAAGAATTTCACTGACGTATACAGGCATTTTATACGAAGGTTGAATTCGTCATGAAAAGGCGACCCATAGTGTTCGTTTTAGTTGGACTCTAAATCCAGACGTTATGAGTTCTATACCAGTCAAGGCCAGCCCTGATTGACTGCCTCACTGTGCCTTTGGGAAAGGAACTTATTTCTCATTTCCTCAACACGATACAGCCAGCGATGTGTTGAAAGTGCCGTTACAAGCGAAAAATGCAAGTCCATCGAAAGGACTAACACTGGACCAAACGAATTTCAAGGAATTCAAGAAAAGACCATTTTTCCTTAAGCTATTCAGCCGTGAAACCATCTCTGATATTCTTCAGCAGTAACAAAATTTTGAAATTAGGTCACGTGGTACACACTGAAAGTCTGCTCAGTACTGTCTTCATTTATGTTTAAGTCACAGGAGCTGGACACGAGCATGATGTGGAAAAAAAATAATCTAAAGGAACAAAATCATACAGAGTGACAAAAATACCTTAGATTACCCCCATGACCCATTCTGACATAGGACCCTTTCTATCAAACTATCTAAAAAGAGAAGGTATGTAACTTCCAAATACTTGGTTCCACCCATGACCCTCGATTTCCTTCTGCTATTTCCGTATTTGAAAGTACACGACAATTGTCTATGGCTTGTTTTACTCCTGATATATTTTTCCATTCATCAAGCTATCATGAACTTTTCTACGTTGTACCAAACTGAAGTTACGGCTTCCGAAACATGCGATTTTCACGAATTTTTCATTTTGGGACATGTGCGAGCTCATGTGACAACCGGTGAAAAAATTGCTTCATGTACCATGTTTGCGACTCTACGATACATTAATTCTTAAATTACAGAACAGTGGTAAATTTAAAGTAAGTTTTTACTTATTATTAACTCATTCAACTTTAGGAATCATGTTCCATGGAAGAATTGGACATTTTCTACTTCAATGCACATATTGTAAACAATCGACTCTATTTTCAAAACTGTTAAACTATTAGGCACACACGTTAACGCCGAAATATGATTGTCTCAAAAGGTTATAATTAAATAACATCTATGCATCAGATAAATAAATAACCCACGCGGACAGATGAGAGATATCAACGATGTGCAAAAGCGAACGCCGTAAACCTCTCAGCCTCCCGGGGCTCCATCAGCATTTGTATCTACAATCTAAGGGACGTTTTCATAAATTAAAAACTATATAGTGTTTTTAAAACAAATCTAACACCGGAGAGTGCAATACCGCGGCATACTGCAATAAATGATTTTTTTCAATCTTTAATAATAATAATAATAATAATAATAATAATAATAATAATAATAATAATAATAATAATAAATTCAGTTTAAATGCATGTGAAAATTACGAGCGTCTTCATCACCAGGTTATTTGAGTTTAAAGTGTTGACATTTAAGGTCAGAACATAAATCCAGAAGTTTTTGAAATTAGGACAAAACATAAAACGTGATTGTGCATGCTTTGTGAACTCTATTTGCTGCGTCTCCGTCAAGACATATCAATATCAACGTTCCCTCTAAGCGAATGGTAGATGTGCGCGCAATGCTCGCTGCACTGTGCAAGCATTACGGAGACGAACAAACTTTAATGTTGTATTGACAATTAAGAGGGTATGTCTGAGCAGCTCGCGCGCAACTTAGAGGGAACGTTGATCAATACCCTTATTTTTCTTAAATTATTTATGTACAATTGGTCACAATTTATATTGACTTTTCCTAGGCGTAATAGAATATGTGTGTGTGTGTGTGTGTGTGAGAGAGAGAGAGAGAGAGAGAGAGAGAGAGAGAGAGAGAGAGAGAGAGAGAGAGAGAGAGAGAGAGAGAGAGAGAGAGAGAGATGCAATATATTGTACGCCTCAAGTTCGACCCGAATACCAAGAGGGAAGAAAAGATATATTGCATTATCCATTAGAAATGTATTTCCCATGCATATACATACAAACAGAATTAGTTTAGCTTGTTGTATGATTTTCATTCTTTTGTAAGATGACATCCGTGTCCATGCATATTTGTATTATGCAATGAAACAAAACGATCGAAATCAAAGATTCGAAAGATATTTTTCTTGCGGGAATGTAAAATCACGCAAAACAACTTATAGCATGAAATTGTAAATGCCTTTGGTCGCAACATATGATCTGTCCTGTTTTCAAACTTCATTATGAACTATGTGTGTTTGTCATTTTTTTTTATGCCGAAACACTATACCAGTCCTATCCTTGTTCGTCCATCCATAGTCATACGTTGGTTAGGTTATCTATGCATTTTCCATAAGTACATTTCTAGTTTACATTACATTAAGTGTCTTTTAATATATGCAATAAGAAAACTTATTTACTTTATTCATATATGGCCAATTACATATCAAGCAAATACACTCAACGAATTAAATTTTCAGACTTAAAATATTAGCAATTGTATGAAATGAAACAATAATTAAACAAATATAAAACCTACCTCCATGTTTGGATCATCTAGCTTCTTTTGGAAAACTGCAGAATAATTGTCTTGATTTCTATCCCATCCCAGAGACGATATCCCTATGAGTAAACCATAACAAAACGTCCTGAAGAAGATGAATCTCTTGCTATATTTTCCATTCGTTCTCTCAATGTGAATTTCACCAGAAGTTCCTTTTTCGGCATCGTTGGACCATGTCAAAGATGGGGTGGACTTGGTCGGCGGACATTTGAAAAGGTAAAACATAATTCCAAAGCTAAGCGCAAAACCACTCAGGGTATCACAGACAGAATCGACATAATACCCCACATTACTTTTATTTGAAACATACTCTTTCTTTCCTGAACGGGCCCGATAAAGTGTCCCATCAAAAGAATCAAACCAGAAACGCACTTCATATAGAATACAACCTATCCTTCTGGTCTTTAAGTTTTCCGAAGATACTAATTTTCCTGAGATGCACCCTATGATTAAATGCGTAATGCTGACCATGTTTGGAGTTATGAAATAAAACACTTCACTAAATTTTGTGAGAGCGTTAAAGTATTCGGTGGTAGGTGTAATTATATAATGGTTGACAGGGTCCATCATTAACAGCTTGATGGACAAAGGATAGAAAGGCGAAAAAATGATGTCATCTGTTCTAGGCTGGTCGACGAGCTTGGTTGACTGAAGTGTAACATACAACACCATATCCATGACGACAAAGAAGACTAGAAGTGAAAGACCGAAGATGAGGAGAAGACTCCTTTCATTCCGGATGGACTGACTAATCAGCTGGAACATCTTCAGAACGAATCCTCTGTGTAATAGAGTGTCCACCTTTGTAAAACGAAAACTGACCGACTAAATATTTCCAACTTCTCTAATTTACGAGTCTTCTACACAGTCATCTCATTTAAACTGATCTGAAAATAAAAAAAAATAAAATAGCCATTACATGACACGAATACGCCTTTATTACTATAAACGTAAAAAAACTAACATTTAGCAGCTATGAATGATATAATCTAGTACATAAAGAACACATTCTTTTTATAAGACAATTGTACTGAATAATCGAGTGGACCAGAGTCAAGACTTTCCTATCACCTGAAATAACTACAATTTATTTGCGTCATCATCATCATCATCATCATCATCATCATCATTATTATTATTATTATTATTATTATTATTATTATTATTATTATTATTAATACCACTCCGGTGTCCTAGTGGTTAGAGCATCTGCCGCACAAGCGGAAGGTCGTGGGTTCGACCCCCGGCCAAGTCATACCAAAGACTTACAATAATGGTACTAACAGCTAGCTCGATTGGCGTTCAACATTAAGAGGTTAGTGTTAGGACTGGTCCGCCTGGTGTCAGGATAATGTGACAAGGTGGGGACATCATACTACATGTCTGCAGCATGATGCCCTAGTGCTGGACATCACAATAAAACTGCCTCACTGCAGACATCGCAGCGATATGACTGAAAAATTGTCATATAAAGCTACGTTAAAAATCCTAATCACACACACAATTATTATTATTATTATTATTATTATTATTATTATTATTAACGTATCTCTAACAACGTTTAGTCATATCACTACAATGTCTGCAGTGTGGCAGTTTAGCGTTCGAGCATCATGCTGCACAAATGTAGTATCATGTGCCACGCAGTCACATTATCCCAGAGGTGAGCAAACTTTCCAGTGCAAAGGCCGCATACACAAATTTACAACTTTAGCGGGCCGCATAGTTCATTAAGTAAACAAAATTAATATTTGAAATAGCAAAAAAAGGGTTTTCTAAATAACATCATAATTAATTTTCAGTTGTTAATATGTTGTTAATATTTGAAAACTTAAACTTCAAAAGAAGCACATTTATTTGATAAACAGAATAACATAAACTCAGTGCGAATGATGCAGTTGATCACACGCATTGACCAGTTTGTCAAAATTTGGTGACAAGTTGCTCATGCTGATCTTTAAAACTGAGTGAAGATTTGAATGTGAGAAGCTATCAGTTTTTTGACCTGCTGACTTTCATAGTAGAGAAAGTCTGCTCACAAATGTAGGTTGATGCAAACAACACAAACATCATTCTGGCAAATTCTTTCAGATTTTGAAACTTTCCTGGGTGAAGAGAAGCATAAAACTCAATCTGGAGTTTGGTTTCACAAGTTCTTCTTAAGGAATTGTCGGCCTGCAAATCGATCAGTTCAATTTGCAGTTTTTCAGTGGCTGTTTCAATGTCACAAGCAAAGGGTGAGCTGAGCAGGTCCATTGCCGTGAAATCAGCAAAGCTCCAGATACATTCTTCTTTTAAAGCCGTGATCTGACATTGTACGTGTCAAATAATGCTTGTGAAACAGTCTACGTCTTCAAAAGAGGCAAATGAGCAAAGTTCTGGGTGGGTATTTGATGGGCGGCATGAAAGCCCTTGGCAGGCCGCAGTTTACACACCCCTGCATTATCCTGACACCAGACCGAACAGTCCAAACACAACCCTTTAATGCTAGCACCAATTGAGGCAGCAGCTAGTAACATTTTTTATAAGTGTTTTGTATGATTCGGCCGGGGTTCGAAACTGCGACTTCCCGCATCCGAAACGGACGCTCTAACACCTTGGGTCATCGGATCAACTAAGTTGACAAGAGATCTAAGCTGTTCTGTTTTTCTATTCCAAAATAGTTACGCTTTTAATTTGCTATAGTTGTAAAATTTCCTTTTAAATGTCCGTGTGAGTCAATTTTGTCACCAAAACAGTATAAAACAATTCAAATATAATGATTGAATAATTGATGTATTTACACTATAAATTAAATTGTTCTTTTTGTATTGATGGTACCATGGTGTTGTATAAAAGATCAAAGGTCTACGTTCTATATCCTTTGTCCTGCATTTTTTATTTTGAACGGACACACCAAGTCTTGTGTATGGAATGTGAACATTTTCATGCAACTAGCCGCATATTTAGCTGTTTCTCTGGACTACGACAGTCGTTGTCATAGTCTGGTTCGTTAATTAGTATGCTCCCTGCGTTGCATTCCACAATACGCCAACGCCATATTGTCACGTGATCACATGGAGATACTTTGTTAATCTAACCGAGGTCCATTTATTAATATTTTCTTTCTTAATGACACAGTACGAACTTTACTAATACTTTTGATTTGAATTATAGCAGTTATTATCTTGTATTCAACCTTAACCACCAATCTGTCATATAATTATTTTTACAAACATTTTAACTAGTAGATGAAGATGAAAAAGGGGACACACGGGTATTTTGTCAATATTACATATTTTACACAGCGTCATCTCAGCGATTCATTCTCCAATCGATTCTTTGGATAACTTTACGTTGAAACTGATTAGATGTAATATATGACAGCCTAATAATAGCCAATGATTAAGACGAAACTATCAACCTTTTTTTTCGAGGGGGTGAAAGTAATGATTGCTTTGCAAATATTGCACACTTCACACCATGTCATTTAAAATATTCCAGTTGCAATACATTCCTTTATTAATTTAACATCGATATAAATATCTCGTTCTACATGACATCTTGGACATAGCCAAACAGTATGAGTGAAATAGAAACCCTATTCCACGAGGGGGTGAATGTGACCCCCTATTCCACGAGGGGGTAAATGTGACGATATTTGGTTAAATATTGAACATTCCGACTGCATCATGTAACAAATATCAATTGCAATCAATCCCGGACACTTTTCACTTCGGAACTGACGTAACGCGAAAGTCGACAACCTTCATTTTCAAAAGATACAAGACCAACATACCATCTCTTATATATGAAAAAGGGATGGTGGTAACGATAATTTGTTATATGTGTTCTTTTGAGATGACATCATCTGAAAGTTAGATATGTAATCGATTCCTTGATCAAGTGATACTGATGACAATACGGATTCTGAAGAAAAAAAATTAAACACAACACCAACCATTTTCATACCAAATACTTATAAATTGGTACGAAGAGCTGCCTTGCTAAGCACTCAGCATAACGAGGTTAGTGTTAGAACTAGTTGGCCTGGTGTCATTATAATATGACTGGGTGGGGACATCATACTGCATGTCTGCGGCATGTTGACCCAATAATGCTAGACATCACTGTAAACTGCCACACTGCAGACATCGTAGCGATATATCTCAATATTTTTTTAAAGCTACGTTAAAAATCCAAATCACACACCCCAACCATCTTCAACAAGGGGGTGAGGATGATAATTTGGACAATTTTGGATATTTCTAATTGTTACCTAAATAAATCCGTTTGCAAGTGATTCCCAACCAACCCTCACAACTGGGAGTTGGAGATAAATGTATCAAACAACTTTTGGGGGTAGGGGTCCACAACTTGAAAACCTTTACATTGATATTTGACAGAAATTATATTCACAAGGAATCATTGTGTGTCACAAGGCAAAATACGTTGCTTGCCTCAACATGATAAAAATTGTATTTTACTTCTGCATTAAAATTAATTTAAAATTAATTAAACTAATTTATTAAACATACAATAAGATTAATGTTCTCATTGATAAAAGTGAATATTTAATTTATTTAACTTAACATCATGACGATTTGATACCACATTTTGGCATGTACGTGTAGTTTTATTTAATCATTATTGTTATGCCTAGACAACCCACTCCAGACCCTTGCTCCATCCACCCGCCTTCATAGAAGAGATAGTATTTTTTGGTCTTGTTCCTTGGCAAGCGAAAGCCGTTAATCAATTTTGATGTAAAAGAATTCAAGGGATTGACTGCGAATGGAATCTTTACCAAATTACGTGATGCAGTTGGAATGTACAATATTGGACCAAATATGATCACATTCACCCCCTCGTGAAATATAGTTCCTATTTCACTGACAATATTTGGCTAAGTCTGAGGTGTCATGTACACCGAAATATCAATATCACCGTTAAATTAATCAAGGAATTTATTGCAACTAGAATATTTTAGATGACATCCTGCGAACTGTGCAATATTTGCAAAACAGTCGTTACCCTCACCCCTCGAAAAAGAGGGGTGATATGTTTGTCTTAATCTTTTGCTATATTTTGGCTATCGTAAATCACCTCACGTCAATTTCGACGTAAAATTTATCACGGAATCGATTGGTGAAGTTATCTCTGAGATGACACTGTGTAAAATGTGCAATACTATCAAAATACATTTGTGTGTACCATTTTCCTTCGTCTTCGCCTACTAGTAAAAAATATTTGTAAAAATAATTATATAACCTAGTTGGTGGTTAAGCTTGAGCACAAGATAACGGCTGCTATAATTCAAATCAAACGTATTAGTAAAGTTCATATTGTGTCACTAAGAAGGAACATTTAAGGAGCAAGTTTGTCACGGTTAGTTTAACTAGATCTCTCCGTGCGAGGCCATTTGTTTTGATCACGTGATAATATGACGTTGGCAGTCACCTAAGTATAGGTGAGTCTAACGCAGGGAGCACAATAAGCAGGGAACCAGACTATTGTTGTCATTCATGCACTTTCTAAGACTTCCTTTGCTTTCAATCTTGTAATCAGCGAAAGCTGATAGCACTGCGATTCCATCCAGAGGAATATAATTACAGCGTATATTTACACTTTGCAGTATGGGATTGTTCTAGACTATATATTAAGGATAATGTCAGTAATACAAATAATCGATTCATTTTCGTAGCCCTGCAATATGGTAATGGACTAGATGTTCTGCAAGCAAACAGGATTAAGAGAAGGTGAATTATTTTAAAAGACTCGCTATCATATTTAGAAGAACAAAAATGTGTTTGTAAAGGCTATCTCTCTAGTACTACTTTTTGACCTCCATCCCCAAAGGTTCAGCCTGTCCTTAGGTCCCTGTCAGTAACATTTAGAAATTTCTCATTTTATGCCCAGTAAGTGTGGGGGATCTCAAACAGTTTGCGGGTCAAGAACCAATGGCTAGGATCGCATTGCCAATCTCAATTGTTTCCATGGTTTCCAAGCCATGACCCAAGGACTAAGCCCCTAACGATATGGATGGGCAATGGGATGTATACATTTATCTCATCATGCCCAATACGTGTTTATATTATCGTAGGTTGGTACTGTCCATATTTTCAAATTATAACCAAGGCGCTAATTTGCTGCAGTAGTGTGTGTGTGTGTGTGAGAGAGAGAGAGAGAGAGAGAGAGAGAGAGAGAGAGAGAGAGAGAGAGAGAGAGAGAAAATTAACGTAGCTTTAACAATGTGTCAGTCCTATCGCTACGCTACGATATATACATTATGACAGTTTATGGTGATGTCTAGTCCTGGGGCATTATGCGGAAGACATGTAACATGCTGTCCCACCAAGTCCCGTTATCCTGACACCTAGCCGACCACTCCGAATATTAACCTCTTAATGCTGAGCGCCAAGCGAGTCTGCTGCTAGTACCGTTTAATAAGTATTGGTATGACTCAGCCTGGGTTCAAACCCACGATCTCCCGCATATGAGGCGGAAGCTTTAGCCACTTTAAGCCACCAGAGCCATCACTGGGTTATGGAAAGAACCCGGTTATGACATACGAGGTGTAATAATGAATTGTGTTACTATGGGTAACTTATCTATGTCAAGATTTAAGTCTAAGTTCTCGGATATTGCATTCGTAAGGAACAACTTTTTAATATTTTTCTCGTGCTTCTTTAAACACGGTAGAATCTTTGTTTTAAAAATTATAAACAAAAACAATCAGAAAGTATATCTGTATCCGCTGCAGGCACTTCTGAATTCACATCAAACATGAAATGTCTGCATACAACGCTGAATTTGATTACTGACAAAGTACTCTGTTCTAATTCCAACACTGAATTTGATTACTGAAAAAGTACTCGGTTCTAATCCCAACGCTGAATTTGATTACTGACAAAGTACTCGGTTCTAATCCCAACGCTGAATTTGATTACTGACAAAGTACTCGGTTCTAATCCCAACGCTGAATTTGATTACTGACAAAGTACTCGGTTCTAATCCCAACACTGAATTTGATTACTGACAAAGTACTCGGTTCTAATCCTAACACTGAATTTGATTACTGACAAAGTATTCGGTTCTAATCCCATCACTGAATTTGATTACTGACAAAGTATTCGGTTCTAATCCCAACACTGAATTTGATTACTGACAAAGTACTCGGTTCTAATCCCAACACTGAATTTGTTTACTGACAAAGTACTCGGTTCTAATCCCAACACTGAATTTGGTTACTGACAAAGTACTCGGTTCTAATCCTAACACTGAATTTGATTACTGACAAAGTACTCGGTTCTAATCCCAACACTGAATTTGATTACTGACAAAGTACTCGGTTCTAATCCCAACACTGAATTTGACTACTGACAAAGTACTCGGTTCTAATCCTTAATCGGTTTTACTGACTTAAACGCAAATATTTAAATTTTTCCAAACGACGTCTTGAGATATTAAACCGGGGAGGTACCAAGACATGTATCATGTACATTATCCAACTCTTGACTCGAGATTCTGGAGAGTTTCTGAGTACATTACGATGCTCGTATCCAAAATGTTTGGCCTGCAACTGTTCTTCTGCAGAAATGTACACGATTTATGCAAACTTCGACACATAGTAAAAATTCACTCGCTAGTTTTCTGTGTTAAAACACACATTGTCTGTATGTCTGCCTCTCTCTCTCTCTCTCTCTCTCTCTCTCTCTCTCTCTCTCTCTCTCGCGCGCGCGCGCGCGCGCGCAAGCTAAACGAATATGTCGTCCACCAACAAGTATATATGATGCGTAAAAAATCCAAGTAATAGATCTATTTACAACACACCAAAGACATAAGTAACATTTTTTTGAGAAAAGAAGAAGGGGGGGGGGGCTTTCTAGCTTCATGTATAGTTTAAAGGTTTTCACCGAATTAATATTTTTCTAACTGTAGATTAACCTAAGACTGTTGACTGTACATGCTCATGGCATCTTACTGTAATAAATCTCATGGCATCTTACTGTAATAAATTACGGCTTAAAGCTAAAAAAAAAAATTCCAACCAGGTTCTGTTCATATAATCAAATCTAAAGTAGAACCGGATCGGGCGGATGCAAGTTTGCTATTAGGGCTTTCTTACTTCCATACTCAAAGATCTATGTCGAGAAATCAATACAAGGTTACGCTTTGAGTTTAAACATCGACTAATGATACAAATAATAGGTAAGCGGCCTATACAATACTATATGCTATGTATGTAGGCTATATACAATACCATACACTAGATATGCATGATATACAATACTACATACTAGGTAAGCGGCCTATACTATATACTAGGTATGCGGGCTATACAATACCATACACTAGGTATGCGGCTTATACAATACCATACACCAGGTAAGCAGCATATACAATCATATACTAGGTATGCGGGCTATACAATACCATACACTAGGTATGCGGGCTATACAATACCATACACCAGGTAAGCAGCATATACAATAATATATACTAGGTATGCAGGCTATACAATGCCATACATTAGGCATGCGGCCTATACAATACCATACACTAGGCAAGCGGCCTATACAATCATATATACTAGGTATGCAGGCTATACAATGCCATACATTAGGCATGCGGCCTATACAATACCATACACTAGGTAAGCGGCCTATACAATCATATACTAGGTATGCAGGCTATACAATGCCATACATTAGGCATGCGGCCTATACAATACCATACACTAGGTAAGCGGCCTATACAATACTATATACATGTATACAGCCTACACAATACTAGGCCACTTTCTTTTCATGTAGGCTGTTCGTCCCTGCTTTTCATTGCAGCGATGAGCACATCCCCCCACTCGTATTTTTTTTAAAATTAAAAACAGTAAATCCCGAAACTGATATATAATTATATAAAATCCCAACCTACCAGTGCTATAGGAAACACATTTTTGCCCTATATGCTGGACACACACACACACACACACACACATATATATATATATATATATATATATATATATATATATACAGTACTACATACTAGGTATGCAGGCTATACAATACCATACACTAGGTAAGCGGCCTATACAATACCATATACTAGGCAAGCGGCCTATAAATCCTATATACTAGTTATATAGGCTATAAAATTATACAGGGTAGAAACTGGTAGAATGGGCTACTTCCGTTAGGTCAAGTTTTCCAGAAAGGGATTGTGACCTGGGCCCACATTTTCAAGACGGCATGCACTGCCTGGATTTGTCTTTCCTATCAGCACTGCTTCATTTTCCATATGCACACGGTTTATCAGTTATCCCCAGGTATTTAATTTAACATGACAAATCCACCTCTCGAAGTATTACCTCATAATAATGAATGCCCATCGTGATTCGAAACTATCCCGCTAGCAATAGATACCATGTACAGGTTATCAGCCTGTACAAGATGCAAATCACCGCCTGACAAAATCAATATCTAATCACACTAAGACATATTTGAACGAAATGTTTACTAAATCAGTCAGTTACTATGTCAATCGCCAAAAACGACAGGAAAAAACAACATGGACGTATATATTTTGTCTGGGGTTTTCTGCAGAGCTTAAACTCTTTAAAAAGAGCTTTTTAAAACGATGAAACCGTAATCTCACTTTATATTTAAAGGTCACCTGCCATACTCCAACATTTTCCTTGTTACATCAGATTTGCATTACATGATTAAAAGTGGTTATATTCGCACAAAAAGAACACAATTATCAAATATAAAGAAGAAATAATAATTAAATTACTCAAAATGTAGGTATACAACGATCTTACTTCCCGTTAGCTACGCATTCCCATCTATAGAGGTCGCCAACCGGAAATGACGTATACACGTCGAAGAACATGCTAGAAATGGCATAATGTTGATCATATAGGTTGCGAGATTTGTGTAGTCACGTGACTTGAATGCAAACTGCCAGATCCAGTTCAAATTTAAGCAACGATTTACTTTCGTCTCATCTGTCAGCAGATTAAAGACATAACGAATGCTATGATCGCGATTATCGAGGAAATAAATCATATTCCTATATATTTCATGCAGGTATATATCGATGAAAGATCGTTAAAGTTTGTTGGGCCGGCAAGTAAGCGGCTACCCCATGCCGACACCAAATGGCGTCGGCGTGTTCCAGCTTATCGATAGGGAATTCGCTCTGACCCTACACCCCAACATAAATGTCCAAATATAAAAAATGGGGTGGCAAGGGTCAGAGAAAAACTCGGACTATCTCCGGGATTGGTTTGCTCTGTAATAAAATAACTTTGTTATCCTCTCGGCAAGTTTAAGCAGGGAGTTTATTGCTAGCTGCAAGTCGTGTTTATTCATCACAAAGGCTTTATTTGTTTGTCATATGTAATCATAATTGATGTTTGCAGCGCAAATAGTATGCACAACAATAACTTCCTTTAATATTAATTTCGTAACCCATGCTAAAAACTCTTCTTGCCGCATAAATGGAAGACAACTTGTAAAATGATATGCTGACCCGGCGTTTGATAGTCCTATATATAAATAACCGAATTTTTTGGCATAAGCCACTATTCTTCTTGCAGTCATTCACCTTGAACTTTTGATACCAAAATCTGATAGGCTATTCTTCCTTGCCCTAGGTTTAGGTCGTTCACAAAGTATGACATTGGGCTCTACGGTATAACTAATATCAATTGGACTGTACAGTATAACTAATATCAGTAGGGCTGTACAGTATAACTAATATCATTAGGGCTCTAAAGAATAACTAATATCAATTGGGCTGTACGGTATAACTAATATCAGTTGGACTGTACGGTATACTAATATAAATTGGGCTGTACGGTATAATTAATATAAATTGGACTGTACGGTATAACTAATATCAATGTAAAAAAAGATTTTTTTTCTGTCTGTCCCAGTGACCTTTGCTTATGACCTAGTCGATAGGATTCTCGCTTATCTCAAGTACAAGCAATCCACAGTCTGCCAACTGCAGCAGATGACGAACGGCTTGAGCTTTTAGTACGGTAACGAAACTGGAATCTGTTAGACTGGTTCAATATCGTAATTCGACACGCATGAAAAGGGACGTGTAAAAACAACTCACCTTCCTAAATTCAAGTTCGACGATGCAAGTGCTCCAGTGAGCATTAGTAAGACATCGCAACAAATATGGTAAAGCGTTAAGATTATTGAACTATTTTGGTGTATTTTTAACATACTCGAATGGTAAATATGGTAAAGCGTTAAGATTATTGAACTATTTTGGTGTATTTTTAACTCGAATGGTAGCCAAGCTTACTTATTCTGTATTAATGCATGATTTCGTCATTTAAAATATCAGGTATAAATTTTTTAACGAGACGAACAGCTTTGACATAATACATTACGATTTCTGATTTGTTTAACAGCGTAACCTGAGACAAGTGTCAAGGTTCGAAAGAATCAATATCGAACTGAATACGTAACACAGTTGAGAAATAATGGGCAAAATTACATGTTCTACATTACTCTGAAAATATGACGGTATTATTATTATTGGTATTGGCTTGATTTGTTAATGTGGGAAGGGGGCTATTTAGTAATAAAATTAAATCACAGCGTTAATATAAAATGTACATAACACTAGAAAACTGGATTCTTTACAAATGACAATACAGAGCAGCATTTCAGCTATATGGAATTTATGTCTTCACAATCTGATCATTTCACTTTGTATATATCTATACATATTGTATGATTCAACTGGATTTCGATACCCAAACGGTCGTGGAGGCTTACATGTGTATCAAATGCCCTTAGTTTCAATTATCACCTACATCATTATAACTGGTTTTGGCAATGATTTGAATTCCATAACGTTCAGTGTCGATTCCGATTCACTTGTGCAAGTATTGTTCATGTAAAGAAAGCGATCACAACACTGGTCGTGAGATATCGAACGATATTGCCAATAGTTACCGACCTAAATACATCTCTCTCACACACACATACACACGTAATAACGCATTTGTAGACCATATAAATAAGCGTTCACATAATGGAATATAACTGCATTACATATGTGAAAATAAATTTACAAACTTTAATTAAATTACCACAAAATAAGTATACATGAATGTTTCTAATACATACTGATGCATGATGTATTGCAATATTTTGTTTTCTGAGATCTTAATTACTCAATTCAGCAAATCCAATCTGTGGCTTGATGCCATTAGCTACTTTTGTATTTTCTTTTATAAGAGGGTTTTTGGAACAAACATATCGTGACTGTATACATCGTCCTAATCATATGTTCATACCGGGAAAAAAAATAAGTATCACGTGTCTACCTCGCGACACGTTTTCGGTTATGGATTGGAGCAGGGACAGGGACGTAATGGGGGAGGGGATTTGCATGTAAAATTGCTGCAGTATATATATATATATATATATATATATATATATATATATATACTGCCCATACCACCCCCCTGAAAAAAGTTGAAATGACGTCCCTGATTAAAATGTCACAAAATAGCCTCCATATTAAACCTGTGGTGAAAATAAACCTACATACATGGTTCAACATTACAGTGACGGAAATAATTGTTCATACGTATGTTTCCTGTCCCTATCATCATGGACTGACAAATTCCACCTATTTGCTAAACAGAGCATGAATAGCACGCGTCTACTTCAAATTTTCTGTCTCGTAATTCGTATTCACAGGTGTAAAATAAAAGCCACATCAAAAATACATGGTTCACGCGCGTCGCTTTCACAAAATAAGAACGAAAGAATCAACCAATCAATCAATGATGATGAAGTCAAAATAGAAAGGAAAGAGTTAAACCTGACGTTCTTCTTTGCTAACAAATGGGGAGGGAGGGGCAGTCTTGCTGTGCTGAACATGAAAACCTGAGTCACCATCACCTAAGACAAACGTAGTCGAGAAATTCATTATTATCATTATTAGTTTACTGGCAAGTAGGATGTTGCCAAGTCCTCCCACATCCTCCACTACAATTTTCACTATAGCTTGTAAAACGTTCCGGTCTTTTTCTATTCACATCCGCAGTGTATTGTCGAACATAATAATACACCATTGTATAACGATACAGTACATGTACAGTATAATATTACCACGTGTTGAACGAAGTACGCGTACATGTATACAAGCATCACAACCAACTGTCTGATTCGCACCATCTTTATCGCTATCTATGTATAAACTTCTTACCTTGATTGTGAATTTAGCATCCCTATATTCGCTCAGCATGGCCTTTCAATCTGTTGCTCCATACCTAACGTAGCACGCGCGCGATAAACGTTCACAAACCTTTCGTGTTAAAGGTATAGAATTGACAGCCAACACACTCATCTGGTTTGTAATCAAATACGTGGAGTTGGTCACATGTATGTAACGCGCCCGCCGATTGGCTTCAAGTCATCGCGCGGCCAGATCAGAGGTTACATGCGATAACAAAGGTCGTCTGCTACTGTATGGTCTGCTTTAACAGTTGTAAGGAAGAAATTAGCGAAAAGAGAGATGTTTCGACATAAACTCTCAGGAAAATATGGGTAGAAACATAAAAGGTTTATGTTTTGAAATGTAACTTTTGACTGCCATTGACATTGCCAGACATAAGGGCGTATGCAGGTGTAGGTGAAATATGTGTATTGCGTACAGTATGCTATTTTTTTTGTAATACTCGTATCAGTTTTTTTCCGTGATAACCGTCACAGTCACGAAAACGACAAAAACATCACCTGCTCGTCGTCTGTTCATTCGTCGTCTATTCATCTTACGATAGCATCTGGCTGTTTTATTAGGCACAGATTTGAAGATCAAGTTACGGTTCTTGCTTGCGTAATTTTTCGGCATACTGTATTCTTATTACACAAAATGTTCACTAATGAAATGTGTATCAGACAGGTAATAAAAGACTTCGTTCATAAATTCACTGGATAAAAAGAGCACAAAATCTCACATTATTAAGAACACAAATGGAGATGCCGTTGTTAATATTGAAGATAAATTATTTAGTTGCTATCAGGTGCCCGGACTCCGCGTATACCCGATTATATTGATTGGATGGTTCATATCTCAAACATTTGTTTTCATCTGCCTTAATCGGCTTTGATACGGATTAAATACATAAAACGTGTTGCGGACATATTGTGCATATCAGCCATATGTTGTTCACCTTGCTGACAGGGCGCTGGCAGAATTATTTTCGGGAATGGGGGATGGGGTGGGGGTAAACTTGTATTGATCAGATATTAAGTCTTACTGACGTAGACGAAACCATGTATTTAGAGGTGAAATTCGGTAGATTTTCGGAGTATGGCTTTGATGAAGCATTTTCTAAAACAGAAAATAAAATGCTGCACATTTGTTATAGCTCTAGCTATTTGTTTCTCGTTAGCGAATTCCATACCAGAACTGCTAATCTATAAGTTTTATAATGATAATAACGAATTTATAAAGGAGACCAGAAAGGTAATGTATACCCATGGTCCGATACTCACAAGACAGAAATAGAGACATGTATATGTATATAATGTATTTATTGATTTTGTTTTGCATAAATAATATATTGTAACGGAATGGTTAGCTAAACAATGGTTTTGTAAAATGCACATCCGGCGAAAGAGCTAAGTAGATTATTTAGTAGTGACTTCTAACTGGTGCATAATGTTCAATGCTTGAGTCTAGTCCTTTGTAGTAATCAGAATATCAGGGTACCATAGCGTGACACACAGCGCCGGTGCAAGGCATTTTGGTGCCCTAGGCGAGATCAGGTATCTGGCGCCCCCTTCCACTCACGCCCTCCCCTACCCACCCATCATGAAATAAACCCTTAGCCCAGCGCCCTAGGCGATTGCCTAGTTCGCCTAGCGGAAGCGCCGGCCCTGGTGACAAATCTGACGTAATCAGAAATTCAGTGTACCTTAGCGTGACAGAATTGAAGTAATCAGAAATACAATGTACCTTAGCGTGACAAACTTGAAGTAATCAGAAATTCGTTGTACCTTAGCATGACAAACTTGACGTAATCAAACATTCTTTGTACCTTAGCGTGACAAACTGGAAGTAATCAGAAATTCGTTATACCTTAGGGTGACAAACTTGACGTAATCAGACATTCTTTGTACCTTAGTGCGACAAACTTAAAGTAATCAGAAATTCGGTGTACTGTAGCGTGACAAACTGGAAGTTATCAGAAATTTGTTGTACCTTAGCGTGACAACTTGAAGTAATCAGAAATCCAATGTACCTTAGCGTGACAAACTGGAAGTAATCATAAATTCGTTGTACCTTAGCATGACAAACTTGAGGTAATCAAAAATTCGTTTTACCTTAGCGTGGCAAACTTGAAGTAATCAGAATTTCGTTGTACCTTAGCGTGACAGACTTGAAGTAATCAGACATTCAGTGTATCTCAGCGTGACAGACTTGAAGCAATCAGAAATTCAGTGTACCTTAGCTTGACTAACTGGAATAACTCAGCTATTTGTCATTCGTGATTCTATCACATAAATTAGAAGTAGATGCTCGCGAAGAACAATGTAATTCCTTACGAGTATAAAGGTTATAAATATGAGATTACAGTGTCTTTAAATTGCAGAAACTTACAATTATAAGTTATAACACGAGACAATGTAAACAAAACCATGAATAATTTAAGAAAAGTTGTATTTTCTATGTTGCACTGACCTTTTCTAATAAAGGATATAAACGTGAAAGTTCTGCAAATGCACGCAAAATAGCTGACTCTAAACATTTTTTGGGACAAGTGTATGAAATGCAGAAGGAAAAAACATTGCCAGAACAATATGTTCATACACGCAGAAAGATTGCATTGATTAAGCTAGTTATAACCAGTAGACAGTACAAGAAATGATTAAAGATACTTATAACCAGTAAACAGTACAAGAAATGATTAAAGATACTTATAACCAGTAGACAGTACAAGAAATGATTAAAGTTACTTGGAACAAGTAGACAGTATAAGAAATAATTAAAGATACTTATAACCAGTAGACAGTATAAGAAATAATTAAAGATACTTATAACCAGTAGACTGTACAAGAAATGATTAAAGATAGTTAGAAACAGTAGACCGTATAAGAAATGATTAAAGATACTTATAACCAGTAGACAGTACAAGAAATGATTAAAGATAGTTAGAACAAGTAGACAGTATAAGAAATAATTAAACATACTAATAACCAGTAGACCGTATAAGAAATGATTAAAGATACTTATAACCAGTAGACAGTGCAAGAAATGATTAAAGATACTTATAACCAGTAGAAAGTACAAGAAATGATTAAAGTTAGTTAGAACAAGTAGACAGTATAAGAAATAATTAAAGATACTTATAACCAGTAGACAGTACAAGAAATGATTAAAGATAGTTAGAACAAGTAGACCGTATAAGAAATGATTAAAGATACTTATAACCAGTAGACAGTACAAGAAATGATTAAAGATAGTTAGAACAAGTAAACAGTGCAAGAAATGATTAAAGATACTTATGACCAGTACAGAGTGAAAGAAATGATTAAAGATACTTATAACCAGTAAACAGTACAAGAAATGATTAAAGATACTTATAACCAGTAGAAAGTACAAGAAATTATTAAAGTTAGTTAGAACAAGTAGACAGTATAAGAAATAATTAAAGATACTTATAACCAGTAGACAGTACAAGAAATGATTAAAGATAGTTAGAACAAGTACACCGTATAAGAAATGATTAAAGATACTTATAACCAGTAGACAGTACAAGAAATGATTAAAGATAGTTAGAACAAGTAGACAGTACAAGAAATGATTAAAGATACTTATAACCAGTAGACAGTACAAGAAATGATTAAAGATACTTATAACCAGTAGACAGTATAAGAAATGATTAAAGATTCTGATAACTAGTAGACAGTACAAGAAATGATTAAAGATACTTATGACCAGTAGACAGTGCAAAAAAATGATAAAGATACTTAAAACCAGTAGACAGTACAAGAAATGATTAAAGATACTTATAACCAGTAGACAGTATAAGAAATGATTAAAGATACTTATAACCAGTAGACAGTACAAGAAATGATTAAAGATACTTATAACCAGTAGACCGTAGAAGAACTGATTAAAGATACTTATAACCAGTAGACAGTATAAGAAATGATTAAAGATACTTATAACCAGTAGACAGTACAAGAAATGATTAAAGATACTTATAACCAGTACACAGTACAAGAAATAATTAAAGATACTTATAACCAGTAGACAGTACAAGAAATGATTAAAGATACTTATAACCAGTACACAGTATGAGAAATCATTAAAGATACTTATAACCAGTAGACAGTACAAGAAATGATTAAAGATACTTATAACCAGTAGACAGTATAAGAAATGATTAAAGATACTTATAACAAGTAGACAGTATAAGAAATGATTCAAGATACTTATAACCAGTAGACAGTACAAGAAATGATCAAAGATACTTATAACCAGTAGACAGTATAAGAAATGATTAAAGATACTTATAACCAGTAGACAGTGCAAGAAATGATTAAAGATTCTGATAACAAGTAGACAGTATAAGAAATGATTAAAGATACTTGAAACCAGTAGACAGTATAAGAAATAATTAAAGATACTTGAAACCAGTAGACAGTATAAGAAATGATTAAAGATACTTGAAACCAGTAGACAGTATAAGAAATGAATAAAGATACTTGAAACCAGTAGACAGTATAAGAAATGATTAAAGATACTTGAAACCAGTAGACAGTACAAGAAATGATTAAAGATACTTATAACCAGTAGACAGTGCAATAAATGATTAAAGATTCTTATAACCATTAGACAGTACAAGAAATGATTAAAGATTCTGATAACAAGTAGACAGTATAAGAAATGATTAAAGATACTTGAAACCAGTAGACAGTATAAGAAATAATTAAAGATACTTATAACCAGTAGACAGTATAAGAAATAATTAAAGATACTTATAACCAGTAGACCGTATAAGAAATAATTAAAGATACTTATAACCAGTAGACAGTATAAGAAATAATTAAAGATACTTATAATCAATAGACAGTATAAGAAATAATTAAAGATACTTATAACCAATAGACAGTACAAGAAATGATTAAAGATACTTATAACCAGTAGACAGTACAAGAAATGATTAAAGATACTTATAACCAGTAGACAGTATAAGAACTCATTAAAGAGTATGATAACAAGTACACAGTATAAGAACTGATAAAATATTATGATAACCAGTAGACAGTACAAGAAATGATTAAAGATACTTGAAACCAGTAGACAGTATAAGAAGTGATTAAAGATACGTATAACCAGTAGACAGTACAAGAAATGATTAAAGATACTTATAACCAGTACACAGTACAAGAAATTATTAAAGATACTTATGACCAGTAGACAGTACAAAAAATAATTAAAGATACTTATAACCAATAGACAGTACAAGAAATGATTAAAGATACTTATAACCAGTAGACAGTACAAGAAATGATTAAAGATACTTATAACCAGTAGACAGTGCAAGAAATGATTACAAGAAATGATTAAAGATACTTATAACCAGTAGACAGTACAAAAAATGATTAAAGATACTTATAACCAGTAGACAGTGCAAGAAATGATTAAAGATACTTATAACCAGTAAACAGTACAAGAAATGATTAAATATACTTATAACCAGTAGACAGTACAAAAAATGATTAAAGATTCTGATAACAAGTAGACAGTATAAGAAATGATTAAAGATACTTATAACCAGTAGACAGTATAAGAAATGATTAAAGATACTTATAACCAATAGACAGTACAAGAAATAATTAAAAAATACTTATAACCAGTAGACAGTATAAGAAATAATTGAAGATACTTATAACCAGTAGACCATATAAGAAATGATTAAAGATACTTATAACCAGTAGACAGTATAAGAAATAATTAAAGATACTTATAACCAATAGACAGTACAAGAAATAATTAAAGATACTTATAACCAGTAGACAGTATAAGAAATAATTGAAGATACTTATAACCAGTAGACCGTATAAGAAATGATTAAAGATACTTATAACCAGTAGACAGTATAAGAAATAATTAAAGATACTTATAACCAAAAGACAGTACAAGCAATGATTAAAGATACTTATAACCAGTAGACAGTACAAGAAATGATTAAAGATACTAATAACCAGTAGACAGTATAAGAACTGATTAAAGAGTATGATAACAAGTAAACAGTATAAGAACTGATAAAATATTATGATAACCAGTAGACAGTACAAGAAATGATTAAAGATACTTATAACCAGTAGACAGTATAAGAAATGATTAAAGATACTTATAACCAGTAGACAGTACAATAAATGATTAAAGATACTTATAACCAGTAGACAGTACAAGAAATTATTAAAGATACTTATAACCAGTAGACAGTACAAGAAATAATTAAAGATAATTATAACCAGTAGACAGTACAAGAAATGATTAAAGATACTTATAACCAGTAGACAGTGCAAGAAATGATTACAAGAAATGATTAAAGATACTTATAACCAGTACACAGTACAAGAAATGATTAAAGATACTTATAACCAGTAGACAGTACAAGAAATGATTAAAGATACTTATAACCAGTAGACAGTACAATAAATGATTAAAGATACTTATAACCAGTAGACAGTGCAAGAAATGATTAAAGATACTTATAACCTGTAGACAGTACAAGAAATAATTAAAGATACTTATAACCAGTAGACAGTACAAGAAATGATTAAAGATACTTATAACCAGTAGATAGTGCAAGAAATGATTACAAGAAATGATTAAAGATACTTATAACCAGTAGACAGTACAAAAAATGATTAAAGATACTTATAACCAGTAGACAGTGCAAGAAATGATTAAAGATACATATAACCAGTAGACAGTACAAGAAATAATTAAAGATACTTATAACCAATAGACAGTACAAGAAATGATTAAAGATACTTATAACCAGTAGACAGTACAAGAAATGATTAAAGATACTTATAACCAGTAGACAGTACAAGAAATGATTAAAGATACTTATAACCAGTAGACAGTACAAGAAATGATTAAAGATACTTATAACCAGTAGACAGTGCAAGAAATGATTAAAGATTCTTATAACCATTAGACAGTACAAGAAATGATTAAAGATTCTGATAACAAGTAGACAGTATAAGAAATGATTAAAGATACTTATAACCAGTAGACAGTATAAGAAATGATTAAAGATACTTATAACCAATAGACAGTACAAGAAATAATTAAAAAATACTTATAACCAGTAGACAGTATAAGAAATAATTGAAGATACTTATAACCAGTAGACCATATAAGAAATGATTAAAGATACTTATAACCAGTAGACAGTATAAGAAATAATTAAAGATACTTATAACCAATAGACAGTACAAGAAATAATTAAAGATACTTATAACCAGTAGACAGTATCAGAAATAATTGAAGATACTTATAACCAGTAGACCGTATAAGAAATGATTAAAGATACTTATAACCAGTAGACAGTATAATAAATAATTAAAGATACTTATAACAAATAGACAGTACAAGAAATGATTAAAGATACTTATAACCAGAAGACAGTACAAGAAATGATTAAAGATACTAATAACTAGTAGACAGTATAAGAACTGATTAAAGAGTATGATAACAAGTACACAGTATAAGAACTGATAAAATATTATGATAACCAGTAGACAGTACAAGAAATGATTAAAGATACTTGAAACCAGTAGACAGTACAAGAAATGATTAAAGATACTTATAACCAGTAGACAGTACAAGAAATGATTAAAGATACTTATAACCAGTAGACAGTACAAGAAATTATTAAAGATACTTATAACCAGTAGACAGTACAAGAAATAATTAAAGATAATTATAACCAGTAGACAGTACAAGAAATGATTAAAGATACTTATAACCAGTAGACAGTGCAAGAAATGATTACAAGAAATGATTAAAGATACTTATAACCAGTAGACAGTACAAGAAATGATTAAAGATACTTATAACCAGTAGACAGTACAAGAAATGATTAAAGATACTTATAACCAGTAGACAGTACAAGAAATGATTAAAGATACTTATAACCAGTAGACAGTGCAAGAAATGATTAAAGATACTTATAACCAGTAGACAGTACAAGAAATAATTAAAGATACTTATAACCAATAGACAGTACAAGAAATGATTAAAGATACTTATAACCAGTAGACAGTACAAGAAATGATTAAAGATACTTATAACCAGTAGACATTACAAGAAATGATTAAAGATACTTATAACCAGTAGACAGTACAAGAAATGATTAAAGATACTTATAACCAGTGGACAGTACAAGAAATGATTAAAGATACTTATAACCAGTAGACAGGACAAGAAATGATTAAAGATACTTATAACCAGTAGACAGTGCAAGAAATGATTAAAGATACTTATAACCAGTAGACAGTACAAGAAATAATTAAAGATACTTATAACCAATAGACAGTACAAGAAATGATTAAAGATACTTATAACCAGTAGACAGTATAAGAAATGATTAAAGATACTTATAACCAGTAGACAGTACAAGAAATGATTAAAGATACTTATAACCAGTAGACAGTACAAGAAATGATTAAAGATACTTATAACCAGTAGACAGTACAAGAAATGATTAAAGTTAGTTAGAAAAAGTAGACAGTATAAGAAATAATTAAAGATACTTATAACCAGTAGACAGTACAAGAAATGATTAAAGTTAGTTAGAACAAGTAGACAGTATAAGAAATAATTAAAGATACTTATAACCAGTAGACAGTATAAAAAATGATTAAAGATACTTATAACCAGTAGACAGTATAAGAAATGATTAAAGATACTTATAACCAGTAGACAGTACAAGAAATGATTAAAGATACTTATAACCAGTAGACAGTACAAGAAATGATTAAAGATACTTATAACCAGTAGACAGTACAAGAAATGATTAAAGATACTTATAACCAGTAGACAGTACAAGAAATGATTAAAGATACTTATAACCAGTAGACAGTGCAAGAAATGATTAAAGATTCTTATAACCATTAGACAGTACAAGAAATGATTAAAGATTCTGATAACAAGTAGACAGTATAAGAAATGATTAAAGATACTTATAACCAGTAGACAGTATAAGAAATGATTAAAGATACTTATAACCAGTAGACAGTGCAAGAAATGATTAAAGATTCTTATAACCATTAGACAGTACAAGAAATGATTAAAGATTCTGATAACAAGTAGACAGTATAAGAAATGATTAAAGATACTTATAACCAGTAGACAGTATAAGAAATGATTAAAGATACTTATAACCAATAGACAGTACAAGGAATAATTAAAAAATACTTATAACCAGTAGACAGTATAAGAAATAATTGAAGATACTTATAACCAGTAGACCGTATAAGAAATGATTAAAGATACTTATAACCAGTAGACAGTATAAGAAATAATTAAAGATACTTATAACCAATAGACAGTACAAGAAATAATTAAAGATACTTATAACCAGTAGACAGTATAAGAAATAATTGAAGATACTTATAACCAGTAGACCGTATAAGAAATGATTAAAGATACTTATAACCAGTAGACAGTATAATAAATAATTAAAGATACTTATAACCAATAGACAGTACAAGAAATGATTAAAGATACTTATAACCAGAAGACAGTACAAGAAATGATTAAAGATACTAATAACTAGTAGACAGTATAAGAACTGATTAAAGAGTATGATAACAAGTACACAGTATAAGAACTGATAAAATATTATGATAACCAGTAGACAGTACAAGAAATGATTAAAGATACTTATAACCAGAAGACAGTACAAGAAATGATTAAAGATACTAATAACTAGTAGACAGTATAAGAACTGATTAAAGAGTATGATAACAAGTACACAGTATAAGAACTGATAAAATATTATGATAACCAGTAGACAGTACAAGAAATGATTAAAGATACTTGAAACCAGTAGACAGTACAAGAAATGATTAAAGATACTTATAAACAGTAGACAGTACAAGAAATGATTAAAGATACTTATAACCAGTAGACAGTACAAGAAATTATTAAAGATACTTATAACCAGTAGACAGTACAAGAAATAATTAAAGATAATTATAACCAGTAGACAGTACAAGAAATGATTAAAGATACTTATAACCAGTAGACAGTGCAAGAAATGATTACAGGAAATGATTAAAGATACTTATAACCAGTAGACAGTACAAGAAATGATTAAAGATACTTATAACCAGTAGACAGTACAAGAAATGATTAAAGATACTTATAACCAGTAGACAGTACAAGAAATGATTAAAGATACTTATAACCAGTAGACAGTGCAAGAAATGATTAAAGATACTTATAACCAGTAGACAGTACAAGAAATAATTAAAGATACTTATAACCAATAGACAGTACAAGAAATGATTAAAGATACTTATAACCAGTAGACAGTACAAGAAATGATTAAAGATACTTATAACCAGTAGACAGTACAAGAAATGATTAAAGATACTTATAACCAGTAGACAGTACAAGAAATGATTAAAGATACTTATAACCAGTGGACAGTACAAGAAATGATTAAAGATACTTATAACCAGTAGACAGGACAAGAAATGATTAAAGATACTTATAACCAGTAGACAGTGCAAGAAATGATTAAAGATACTTATAACCAGTAGACAGTACAAGAAATAATTAAAGATACTTATAACCAATAGACAGTACAAGAAATGATTAAAGATACTTATAACCAGTAGACAGTACAAGAAATGATTAAAGATACTTATAACCAGTAGACAGTACAAGAAATGATTAAAGATACTTATAACCAGTAGACAGTACAAGAAATGATTAAAGATACTTATAACCAGTAGACAGTACAAGAAATGATTAAAGTTAGTTAGAACAAGTAGACAGTATAAGAAATAATTAAAGATACTTATAACCAGTAGACAGTACAAGAAATGATTAAAGTTAGTTAGAACAAGTAGACAATGCAAGAAATGATTCAAGATACTTATAACCAGTACACAGTACAAGAAATGATTAAAGATACTTATAACCAATAGACAGTACAAGAAATGATTAAAGATACTTATAACCAGTAGACAGTACAAGAAATGATTAAAGATACTTATAACCAGTAGACAGTACAAGAAATGATTAAAGATACTTATAACCAGTAGACAGTACAAGAAATGATTAAAGATACTTATAACCAGTAGACAGTACAAGAAATGATTAAAGTTAGTTAGAACAAGTAGACAGTATAAGAAATAATTAAAGATACTTATAACCAGTAGACAGTACAAGAAATGATTAAAGTTAGTTAGAACAAGTAGACAGTGCAAGAAATGATTAAAGATACTTATAACCAGTAGACAGTATAAGAAATGATTAAAGATACTTATAACCAGTACACAGTACAAGAAATAATTAAAGATACTTATAACCAATAGACAGTACAAGAAATGATTAAAGATACTTATAACCAGTAGACAGTACAAGAAATGATTAAAGATACTTATAACCAGTAGACAGTACAAGAAATAATTAAAGATACTTATGACCAATAGACAGTACAAGAAATGATTAAAGATAGTTATAACCAGTAGACCGTATAAGAAATGATTAAAGATACTTATAACCAGTAGACAGTACAAGAAATGATTAAAGATACTTATAACCAGTAGACAGTACAAGAAATGATTAAAGATACTTATAACCAGTAGACAGTGCAAGAAATGATTAAAGATACTTATGACCAGTAGACAGTGCAAGAAATGATTAAAATATACTTATAACCAGTAGACAGTGCAAGAAATGATTAAAATATACTTATAACCAGTAGACAGTGCAAGAAATGATTAAAATATACTTATAACCAGTAGACAGTACAAGAAATGATTAAAATATACTTATAACCAGTAGACAGTGCAAGAAATGATTAAAATATACTTATAACCAGTTGACAGTACAAGAAATGATTAAAGATACTTATAACCAGTAGACAGTACAAGAAATGATTAAAGATACTTATAACCAGTAGACAGTGCAAGAAATGATTAAAATATACTTATAACCAGTAGACAGTGCAAGAAATGATTAAAGATTCTGATAACCAGTAGATAGTACAAGAAATGATTAAAGATACTTATAACCAGTAGACAGTATAAGAAATGATTAAAGATCCTTATAACCAATAGACAGTACAAGAAATGATTAAAGATACTTATAAACAGTAGACAGTGCAAGAAATGATTAAAGATACTTATGACCAGTAGACAGTGCAAAAAATGATAAAGATACTTAAAACCAGTAGACAGTATAAGAAATGATTAAAGAGTATGATAACAAGTACACAGTATAAGAACTGATAAAATATTATGATAACCAGTAGACAGTGCAAGAAATGATTAAAGATACTTATAACCAGTAGACAGTATAAGAAATGATTAAAGATACTTATAGCCAGTAGACAGTATAAGAAATGATTAAAGATACTTATAACCAGTAGACAGTGCAAGAAATGATTAAAGATACTTATGACCAGTAGACAGTACAAGAAATGATTAAAGATACTTATGACCAATAGACAGTGCAAAAAATGATAAAGATACTTAAAACCAGTAGACAGTACAAGAAATGATTAAAGATACTTATAACCAGTAGACAGTGCAAGAAATGATTAAAGATTATGATAACCCGTAGACAGTACAATAAATGATTAAAGATACTTATAACCAGTAGACAGTACAATAAATGATTAAAGATACTTATAACCAGTAGACAGTACAAGAAATGATTAAAGATACTTATGACCAATAGACAGTGCAAAAAATGATAAAGATACTTAAAACCAGTAGACAGTGCAATAAATGATTAAAGATACTTATAACCAGTAGACAGTGCAAGAAATGATTAAAGATTATGATAACCAGTAGACAGTACAATAAATGATTAAAGATACTTATAACCAGTAGACAGTACAATAAATGATTAAAGATACTTATAACCAGTAGACAGTACAAGAAATGATTAAAGATACTTATAACCAGTAGACAGTGCAAAAAATGATTAAAGATTATGATAACCAGTAGACAGTACAATAAATGATTAAAGATACTTATAACCAGTAGACAGTATAAGAAATGATTAAAGATACTTATAACCAGTAGACAGTACAAGAAATGATTAAAGATACTTATGACCAGTAGACAGTACAAGAAATAATTAAAGATACTTATGACCAGTAGACAGTGCAGAAAATGATAAAGATACTTAAAACCAGTAGACAGTGCAAAAAAATGATTAAAGATACTTATAACCAGTAGACAGTACAAGAAATGATTAAAGATACTTATGACCAGTAGACAGTGCAAGAAATGATTAAAGATTATGATAACCAGTAGACAGTACAATAAATGATTAAAGATACTTATAACCAGTAGACAGTACAAGAAATGATTAAAGATACTTAAAACCAGTAGACAGTACAAGAAATGATTAAAGATACTTATAACCAGTAGACAGTATAAGAAATGAATAAAGATACTTATAACCAGTAGACAGTACAAGAAATAATTAAAGATACTTATGACCAGTTGACAGTGCAGAAAATGATAAAGATACTTAAAACCAGTAGACAGTGCAAAAAATGATTAAAGATACTTATAACCAGTAGACAGTACAAGAAATGATTAAAGATACTTATGACCAGTAGACAGTGCAAGAAATGATTAAAGATTATGATAACCAGTAGACAGTACAATAAATGATTAAAGATACTTATAACCAGTAGACAGTACAAGAAATGATTAAAGATACTTAAAACCAGTAGACAGTGCAAGAAATGATTAAAGATACTTATAACCAGTAGACAGTATAAGAAATGATTAAAGATACTTATAAACAGTAGACAGTGCAAGAAATGATTAAAGATACTTATGACCAGTAGACAGTGCAAAAAATGATAAAGATACTTAAAACCAGTAGACAGTACAAGAAATGATTAAAGATACTTATAACCAGTAGACAGTATAAGAACTGATTAAAGAGTATGATAACAAGTACACAGTATAAGAACTGATAAAATATTATGATAACCAGTAGACAGTACAAGAAATTATTAAAGATACTTATGACCAGTAGACAGTACAAGAAATAATTAAAGATACTTATAACCAATAGACAGTACAAGAAATGATTAAAGATACTTATAACCAGTAGACAGTACAAGAAATGATTAAAGATACTTATAACCAGTAGACCGTGCAAGAAATGATTACAAGAAATGATTAAAGATACTTATAATCAGTAGACAGGACAAGAAATGATTAAAGATACTTATAACCAGTAGACAGTGCAAGAAATGATTAAAGATACTTATAACCAGTTGACTGTACAAGAAATAATTAAAGATACTTATAACCAATAGACAGTACAAGAAATGATTAAAGATACTTATAACCAGTAGACAGTACAAGAAATGATTAAAGATACTTATAACCAGTAGACAGTATAATAAATAATTAAAGATACTTATAACCAATAGACAGTACAAGAAATGATTAAAGATACTTATAACCAGAAGACAGTACAAGAAATGATTAAAGATACTAATAACTAGTAGACAGTATAAGAACTGATTAAAGAGTATGATAACAAGTACACAGTATAAGAACTGATAAAATATTATGATAACCAGTAGACAGTACAAGAAATGATTAAAGATACTTATAACCAGAAGACAGTACAAGAAATGATTAAAGATACTAATAACTAGTAGACAGTATAAGAACTGATTAAAGAGTATGATAACAAGTACACAGTATAAGAACTGATAAAATATTATGATAACCAGTAGACAGTACAAGAAATGATTAAAGATACTTGAAACCAGTAGACAGTACAAGAAATGATTAAAGATACTTATAACCAGTAGACAGTACAAGAAATGATTAAAGATACTTATAACCAGTAGACAGTACAAGAAATTATTAAAGATACTTATAACCAGTAGACAGTACAAGAAATAATTAAAGATAATTATAACCAGTAGACAGTACAAGAAATGATTAAAGATACTTATAACCAGTAGACAGTGCAAGAAATGATTACAGGAAATGATTAAAGATACTTATAACCAGTAGACAGTACAAGAAATGATTAAAGATACTTATAACCAGTAGACAGTACAAGAAATGATTAAAGATACTTATAACCAGTAGACAGTACAAGAAATGATTAAAGATACTTTAACCAGTAGACAGTGCAAGAAATGATTAAAGATACTTATAACCAGTAGACAGTACAAGAAATAATTAAAGATACTTATAACCAATAGACAGTACAAGAAATGATTAAAGATACTTATAACCAGTAGACAGTACAAGAAATGATTAAAGATACTTATAACCAGTAGACAGTACAAGAAATGATTAAAGATACTTATAACCAGTAGACAGTACAAGAAATGATTAAAGATACTTATAACCAGTGGACAGTACAAGAAATGATTAAAGATACTTATAACCAGTAGACAGGACAAGAAATGATTAAAGATACTTATAACCAGTAGACAGTGCAAGAAATGATTAAAGATACTTATAACCAGTAGACAGTACAAGAAATAATTAAAGATACTTATAACCAATAGACAGTACAAGAAATGATTAAAGATACTTATAACCAGTAGACAGTACAAGAAATGATTAAAGATACTTATAACCAGTAGACAGTACAAGAAATGATTAAAGATACTTATAACCAGTAGACAGTACAAGAAATGATTAAAGATACTTATAACCAGTAGACAGTACAAGAAATGATTAAAGTTAGTTAGAACAAGTAGACAGTATAAGAAATAATTAAAGATACTTATAACCAGTAGACAGTACAAGAAATGATTAAAGTTAGTTAGAACAAGTAGACAATGCAAGAAATGATTCAAGATACTTATAACCAGTACACAGTACAAGAAATAATTAAAGATACTTATAACCAATAGACAGTACAAGAAATGATTAAAGATACTTATAACCAGTAGACAGTACAAGAAATGATTAAAGATACTTATAACCAGTAGACAGTACAAGAAATGATTAAAGATACTTATAACCAGTAGACAGTACAAGAAATGATTAAAGATACTTATAACCAGTAGACAGTACAAGAAATGATTAAAGTTAGTTAGAACAAGTAGACAGTATAAGAAATAATTAAAGATACTTATAACCAGTAGACAGTACAAGAAATGATTAAAGTTAGTTAGAACAAGTAGACAATGCAAGAAATGATTAAAGATACTTATAACCAGTACACAGTACAAGAAATAATTAAAGATACTTATAACCAATAGACAGTACAAGAAATGATTAAAGATACTTATAACCAGTAGACAGTACAAGAAATGATTAAAGATACTTATAACCAGTAGACAGTACAAGAAATAATTAAAGATACTTATGACCAATAGACACTACCAGAAATGATTAAAGATAGTTATAACCAGTAGACCGTATAAGAAATGATTAAAGATACTTATAACCAGTAGACAGAACAAGAAATGATTAAAGATACTTATAACCAGTAGACAGTACAAGAAATGATTAAAGATACTTATAACCAGTAGACAGTGCAAGAAATGATTAAAGATACTTATGACCAGTAGACAGTGCAAGAAATGATTAAAATATACTTATAACCAGTAGACAGTGCAAGAAATGATTAAAATATACTTATAACCAGTAGACAGTGCAAGAAATGATTAAAATATACTTATAACCAGTAGACAGTACAAGAAATGATTAAAATATACTTATAACCAGTAGACAGTGCAAGAAATGATTAAAATATACTTATAACCAGTAGACAGTACAAGAAATGATTAAAGATACTTATAACCAGTAGACAGTACAAGAAATGATTAAAGATACTTATAACCAGTAGACAGTGCAAGAAATGATTAAAATATACTTATAACCAGTAGACAGTGCAAGAAATGATTAAAGATTCTGATAACCAGTAGATAGTACAAGAAATGATTAAAGATACTTATAACCAGTAGACAGTATAAGAAATGATTAAAGATCCTTATAACCAATAGACAGTACAAGAAATGATTAAAGATACTTATAAACAGTAGACAGTGCAAGAAATGATTAAAGATACTTATGACCAGTAGACAGTGCAAAAAATGATAAAGATACTTAAAACCAGTAGACAGTATAAGAAATGATTAAAGAGTATGATAACAAGTACACAGTATAAGAACTGATAAAATATTATGATAACCAGTAGACAGTGCAAGAAATGATTAAAGATACTTATAACCAGTAGACAGTATAAGAAATGATTAAAGATACTTATAGCCAGTAGACAGTATAAGAAATGATTAAAGATACTTATAACCAGTAGACAGTGCAAGAAATGATTAAAGATACTTATGACCAGTAGACAGTACAAGAAATGATTAAAGATACTTATGACCAATAGACAGTGCAAAAAATGATAAAGATACTTAAAACCAGTAGACAGTACAAGAAATGATTAAAGATACTTATAACCAGTAGACAGTGCAAGAAATGATTAAAGATTATGATAACCCGTAGACAGTACAATAAATGATTAAAGATACTTATAACCAGTAGACAGTACAATAAATGATTAAAGATACTTATAACCAGTAGACAGTACAAGAAATGATTAAAGATACTTATGACCAATAGACAGTGCAAAAAATGATAAAGATACTTAAAACCAGTAGACAGTGCAATAAATGATTAAAGATACTTATAACCAGTAGACAGTGCAAGAAATGATTAAAGATTATGATAACCAGTAGACAGTACAATAAATGATTAAAGATACTTATAACCAGTAGACAGTACAATAAATGATTAAAGATACTTATAACCAGTAGACAGTACAAGAAATGATTAAAGATACTTATAACCAGTAGACAGTGCAAAAAATGATTAAAGATTATGATAACCAGTAGACAGTACAATAAATGATTAAAGATACTTATAACCAGTAGACAATATAAGAAATGATTAAAGATACTTATAACCAGTAGACAGTACAAGAAATGATTAAAGATGCTTATGACCAGTAGACAGTACAAGAAATAATTAAAGATACTTATGACCAGTAGACAGTGCAGAAAATGATAAAGATACTTAAAACCAGTAGACAGTGCAAAAAAATGATTAAAGATACTTATAACCAGTAGACAGTACAAGAAATGATTAAAGATACTTATGACCAGTAGACAGTGCAAGAAATGATTAAAGATTATGATAACCAGTAGACAGTACAATAAATGATTAAAGATACTTATAACCAGTAGACAGTACAAGAAATGATTAAAGATACTTAAAACCAGTAGACAGTACAAGAAATGATTAAAGATACTTATAACCAGTAGACAGTATAAGAAATGAATAAAGATACTTATAACCAGTAGACAGTACAAGAAATAATTAAAGATACTTATGACCAGTTGACAGTGCAGAAAATGATAAAGATACTTAAAACCAGTAGACAGTGCAAAAAATGATTAAAGATACTTATAACCAGTAGACAGTACAAGAAATGATTAAAGATACTTATGACCAGTAGACAGTGCAAGAAATGATTAAAGATTATGATAACCAGTAGACAGTACAATAAATGATTAAAGATACTTATAACCAGTAGACAGTACAAGAAATGATTAAAGATACTTAAAACCAGTAGACAGTGCAAGAAATGATTAAAGATACTTATAACCAGTAGACAGTATAAGAAATGATTAAAGATACTTATAAACAGTAGACAGTGCAAGAAATGATTAAAGATACTTATGACCAGTAGACAGTGCAAAAAATGATAAAGATACTTAAAACCAGTAGACAGTACAAGAAATGATTAAAGATACTTATAACCAGTAGACAGTATAAGAACTGATTAAAGAGTATGATAACAAGTACACAGTATAAGAACTGATAAAATATTATGATAACCAGTAGACAGTACAAGAAATTATTAAAGATACTTATGACCAGTAGACAGTACAAGAAATAATTAAAGATACTTATAACCAATAGACAGTACAAGAAATGATTAAAGATACTTATAACCAGTAGACAGTACAAGAAATGATTAAAGATACTTATAACCAGTAGACCGTGCAAGAAATGATTACAAGAAATTATTAAAGATACTTATAATCAGTAGACAGGACAAGAAATGATTAAAGATACTTATAACCAGTAGACAGTGCAAGAAATGATTAAAGATACTTATAACCAGTTGACTGTACAAGAAATAATTAAAGATACTTATAACCAATAGACAGTACAAGAAATGATTAAAGATACTTATAACCAGTAGACAGTACAAGAAATGATTAAAGATACTTATAACCAGTAGACAGAACAAGAAATGATTAAAGATACTTATAACCAGTAGACAGTATGAGAAATCATTAAAGATACTTATAACCAGTAGACAGTGCAAGAAATGATTAAAGATTCTTATAACCATTAGACAGTACAAGAAATGATTAAATATTCTGATAACAAGTAGACAGTATAAGAAATGATTAAAGATACTTATAACCAGTAGACAGTATAAGAAATGATTAAATATACTTATAACCAGTAGACAGTATAAGAAATAATTAAAGATACTTATAACCAGTAGACAGTATAAGAAATAATTGAAGATACTTATAACCAGTAGAACGTATAAGAAATGATTAAAGATACTTATAACAAGTATACAGTATAAGAACTGATAAAATATTATGATAACCAGTAGACATTACAAGAAATGATTAAAGATACTTGAAACCAGTAGACAGTATAAGAAATGATTAAAGATACTTATAACCAGTAGACAGTGCAAGAAATGATTAAAGATACTTATAACCAGTAGACAGTACAAGAAATTATTAAAGATACTTATAACCAGTAGACAGTACAAGAAATAATTAAAGATACTTATAACCAATAGACAGTACAAGAAATGATTAAAGATACTTATAACCAGTAGACAGTACAAGAAATGATTAAAGATTCTTATAACCAGTAGACAGTGCAAGAAATGATTACAAGAAATGATTAAAGATACTTATAACCAGTAGACAGTACAAGAAATGAGTAAAGATACTTATAACCAGTAGACAGTGCAAGAAATGATTAAAGATACTTATAACCAGTAGACAGTACAAGAAATAATTAAAGATAGTTATAACCAATAGACAGTACAAGAAATGATTAAAGATACTTGAAACCAGTAGACAGTACAAGAAATGATTAAAGATACTTATAACCAGTAGACAGTACAAGAAATGATTAAAGATACTTATAACCAGTAGACAGTACAAGAAATGATTAAAGATACTTATAACCAGTAGACAGTACAAGAAATGATTAAAGTTAGTTAGAACAAGTAGACAGTATAAGAAATAATTTAAGATACTTATAACCAGTAGACTGTACAAGAAATGATTAAAGTTAGTTAGAACAAGTAGACAGTATAAGAAATAATTAAAGATACTTATAACCAGTAGACAATGCAAGAAATGATTAAAGATACTTATAACCAGTAGACAGTGCAAGAAATGATCAAAGATACTTATAACCAGTAGACAGTACAAGAAATGATTAAAGATACTTATAACCAGTAGACAGTACAAAAAATAATTAAAGATACTTATAACCAATAGACAGTACAAGGAATGATTAAAGATACTTATAACCAGTAGACAGTACAAGAAATGATTAAAGATTCTGATAACCAGTAGATAGTACAAGAAATGATTAAAGATACTTATAACCAGTAGACCATATAAGAAATGATTAAAGATACTTATAACCAGTAGACAGTATAAGAAATGATTAAAGATCCTTATAACCAATAGACAGTGCAAGAAATAATTAAAGATACTTATAATCAGTAGACAGTGCAAGAAATGATTAAAGATACTTATAACCAGTAGACAGTATAAGAAATGATTAAAGATACTTATAAACAGTAGACAGTATAAGAAATGATTAAAGATACTTATAACCAATAGACAGTACAAGAAATGATTAAAGATACTTATAACCAGTAGACAGTACAAGAAATGATTAAAGATACTTATAACCAGTAGACAGTACAAGAAATGATTAAAGATACTTATAACCAGTAGACAGTACAAGAAATGATTAAAGATACTTATAAACAGTAGACAGTGCAAGAAATGATTAAAGATACTTATAAACAGTAGACAGTATAAGAAATGATTAAAGATTCTGATAACCAGTAGACAGTATAAGAAATGATTAAGATACTTATAACCAATAGACAGTACAAGAAATGATTAAAGATGCTTATAACCAGTAGACAGTACAAGAAATGATTAAAGATACTTATAACCAGTAGACAGTACAAGAAATGAGTAAAGATACTTATAACCAGTAGACAGTACAAGAAATGATTAAAGATACTTATAACCAGTAGACAGTACAAGAAATGATTAAAGATACTTATAACCAGTAGACAGTATAAGAAATAATTAAAGATACTTATAACCAGTAGACCGTATAAGAAATAATTAAAGATACTTATAACCAGTAGACCGTATAAGAAATGATTAAAGATACTTATAACCAGTAGACAGTATAAGAAATGATTAAAGATTCTGATAACCAGTAGACCGTATTAGAAATGATTAAAGATACTTATAACCAGTAGACAGTACAAGAAATGATTAAAGATACTTATAACCAGTAGACAGTACAAGAAATGATTAAAGATACTTATAACCAGTAGACAGTACAAGAAATGATTAAAGATACTTATAACCAGTAAACAGTACAAGAAATGATTAAAGATACTTATAACCAGTAAACAGTACAAGAAATGATTAAAGATACTTATAACCAGTAGACAGTACAAGAAATGATTAAAGATACTTATAACCAGTAGACAGTACAAGAAATGATTAAAGATACTTATAACCAGTAGACAGTACAAGATATGATTAAAGATACTTATAACCAGTAGACAGTACAAGAAATGATTAAAGATACTTATAACCAGTAGACAGTACAAGAAATGATTAAAGATACTTATAACCAGTAGACAGTGCAAGAAATGATTAAATATACTTATAACCAGTAGACAGTACAAGAAATGATTAAAGATACTTATAACCAGTAGACAGTACAAGAAACAATTAAAGATACTTATAACCAGTAGACAGTATAAGAAATGATTAAAGATACTTATAACCAGTAGACAGTACAAGAAATGATTAAAGATACTTATAACCAGTAGACAGTACAAGAAATGATTAAAGATACTTATAACCAGTAGACAGTATAAGAAATTATTAAAGATACTTATAACCAGTAGACCGTATAAGAAATGATTAAAGATACTTATAACCAATAGACAGTACAAGAAATGATTAAAGATACTTATAACCAGTAGACCGTATAAGAAATGATTAAAGATACTTATAACCAGTAGACAGTACAAGAAATAATTAAAGATACTTATAACCAATAGACAGTACAAGAAATGATTAAAGATACGTATAACCAGTAAACCGTATAAGAAATGATTAAAGATTCTTATAACCAGTAGACAGTACAAGAAATGATTAAAGATACTTATAACCAGTAGACAGTACAAGAAATGATTAAAGATACTTATAACCAGTAGACAGTACAAGAAATGATTAAAGTTAGTTAGAACAAGTAGACAGTATAAGAAATGATTAAAGATACTTATAACCAGTAGAGAGTATAAGAAATGATTAAAGATACTTATAACCAGTAGACCGTATAAGAAATGATTAAAGATACTTATAACCAGTAGACAGTACAAGAAATGATTAAAGATACTTATAACCAGTAGACAGTACAAGAAATGATTCAAGATACTTATAACCAGTAGACCGTATAAGAAATGATTAAAGGTACTTATAACCAGTAGACAGTACAAGAAATGATTAAATTATGATAACCAGTAGACCGTATAAGAAATGATTAAAGTTAGTTAGAACAAGTAGACAGTATAATAACTGATTAAATTTATATATATATATATCTAGTAGACAGATAGTAATAACCAGTAGACAGTATAGTTCAATTGCAAATTATCCATGAAATTTTTAAATCTTCAATGATTCATGTAAACACAACAAGTGTACCTTTTGGTGATTTGCTGTTATTTCGCATACATTTTTGTTTCGCATCGGTCCATCACAGCTCTTTCATTAATAGCATCACCACGATGCCCAAATTGTTCAACAGCAGACCATGTCCAGACGCACAGCGGTCGGTTGCAAGATGCACACACACACACACACACACACACACACACACACACGTAAGTGGTACAACAATTATGAAGCTATACAATATGGAATATTTATATATCGGACGATAATTGCACACTGTTAGGTTTACACTGAACTTCACTGCTTAAGTCCCGGAAAGTATTGCCAATGATCGTTCTCTTTTCTTGAGTATGTGTGCAAGAACTGTTACATGGGCAAGTGGTGTCTTTGGTAAATATCGGTGTGGGGTTTTCTTCAGCCAGTCGAGCTATTGTTTAGTTGTTCGGGGTAATGGACGGGGCAGTTTATTGCGGTGGATATGTTGATAAATTCCACTTCATCGTTGTAGAAAGAATCCCTTGATGTCTTTATACCCGACGGTATTGCCGTTGACCAGGTGTATTTTTGTGCAAATGGGACGATTTTTCTAACTGACCTCAAGGTGGTATTGGTAGCTGTAGGTGGTCCCAACGATCACTTTCTATCTGGTCCTGACGTACATTATATTTGTATTTATATGACTTTCTCTAAAGGCCGTTTTCATGCAGATATTTCTCGATACACGCTACAAAATCACTATCTATATTGGCATGCTCGCCCAGCCGATCCAAAACCTCTTCATCGTTAAATTAAGCAAAATACCATCTCACTTCCGTTCATGATCAACCACGTATATGCAATGATAAATCTTACGTATACATACCATACACATCATATACATGTATGTAAAGATGCAGAGTCCTTCAACTGAATTTTATACCTGGCGACAGATGATTTCTATGCTGCATATGTATGTGTACAATGTTTTAAGATTATCACGTATGATGGTTCGTATTATATTGATTGTGTATCACGCCTGTGGTTATTCAAGAATATTACCGTTCTTACCCACCTGCTTTGAAATAATATTAAGATAAATAAGTACAATCCATACTCGCATCTTAGATATCTAATGTTTAAGTTTATCGAAACAATCCATGACAGCATTGAAAATATGTATACCGCTTTTCCAGTTCCCTCTGTGGTCGATACTTCCTCGTCTAAAATATTTCTTTGATTGGTACACATGAAGTTACTACATGTATTGTTGTGTGTAGTGCCGATAACACTACAGCAGCCTTTGCATCCACATTTTGTTCCATCTCAGCATTTGCAATATCGGCGTGTTTATTGAGCAAAGCCTGTCATCACAACGGCGTACCTGATTCTCGTATTTTCAGTCTTCTTAGTCAAGATTTTCACGGCTTTTGGACGAATGTCATGTCAACGTTGAACGTTTGCAGTTTTCCAGCTCGATTGTGAAAATTTGTGTGGACGCCAACAACAAACCGTTTGCCAAATCAACCAAATCTACTTTCGCGGCAAATATGTAAGATGCACAGCAGCACCGCGTCAGACCTGCGGTCGCACATCAGTAAGTGGAAACAGTAACTGTATATAGTCAAGCGAAGTTTTTAAGTAAAAATGCAAGACCATCTAGCCCGTTTGGTGTCGGTGAAAGATATTGTATGCAGTAGTTATACAGCAAGATGTCCGCATATTGGGCCGTTTATTCAGCAGTGTGCTTAGATCATGTACAATTTAAGTAAATACAATATCCAACACCCACATTACATCGAAGTAGCATAGAGGTATGCCGACATTATCTCCACAGAACATGTTTCAAATGCAAACAACTTTACCTTACAAACGTCAATCTCAACAGAATATATTAACTGGTGAGCTCCACCTTAACAGCGTACTGTGGAGATTCAAATGAGACGGAAAACCTGAGTGTAGGTTCGTGTTCGCGTAAGTAGATTATGGAATCGTGTTTGGTTATCACTGAAAGCTCCCGTCTGATCTCATCATTGATAGATTCATTATCGTAAGCACCCGTTGGAAACATACCCGAGTCCGACGAAAACACGAGCGAGTTATTTGTGTAGAGAACCCCTAACGACCTCACCAAATTCTATGCCAACTCTGCGCAAAGAGGCAAGTGCTATAACGACTGTGCGTGATTTCCCACGGACATCGGCGTTGGAAAAATCACGTAGATGTCCGGTTTCGTTGAAGAGATTGTGGCCATTATGGTCACACTTGGGTTTATTTTTTTGCAATGAAAACCTTTATCTCAGCATTAACATCACGAAGAATGGTAATCGCCTCGGAACTATTCAGCTGTGCTTATATAGATGAGGCGGATTCGGGTTCATGAATAGTATATTTAAATGGGTACGTCTAAGTATATCAAAATGGGTACATCTAAGTAAGCAGCAGAGGGAGCGAATCAGACAACATTTTTAGACAAGTTTTCACTGAAATCAGGCTTCTATGGCCAAGATGTGGTGAATCGGATACAAGTTTTCAATGACATCAGGCAAATAAATCAATGATATCAGGCAAAAAAAAAAATCAATGAAATCAGGCAAAAAATAATAATGAAAAATCAATGAAATCAAAAACTTTTCAAGAGATTACAACGTCGTTGTCACTCACCCTCTCAACCGAATATTTGATCCAGTCCGATACGATATCGTGTCCGAGGGTCATGTAAATTTATTGTTACAAATCCATGTGGGGCAGACTGAGCATGACTAAAGAAATTTCTAAATTGATTGAAGTCCATATCGGAGCACCATGTCTGCCAAATATTTCGTAGCGTATGTGTATCAACTCCATTAAACACACACAACACATTACAATTATCGCGAATCACTTTTGGTATTTGTGTGTAGCGTTGAGTGACATAGATCACATCCGTGTTTTTGTGCCTGCCTCTGGAAAATATTCTAGCAGGATTTTTTTGTTTATCTAACATTACATCGTCGTATACTACCATGTTGTTAATACTTCCATCAAGATCTTCTACTGATGGTGCCTCGTCAATATCGGTTATAAATTCAATAACATCCTCACCAGCAATCTCTGAAGCGTTTTCATTAAAATCTTTTAGCACTTCATAGCATCGCTGATCGTCTACGCTAGGGGCAATTAAATACAACTTATCCCACTTCATCCATCTCATTATTAAATTGAGCAACAATTGCGTCTTGCCTGATCCAGATGGCCCGATTATAATTGCGCGAATAGAGTTTGGTAGCGCTGCATGATGCTTCACTGGTTCTCTTGTTTTAGTCGCTGAAAAATCAATTATATTCATATCTCTATACATAAATTATGGATCTATATTGTGTGAAGTGTAAGGCGCGTACTGGCACAGATGACTTGACGACGATTACAACTAAAAATAACCGATCAGCGCTTTCTGGTAAATGCGTACAATGTAGTACAAAGAAATTTAGATTTGTTTCTAAACCCATGGAACCTTTAAAAAAAAACGAGGAGGTGATATCGCTGCCAAGTTAGCAAAACTCCCTGGAACTCCATGGGCAAAATACCCCGGAGAAAAACACCTTCCAGGATATAGCTACTGTGGACCGGGAACACGATTAGATATCAGACTTGATGATCAAAATCAGCCCCGACCCGGTGAGGAACCAATAAACGCTATTGATAAGGCGTGTCACCTT
Organism: Unio pictorum; assembly: GCA_030141615.1. Lineage (NCBI taxonomy): Eukaryota > Metazoa > Mollusca > Bivalvia > Unionida > Unionidae > Unio > Unio pictorum. The sequence goes on along the minus strand of JARLTB010000218.1, from coordinate 22,460,613 downwards.
CATGATGTTGCTTATAAAAGCAGCAATTTGCAACACAGGCATCTAGCAGATGTGAAATTAATTCATGCGTTAAATGCTATTCCTGATAAATCCTTCAAAGAAAAATTGGCTTCATGGTTGATAAAATCGGCTATGAAAAGTAAATTGATGTTAGGTGCTGGTAATTAATAACAACATGGAATCTATTTATTACTCCCCAAGAGGATACTGGAGGGGTAAATCAGCAATCCATAAACTCGCTAGCGCCGCAAAAGTGAAAAAAACCACTGCGGCTCATTGGTTATCCAAACAGGCACTATGGCAAATTTATCTACCACCGCCTAAACAAATTAATGTCTCGCATTTTGATGTGACTGTTCCTAATGAAGTTCATCAGGCTGATCTATTATTTTTGCCACATGACCACGGTTACAAATACGCATTAACTGTAGTTGATATTGCAAGTCGATACAAAGAAGCAGAGCCGTTAAAAACAAAATCGGCCACTGAAGTAGCTTCTGCATTTGAAAGGATTTATCGACGAGGTCCTCTGCACTGGCCAAATCTATTGCAGGTTGATCCCGGCAAAGAATTTCAGGGTGCAGTGTTATCTACAATGAAAAATCATAATGTCACCATACGACGAGGGCATACTGCGCTACATCGCGATCAGGCCATTGTAGAACGGTTTAATAAAACCCTTGCTGAGCGGTTATTTGGATATCAATACGCAAAAGAATTCATCCAAGAAAAAAGATCCCGTGAATGGGTTAAAAGGTTACCAGCTGTGATTACTGCACTGAATAACGAGATTACTAGAACCATCAACATGAAACCTATCAATGCGATTAAAAAGAAATCAATACCTGAAAAACCACAAAAAGATTCTAGCGTTTCCGAACCAATTCTTGGTAGTAATGTCATTGTGAGGTATTTATATGAACCAGGAGAGCTTGAAGGGGGTAGAAAAAGAGCTACTGATCCTATTTGGAGTGTTACTACACATAAGATATCTAGTATAACACGATCTACGGGTAGACCTCCAGTCTATAAACTGGATTCAACTGCCCCTCAGCGGGGGTTTACTAGACAACAATTACAAGTGATACCTGAGGATACTCAATTACCACCGCATGGGCTTAACTAGCACCCTTGCGTCTATTGCACTCAAGACAAGTCAACATCACATTGTTTCTGACATGACCGAGACTATTATTTTTTCTGTCAACGGTGAATTGGCGAGGATCCTTATCCGAATACTGCCAGCGCATTATACAATTGCAACTTGCGCAGTGATTATTCTGTTGTTGCTTCAAAGTGATTATTAATTCAGCATCAATGTCAAATTCTCGTTGGTTTTTTTTGTCCTGTTGTTTGTAACCGGAGAGTTTTTTTATCAATAATATCATCTATTGTGGTGTCATCATCGCCACCAATGATTTCATCATCGCCACCAATGATTTCATCATCGAAGACAATTCTTCGAAGTTGATTTATTTTTCGTACTCTGGATACTGAAAGATAGACTAAATTCGACCATTCTATGCGATTATCTACCATCCAAACAATTGTATCCGATATAGTCAATCCCTGTGAAGAGTGTATTGTTGCTGCATAACCTAGCGTCCATGGGGATTTATTAGCACGCAATGCATCTTCAACGACATTGATATCAACCAGCACAATATCATTTAATACGAGAATCTGCTTTTCACTCTGTCCTGGAATATCAACTTCAATGTTCTGTTTTCGTGTATCTGATGGCCTATAACAGAGGGGCACTGGAAGCGTTGCAAATTTTTGTTTATGCAATTCAAATAATTTCATCTGAAGTGTGTCCCTGACTATTTTTCTACTTGCAATGATCAAATCATTTGGCCTCCACGCTTCCCAAAACTCATTCATGGGAGTTTCCGAAATTATTTCACGGGCTATTTCACATTGGATTCTATCCGGTTGTAATCTAATTAATTTCTTAAATTCTTTTAATTCATTATCAAGTGATCTATGATCGGTATCAATTTCTTCATAGTAGTCTACAAAACCCTTTAGCCATTCATGGGGAGATGCACCGACAAATGGTGGTGGTTGGCCGTGATCACCGCACATGACGATTTTTGTATTCTTCAATAACAACCACTCAAGAAATATTTTTAAGACATCTTCTGACACTGTGTCTATTTCATCCCAAATGATAATTTCAGGAATAAATTTCTCTCCCATGCGCTCAGGAGTCCATTTATCTCCTTTCCATCGGAAAAAACTATGATAGGTACAGGCATTTACCCCTCTCTGTATCATCTCTCTTGCAAGTCTGTGAGTCGGTGTTAGCACAATCATGTTAGAAACGCTAGCGTTTCTACGAAATAACTCAATTGCCCGGGTTGTTTTTCCTGACCCACCACAACCGTTTAAATAAACTGTTTTATATCTACAGATTGGATCAGAAATCGGTGGTGCACTAGAAAATTCTGAACACTGATTGCTTTCTAAGTAATTATTTTCAATGGTAACATCTGCTGATGGAATATAATCATGAATCATTTCTTTCTTAATTCTCCATGATCCCCAATTCTCGTTGCCAGTAGCCTTAAAATCAACCATTTTGCTGTTTATGTAAAATGAGTCAGTGGCAACTCTAACTGCGGTGTTAGGAAATTTATTGATCATCGAAAACAGATTAATAGAAGCATAACCGAGCATAGAAGCTCTCAAATGTGTGTACTGCGGATTGTATCCATCATTGTAAGTAACAATTGTACCCAATTTGGTTCCATCGGACATAAATGCGTCCTTACGATTGACATATAGGCCCTTATTCGTTACATCCGCCATTACAAAATCGTATTCAGCGTTGTCTATAATCAATCGTGAAGAATATCTCGTATTGTCATCTTTGCCACCCTGAGTGAATTTACCGATTATTCTTCGTCCAAGATTTTTTGCTTCATTGTTTCTGATTTCAAATAACTGTTGGGACCAATCCATGATTTGTTGTTCATTAAAATCAGGAAACAGTTTTCGCTCTTCGCTAATTATTTTTTCTAGATCAGGTTGTGGTAACCAGACTGATTTCTGTGCTCGATAGGATATAATTGCTTCACTGACAATTAATGATTTTAACATCTTACAATCAAGCATATACCGTAATAACACTATTGGCATCCAGTGTTTTTCAGACATGTGTTTACCAATCCAAAGATAACTACACGGATGAAGTCCTTCAGCCATTTCAAATGATACCACACAAGCGAATCCGGTTAAATCGAAATGTGGCAGTGGTCCATTAATAGCAACACGGGTCATTTCGTGTGTAGGGTGTCCAAATCGTTTGAAATATTTCTTGCATTCTCCATACCCAAGAAAACTTCCTGGATAACACGCAATCATATCAACTGAAATAACGGTATCAGCGGTGTATTTTGTATTCCATAATCCTCCATGGCCGTATTCAAGACAGGACAATTTGACATCTGATAAGAACTCACTCCGTGTTGGTTTCCACGCGTTTTTCTTTCTAGCAAAATGTGCTGCAATGGATGGTACTGTAAAACAGTTTGCTAATAATTGATCTTCGATTTCCTCCCCGTCCTCAGAAAACTCACTAGCCAGTTGTTTCATTTGATTATGCAGTTCTTCAGTACGATATAATTCTCCGTTGGGCCTTACAAACTGATCAAATTTGCATTCTTCGTCTGAAGTACTATGAAATAGCCACATTGACACAGGATCGTTTTTACTCAAATGGTAAATAGCATCAAATAATTTCTGCTCTGAAAAAAACTCTTCTGTTTGGGGGAGATATTTTACGGTTCTATCCCGTGGAAATATTGTTACTGCAGATGACCACGCGTGTGCGTTGTGATCAATAATTTCAATTGGGGTTCCCTGTGATTTATATTTCGATTCGTATAATACTTCACCGGTGATTGTTCTTACTGATATTGGAAATCTTAATGATTTTTCTAATTTGGTTATATCCTGAATTGTTGCCCCATGCTGTTTCACTGTCAGTTCCCATTCGGTTATTTTTTTTCGTCTTAGATCAGTGAGTTTATTCCCCCGGGACGCATTTGTGAAGTGTTCTATTATTCGTTCTGCTACACAATTGAGCCCTGTCGAATATTTCATGGGTGCTAGTTTTGCAATATCAGGTTTTTCATTGAGCGGATAGATCCCGTAAACAACTGCTGTGACAGGATAAGATCTTTCGTAGTAGGGTTTATCAATTCCAGTCAAAATTCCTGGTTTTGAATCCTGATTCACAGTGATAGTTTTTTTGCCTTTCAAGATGGGTTCAAATTTATCCCTAATGATCCATTTTCCATCCTCACGGATAATGAATTTGATTCGGAAAAAATGACTTTTTTCCCCAAGACGTGAAATGATCACTGCTGCTTTTTCATCATTCATGGTAGCGTCAACAACACCATCAATTCGAAATGTTGACCAACAATAAGATGCTCCATCACGCTTGAATTCATTAAAACAGTCTCTGATGGCTTTATCAAGAATTTTATTCTTGGGTGTATTAGAAACTATATCAAGATTGAATTGAGCATCCTTCCATGGTCTGTCTCTTGGACGTTTTGGATGTTTTTTGGGTCTATCGCGATTAAATTTAGGACTGATTTTCAATAATCTCTTAAACTCTTTCATGTTTCCGTCTCTTGGACGTTTTGGATGTTTTTTGGGTTTATCGCGATTAAATTTAGGACTGATTTTCAATAATCTCTTAAACTCTTTCATGTTTCCGTCTCTTGGACGTTTGTTTCTGTTTACTACACGTTTTTTGGGTCTATCGCGATTAAATTTAGGATTGATTTTCAATAGTCTCTTAAACTCTTTCATGTTTCCGTCTACTATACGTTTTTTGGGTTTATCGATATTAAATTTAGGATTGATTTTCAATAATCTCTTGAACTCTCTATCGGTATTGAATTTAGCATTTTTCGAAGTCAATCTCTTGAACTCCTTCATACTATATTAAAAACAGGTGTCTAAATGAAAGATTTATGTATAATCAATCACTGCAATGGGGTTAGTCATTGAATTAGACAATAGTGTAGTATATAATGACCCAAGAATTCAGACTACACCCAGTGATTAAAAATTACGAAGCATCCAGTGATGGTGTTGTAAGACACTGTAGACTGAAGAACCCAATTGGGTGGGATAATGGTATGGGGTATTTGGTGTTTAATGTTGGAAGGAAGACATTTCGCAATCATCGTTTCGTATTTGAATGTTTTAATGGATTGATCAAAGATGGTTTTATTATTGATCACAAGGATTCTAATCGAAAGAACAATTCTTTATCCAATCTGCAAGCTATCACACAAAGTGAGAATTCCAAACGTGGAAAGACTGACACTTGTTCAAAAGCGAGACCAGTGAAATCTTTGAATACAATAACTAACGAAGAGAAAATATTTCAATCATTATATGAAGCCGGTAAGTATTTCAATATTTGTAGAACTTCAGTACGATTCGTTGCATCGGGAATAACCAAGACGGCTATTTCAAAAAAGAGCGGACAGAAAATTCAATTTAGTTATGTCTGACACGTCATATTTTTCAATTAGAGATATGTCATTGCTATAGAATAATGAATTCTGAAAACATGAATAGCATCATAGTTGAAATAGCAAAATTGAAAAATCAGGATATCAAACTATCAGATGGGTTAAATCCTGATCAAATTGTGTCTGATTTTCAGGATATAGAATACGGAGTTAACAACAATAAATATATGCTACCCAAGAAATATGCACTCATCAAAAGAATTCAGAATTCTATTAAAGACTCTCTTTCATTTTCCAGTGACATCAGTGTGTTCGTTCCGTTGTATACTATCGTAGAAGGGATACGAAAAGAATTAGGTAACGAATACGAATTGAAAAAAGAAGTCAACTCTAAAATTAGAAACCTACGGGCGTTAATTCAAGAAAATGAACAATTTTAATTGCCCGACCATTGATTGCCCGATCATTATCATTTTTTGATTGTGACCGTCCATTGATTGCCCGACCCTCATTTTTTTTAGCCGACCCTCAACGGTATGTCAAAAATCGATGGATGATCAAAATAGAATGGCGAAAGTGCCAGTATTAATTATTTTATATACAATTATGGCACTTTCGCCAACCCTGATAGAAGCTGTTATAGGATAAAATAACACTTCCATGATGGTGTTAAAAATCATCCGACATGTCAAAAAAGTGAGGAAACTATCAGTATTAATTATTTTATATACAATTATGATACTTTCCTCATCATTGATAACGCCCTTAAACACTTCCACGGTGACTTTGTCACTGGTGTTAAAAATCATCTGACATGTCAAGTGTTTTACAATTGAAAAATTGTTTCTGATTTCAAATAATGGTCAATGAAGCATTAACAACCCGATTGGCTCGTGAACGATTAGATGCAATCAGGAGATTTGTACCAATTCGTGACTCTGTACGGAATAAACTGCAACAACGACAGAATTTACAAACTGATTTTGCTTTAGGGTCTGAAGAATTGTTTAAACCAGTAACCACAGCAACGAAAGGGGTAGAGCGTGCTTTACTGGGAGATGATCCTGACGGTAAAAGAAAAGAAGAGGGTCTTATTTCTGTACTTGAAAAACTAGCAGCGAAAACTGAACAAACTGAACAAACTGATCCGAAAAAAACGACTGTTTCTCTGTTGAATAAATTTACTGATCATGCTAAAATAGTAATAAAACAATTTAATTTATTCAAACCAAAGGATTATCAAGCTTTTGGTGATTTTGCTGCTCAAAGCTATAATTCAAAAAAAGATTTTTTAAAGGACGAGTATAAGAATGATAGAATATCAAGTAATGATTGGTCCGATAATTTGTATAAACTAAATAAAGGGATTGGTCGTTTGAATAAGGATGAGATGGGGTACAAGGAATTTCAAAGGGGAATTAGTAATTATAAAAGAGAACAAATAGAAGAGCGACAACGAGAATTAGAAGAACGACGTCAAACACCAACACGTAGACAAACAAGAAGACAAAAAAAACAACAACTACCACCTGATGATGATGATGATGATTTAGAAGAACGACGTCAAACACCAACACGAAGACAAAAAAAACAAGAAGAACCTAATGATGATTATTTACAAGAAACGGATTTAGAAAAAATAGATGAAGCAGCTGGTTATAGCGGAAGTGGACTGCAAAATCCAAGGATTAGTTTCTGTCCTGATAGTGTTATCAATGATATATCACGATTAGAAGTTCTTGTAGGAGGGTTCCGAGCTGGAAATAACTCTCCAGAAATAATTAATGAAGCAGCTGATATCTGTAGACTGTTATTTGCCGGCGGTATCATGGATATCAAAACATATCGAGATTTCATTGACGAGTTAGCAGATGGGTATCACAGCAATTGAAAACACTATTGTTTTTATAATAATGATCATACATTACAATCATGATAAACCAACCCTCGTCTATGTAGTTAATTCACGGTTTCCAGTTTATAGAGCATACTATGGAGATGGCCTCGGCAATACCATTTTAGGATTCTTTTCAAGAATGGCCCCAAAAGTGATGCCGTTAGCTAAACAATTATCAATGAAAGCTATTGATGTTATTCGTGATAAGGGTATTGGTGCTGTTGGAGATCTTGCCGGGAAAGCATTTTCAACTGCAAAGAATAAAATAACATCATTAGTGAGGCGAAAAAAGAAACCGTTACCGTCCACAGAAGAAATGCCTGCAAGTGTTAGTAAAATTATAAATAACGCAGTAGATGAAAAACTAGCGTCAATGGCTTTAACTCCCGACCCAAATATGATAGCAGGAAGTGGCTTTAGAAAACGCTAGCGTTGAAAATCCGATTTAGACTCTGATAAATAGAATAAAATGTTCAAAAAGTCACGTGATCCAGCATTTGATATAGACGCCCCAGTTGGTAAGGATGATTCTGTACGCGATTATCAATATTACGCCTATCATGCCATAGACCCAAATAGTCGATCGCGAATTGATCTTCAAGTCCATGATACCAGTAAATACTTTTTACCCTGTGAAGCGTTTATTGAAATCGAAGGAGAAATTTTACGAACAAATGATACAGAGTATCCAGATGGTACTCAAGTCGGGTTTGTCAATAATGGTATCATGGCGTTATTTGAGAGTGCAAAATATCTCATTGATGGAAAAGAAATTGAGACGATAGATCGTGATGTTGATGTGGCTACAACAATCATAGGATTAGCGAGATATTCTGATGATTATACAAGATCAGCAGGACCTTCTATGATGTTTGCTAAGGATATTAAAAATACGGCTGGAGGAAATCAATTTATTATAAGACGACCAAAGAATAATGCTGGCACCGGTAATATTGATGTTGAAGATATGATTATAAATGCTGATCCTAATTTAAATCTAGGAGCTGCAACACGAAACGCAATGTTGCAAGGAGCGCGTAAATCATTTTCATGCGCGATTCCACTGCATCACATATTTGGATTCTGTAGAAACGTCAGAAAAGTTATTTATGGAGCGAAGCATACAGTATCGCTTGTACGAAAGGGTGATGATAATGACGCAATTTGGAGGATTCCAGCGGATGCTGCAAATCCCAATGCTGATGCCGGTAAAGTCAAATTAACAAAAATATCATTGTGGATGCCAGTGTTGACTCCAGCAATCACCGCAGAAGAACGATTACTATCATTTATGGACCAAGGAGGAAAGTCGTTGTTGAGTTGGTTATCAGTGAGTACAGATGTGAAGCAATCAAATGTTAATAATGTGTTTACGTGGAACCTAGCATCAAAACAGGGCACTGCTGCACCACGTCATATATTTATTGCGTTACAGGATACCACACGAGTTGGCAATCAACTCTTCAGCCATATGATATTTGATCAGTTAGGTGTGAAAGACGTCTCACTGAGAATAAACGGCCAGCAGGAACCATCCGAGGATATACAACTTAATTACACAGAAAATCATATTGCACGAGTTTATCATCGTCTGTTGTCATTTATGGCACGTGATCAAAATGTGGATACCGGTCTACAAATATCACAATTGGATTTCAAAAGCCTCTATCCGATCTATTACTTCTCACTGGAACATCTTGATTTGATGAGACAATCTGTTGTTGATATACATTTTAGAGCTAATGTGACTCGTGGTGCTATTGCTAATTATAGAGCAGTTGCTGTCATTCTCAGTGATAAATCAATGCTACTTGAAGGTGTTGGTGGAAGAATGAGAGTGGTAGATGCACCAGTGGAAAATCTTTGAACGATTTTTCCATTAGAATCAATCTATTATGTATAATGTCATATAGTGTTATTAGTGTTGCGTTAACTCCTGGTCAAATCAAAAAATTGCAATCAGAATCGGCTAAAAAATGTGGAACCACAATCACGTTGAAACCGAATCAAATGACTGGTGGTGCAAATAAATTATCGCTGACAACTCGTCAAATAAAACATTTCAATGATGCACTTGCAGCCAAAAAAGGTGTTCAGATTACTCTTTCTGCGGCTGCTATCAAAAATATGATGAAAACGGGTGGTATATTTCCATTGTTAGCTGCAATACCAGCATTGATTGCAGCAGCAGCCCCAGCAGTAGCTAAAGCAGCGGCGTTAGGAGCCGTTGGTACTGCAGCAGGAATGGCGTTGAAAAAAGCAACTGGACAGGGTTATAAAAAAAGGGGAAAGGGTCTAAGACTACCAGGAACCCCGTATTCATGGTACAGCGGAAAAGGCCTGAGACTACCAGGAACCCCGTATTCATGGTACAGCGGGAGATCCGTTCACGGATCAGGCCTGAGACTACCAGGAACGGTTTATTAATTCGGGAATCGAAGATTCCTATGTCCAATTTTGATTTAATGGATGCTGCTAAAAACCTAGCGATTAAAAATTTCAGAGGTGTTTTTATGAAAGATCAATTACCACATCAACCAAACAACACTGAAACAGGTATTATTAATCTCGATAACAGCACCGGACCTGGAACTCACTGGGTTGCATACGCTATTGATCCACGTGGGATTGTTTATTTCGATTCATATGGATTAGCCCCGCCAAAAGAGTTTTTGCGTTATATAAAAAATTTTCCAATGAAGACTTGGTATTCTACGCTACCAACACAACAAATCAATGACCCACCAATATGCGGCAGTGAAGTATTAAATGTCCTTAACGCTATTTCTAACTCCTTGAGTAACCCAAGGGGAAAACCACCTCATATTGTCGTAAATGACTACACTAGTAATCGCTTTTTAGAGAGAGAAAGAGTTTTACAATAACATGATTGATATTTGGGGGAGATCTTTGAAACCCAAACCCGATGACACTGCAACCCCTGGTTCTATCAAGGATATAACAAAAAAAATTAAAGATGAAATCGCTGAGACGTTGAATTTAACAAGTGTCGACCCGAATGAGATAGTTGTATTTCAAGACAAACAGGGTAAATTGAAATCTAGTGATGTCTCTCTGGATGATATTTTAGTTAAACAACAAAACGCAATCGAGGATACTATTGCGTTATTTTCCGATCAGGGTAAACTCAAACCGGGTGTACTCTTCTCGACTATTACAGATAAATTCACTGAATACAATAAAGAATTTGACGATCATTTAAGAAACTACAATGGTTTCCGTAGAAATGTCGTTCAAAAGTTCTTTGGATCCCCAATTGTAGTTACACCATCTATCGCTGAAATTAAAACGTTTGTTGATGATCAAAAGGTTATCAACGAAGCAACAAAAACAACAACCGACGCCATTGATAAATTTATTGGAACCCCGTTAGATAAAATTGAACTAAAACTCCCTGATATTAAAAAATCCATCGATGAGACCAAAAACTTCATCGAAGGCGTCAAAGGTGATATTTCGAGGATGATAACAGTCATTGAAAAAACAAAAATCCCTCATGAGAAAACCAACAACATAGTATATACAATCCAACACGGATCATTTGAGTGGACACCTACAAACAACACATTATATATCACTGCAACCGTTAAGGGTATTTATCGATTAACACTAGTGACACCATTGACTCAATTTAATATTTCATCGTCCAGTTCATCCGGGGTCAATAATACGATTTCAACGATCATCGACAAGAATACAACTGAAAAGTTCACAATCACATATACTGATACAAATTTGGTTAGAGTCTCAACAACGTGGTATGTGGAATTCGTAGCGGATTTAAGTAAATTGTAATTGAAAACGCTAGCGTATTTAAAATAAAAAATGATTTCATCATCGCAATATCGTTATGATCAGGTCAGAGAATTTCAAACTAGACTCAAAACACTGTCTGAGGAGTATGCAATGAAAATAAAAAAATATCGCAGGAGAATTACCGCAATTGATATTACTGTGTATTCAGTGAGTGGTGTAATCACCGGAGCTGGTATTATACTGTCTTCAGTAACAATGATGGCTCCGATAGCTGTTCCAATTTGCATTTCTGCGGCAACAACAATCGCTGGAATAATTTCAATAATCACAAAAAAAATATCATCATGCAGCCAACGGAAACTACAAGACTACATAATTCAATTTCATGTTGTGTCCACTGCATGCTCGCAATTATCCTCATTGATATCGTCATCTCTCGATGATACAATTATATCAGAGAGTGAGTTTTCAGCGATGGTAGATATATATGATTCTGCGATGTCAAAATTAGAAATACAAAAACATGAGTATAATAACAATGACAACACCGATGGAATCAGAAAAAACCAGAATGATCTCAATAACCTCAACGATATCAGATAGTGAGTTCTCAGTGATGATACGTGTCTATGATTCCGCAGTATCAAAATTAGAAATACATCATGAGTATAGCAACGATGACAACACAGATGGAATTACTTCAACAAATAGTGGAGAACACAACCCCAGTACAAACCAGCATGATCTCAATAACCTCAACGAATCCAGAATTCAGTGTGAATTTCCCCTCTCCGGTCCCAGTGAAGGAGATAGCGCTAGCAAAATTACGAGTGTATCATAGCTGGCCTAATATTAGGTCAAAATCATTTGGTGGTCAACAACCGAATAATTCCCTGGTATTTGCAAATAAGAATAAACCCGACGGTACCCCAGACTGGAACGTTGTTTCCATACCAACCGGATCATACCAAATCGAACAAATCAATAATGAATTCGCGCGTAGAATAAAATCGATTACTGGAGCAGAATCAAAAATAGCTATAACAGTTCATGAGCCAACACTATCATCTGCCATTGAAATAAACTCAGAAGAATACGTCATAGATATCTATCAAAGCTCAATAAGGACCGTACTAGGATGGCCTGAATTACCACCCGGGGGGAAAACCGTTAAATTACCAGAACCACAAAAAACTGATTATATCACCGACAGGATAAAATCTGGTAATCCAGTAAAAGGCTATAGTGATTACAGTATTGTTAGAAATTTTTTTGCTCTTAGCACTATAGATAAGGGAGGGAGATATCTTTTTATTAACGAACTTAAAATCAATGACAATTTCATAGCAATGAATAATGATTTTTCACTGTTGTTAATTCCTCTTAAATCCGGCTCTCTTACCCGAGATGAATTTATCAGCGTCGTAGAAACATGTAACAAAATCATCAATGACATGGAAACATTTAATGCGCAAATTATTCAAGAAGTATTAGGTGACAGTAATCCTACGACAAGAAAAATTTTTGCAGACGGCAAGGGCATCCCCGTCAAGGATATTCCAACAGTCAAACTACCGGGATATAACGTACCAGAACTAACAAAACTTCTCAGTGATGCCATCGATGTTGGTTTTAAAATAATTCATGATACGTGGAAAAAAACATCATCACCGGAAATAAAAATCCTCAAACACAATAATGATCCAGATGGTGGTGGCAGGCATATCGCTCCGTTCAACGTGAATATTTCATCGGTGATTGCGCTCAATTTAGTGTGTGACGTTATCGAAGGAAGCTATCAAATAAATTTAGAACGATCAAATCAAGCTCAGCAAGGGTATATTTTGTATTCATTTGCACCAATAGCTCCTCCAGGATTTTTAATAATCGAGTCTCCGGTGAATCCAGTCTATATGCGATGTCATAATAATTCATTAACCAGAATTAATTTCAAACTCACTGACCAGTCTAATAATCTGATTGATTTACAAGAGGAGGTTTTACAAATAAGTCTGTTTGTAAAGTTGTAGTGATTTTCGACCCTCGGACACGATATCGTATCGGACTGGATCAAATATTCGGTTGAGAGGGTGAGTGACAACGACGTTGTAATCTCTTGAAAAGTTTTTGATTTCATTGATTTTTCATTATTATTTTTTGCCTGATTTCATTGATTTTTTTTTTGCCTGATATCATTGATTTATTTGCCTGATGTCATTGAAAACTTGTATCCGATTCACCACATCTTGGCCATAGAAGCCTGATTTCAGTGAAAACTTGTCTAAAAATGTTGTCTGATTCGCTCCCTCTGCTAAGTATATGTAAATGGGTACGTCTAAATAAATCTAAATGGGTCCAGATGCACGTCTGTGTGGTGGACACGATTAAATATATAATTATTTCGTGTGTTCAGCATATATATATAGCCTACATCTTGTTCAACATTCCTAGCTCTAAATTTCTTACACATGAATTTGAGAAGATCCCACGGCTCACTGTTAGCTTTTGATTTTCCAGTAATCTCCCTGAGATATCTCTTCTTTGTTTGCATGTTTATCCCTTTTCTTCTGTCGGGGTTCAACAAGGGGTTTTCCGAGTCGGAGAGCGTTTAAGTGCGGCACCCATGGAGTTTTGGTGGATCTACTCACGAGCTTTATCAATAAATATTTGAGGATCTGCTGCCATCTACGCGTATACGAGCACTTATTGTTCTTGAACATTCGCCTTTGCGTCTCCGATTTCTCCTCTGGGTTTCCTTGTTGCCTCTTGCTGAATCTAAGTCTTCTTTGATTTTCCCCCATTACGACTGGAAAGCCTTCGATGGTCTCCTCAGTTGTGTTCGTATATTTCTCGAGTTAGACTGTCTTGACAGTACCAGATTATTTTATGTTCCCATCGTCGCTGCCACTCGCGATTCGGTTTCCTTAATCTTGGCAGATATCTCTAATGTTAGTTTGATCAGCAGTTTAAGCGTTTGTCAGAAGTGCTATATAAGGAGTTCCAGTTCTGAATGTCGATACTACAGCATATCTCAGAGACTTCCATGGACATCGATTTGATCCTGCAGGGCCGGACCTAAGTTTTTCAGGATGGGGGACCCTAACTTGTTATTGGGTTAAGCGAAGGCGCGAAGCGCCGAACCTTCTAAGGGGGTCCGGGGGCATGGTCCCCCGGAATTTTTTTTTTCAAGGATGCAAAATGGTGCAATCTGGTGCTATCTGAACCTTGAAAAAGGGATCTAACAAAAGTGACTAAAAACTGCAATGTTTTAAAAACACTAAAAAAATATTTTAAAAAAATAAATAAATAAATTAAAAAATTCGGAACCCCCTTTGCATCTTTTATCAAAAGCAGTGAATAGGGTTTTTTTAAAGGGGGGGGGGCCGGGCCCTCTGGGCCCCTATAGCAGGTCCGGTCCTGTCCTGGAGAAATTGCAGTTGTTTCTCGGCAGCCTTGCAAACTCTGTTATTACAGCCCAGGCAGGTTTCGTAACTGTAATATTTATCATCGTTCTTAAATTAATTTGTCCATAGTTACTCAATACGTATTTTCCCACCACTTAAGGCGATCAAGAGGAAGCTATATCGCGACCGGGTGACTCGCGTAAACATAAACCGAAACACGTCTCACGAAACGTTTGTGGAACGCCAGGTACAGTAACTGGATCCCACTAAATATCAGCACATTCCAATTGATCCGCATCACTTTAGGAACGTGTGCGTACCGTTGGGTCACATAGATCACGCAAGACAGCCCCTGGAGACTATTTTCTCGCGGTGGACACAAAGACGTGATCTATGTGGCTCAACGGTACGCACACATCTGTATCATCTCACGAAGCTGCCATTCATTGTGAAAGGGATCATCTTGGAAACTTTCAAATAACGAAAGTAACTCTGCGTTTATGCACAACTTTGTCTCCTTATTCCAAGCTTTTACGCAGGTTGTTTTAACTAATCCACAGTTTGCCTCACATTTTGCCGGGGAGTACTAATCGTGGACGAATATCTGCTTTTCTTGTGCCGCTAGGTATGTTTATTATATGGTCTTGCACGGATTGCTTCCGTGCGTTGGTTCGTGGTACGCGTACTTATCATATTTATCTAGTTGCTTATTATGCAACGAAATCTTTGCTAAATTATTTTTCCTTTTCAGGGTCAAAAGCTGCAAGCGCTTCGATCCTGAGTTGACTTCGTTGTATTACTAGACAGCGATGATCATCGTCGACTTTTTTCCTGAGCAACAGTGACGACATTGTAGATGTTTATTTGACCCCGATACATGTCCTAATGCCTGAGACAACACGAAACGCAAACAAGTGAGATTCACAACATTCTTAGTGGCATGTTCTACAACAAAGTCCACGTTTCCCACTTCAAACACCTTTGCATAGATTGCGTCCCTGTACCATCAGACAATATATATATATATATATATATATATATATATATATATATATATATATATATATATATATATATATATATATATATATATATATATATATATATATATATATAGCGTTACAGAATAGCCTGCAGTGGAAAGTATTTTTTTTTGTACGTCCAGGGCCATTAACTATATATTTCGCCAATGATGTTAATTTCCAAGCTCGAGGCAGTTTATTGTAAAATAATGTTCTTTTACAAGGGTACAAAAACCAAGGATTATCATCGAATAGTTTTCCTGCCTAATTAGAATTATCCTCCAGCTGGCATTTGGCCAAATCACTACACGCTACTCGGTATAAAGTATTACGTAAATGACCACGTTCTGTACAAATGACATCTGATAAATTCAAACGTATTGCACTGCTCCATAGTTTATGTAACTTTACATGTGAATCTTGTAGCCCCGAGTGGTCTAAAGCGCTCTGCGTTACGGATTACTGCCATATCACCTCTGCCTGCGTAGGTTCGAGTCTCAGCTTCGGCAAATGTGGGTATGTGCGAGAGATTGGCAGCAACTTCTCGTGGGTCGTTGGTTCATTCCGGGGGTTTCCTGGGTTCTTCCTCTACCATTCATACTGGCCGCCATGTATAGCATATTGTGTGCTGACAATTGGCGTTAACTACTACTACTACTACTACTACTACTACTACTACTACTACATGTGAATCTTTCTTCATGGAACTCCTGACATCGTATATGCCACTCATACTCTGCGGAGTTTGAATTTCTCCTTCCAATGTGTAAATGCCGTTGGTGTTTAATTATTATATACTCTGCAGGCATCTCATTAATTAATCATTGTCAGTGATCATGAAGATCTTCGCTGTCTTCGTTGTCTTTGTCGTATCCAACGTCACATCTGTCTTTGTTGAATGTTCCATTTCCTTCGCTGGGTGTGGCAATGTCTTCAGATGAGAGACCAATAAATGTTCGATTCTTCTGTGAGAATTATAGGCACCCCAAACCAAATATTTCTCAGACTGTTCTGGTCCGTAATATGTTTGTGACATTCCAGCTGCAGGCGGACTTGCGATCGATAGCTAAGCTTGGAAACGGAATCATCCACACGGGTTTTCTTGGGCGAAGACTCCATGGTATATCAGCTAAAACCCACTCTCTCGACTCAACTTATGACCCCGTGTTTTGTCACCTACAAGTATTTATTGCGGCACATGTGCGTTTACAGCCGAAGGGAGGGGGATAATGTGTAAAAGAAATTAACCCTGCCAGGTCGGTAATAAATATAGTAAATCCCTTAACCACACTACTAGAACTGTTGAGGAAAAAACAATTTAATGTAAATAGGATTAGGATATGGCGGTCAAGACCTACAAGATTGTAAATGGAATTATATTCCATACTTGGAGGACAGAGTTGCGGAGTGGTCTAAAGCGCTCTCTGTTACGGGCCATTGCATTCTCATGTCTGTCTGTATTGTATTCTAGTCTCGGGTTCGACTTATGTGGGTATGTGACTGTCACGTTGTAGAAGAAACCAGATTTTAGCATGGGTATGTTAGACCCTGAGGCTATAATTTCTCGCCGGCAAAATGTCTGAGGTATCCAGCCAGTTAACTGACAGAACCATAAACTAAAGACGCGCGGTTTATTTTTGCCAAAGTCAATTGCGTAATATTGTTCACAGGTAAGTGGCAATTTCTTGTTTGGCACAAGGGATCGTCAAATTGTATCGTAAGCATCTTTGACAGACGGTTGGGAGGGGCGATGTCTGATCATTAGGAACCAACTTCCAATCGGAATGGAGCTAGGCGTGCCAAACAATGGAATATCGGGCTTAAATATATCATCTTGAGAAGAACCAAAACCTTAGTAGTATTACAATTATTTGACGAGACGGAATGCAAATAAACTACTCCGAGACCATTCGTATTGGCGAAATTATTATTCTTGGAATAATAGGAGCTTCGAAACAGGTTAGTTATTATTTGCTCGATTGTTGTGAAATATTACTGTAATGTAAGTGTACTTTAATTATTGCAGTATATCTATATATTTGAGTATGTAAAATTACCATCGTAGATTGATTCATTCGTAGTGTTTGATATACATGCGTATTTTGGGATATGAGCAATGTGATGTGTAGAATTAATATTGTAATTCATTATTGGATTAATGCGTAGTAACCTCATGCATGTATTCATTTTTTATATAAATTTGCAAATGTTGAATTGAATTATAAACTTTTTATAATATGGCGGTGTGCAACATTAGTACATGTATATGAATTTGCCTATTTGTGTATACTTGTAGGAGTATCATGTGTATGGATTTATCAGAGCATGGATGTGCATATCTGTGTACACTTGTAGAAGTGCAATGTACAGAAATGCGTCTGATTATACGATATTATTTTGTATATAATAAGATTGATATATATTGATACCGTGTACCGTGACCAAAAACAGTAATGGTCTATCTGATGATATTAATGTCTGTGTGAGTTACATAGCAAAATGAATATGCTTTGCTAATGTCCGTGTATGTATTCTTTAGAAGCTTTTAGGGACCAGAGGAAATTACTCAGTGCTGTGGTCCGAGTCTCTGTGACACAAAAGAGAAGAAATTTTAGGGACCAGGGGGAATTACCCCAGCAGTTGATCTGAATCTCTGGCTGACAAAAGAGAGAAGGAAGGACAGAGGGTAAATATGAAGGGAGAACGGAGGTTGACAAAGGAAAGGAGAAGAAACATACAGATGAGTAGGACTCAGGACAGAAAGGAACGTTTCACACACTAATTCAAAGGATGAACTAGGCCGTCACTGGGTTGAGTGATATGATTTTAGCTGAATTGCATTTGAGAGATTACTTTTTGAATTATATTAAATTGTTGTCATTTAAATTTCACAATTTGTGTATTCATTAATTTGACTGTCGGCACCGCTGACTGGGGGCTCAGAGCTTTGCATCTCTATCATTACTTCAATTTCTGATATAAACGAGCCAGGGTGGGTCTTCTGTATTAATTTAAATAAATTGGGAGCACCTCACCCCACAAATGGAAGCAACGTAATCATTACAGTGACAAAGCCTGCCAGTAGCTTATCGTGGGTCGGTGGTTCTTTCCGGGGTTTTCCCGGGTTCTTCCTCCAGCATTTATACTGGCCGCCATGTATAGCTTATCTTGTGTTGAAACATGACCTTCTACAATGTATAAGTGGTATTAATCTCCATACTTGTATGACCTTCTACAATGTATAAGTGGTATTAATCTCCATACTTGTATGACCTTCTACAATGTATAAATGGTATTAATCTCCATACTTGTATGACCTTCTACAATGTATAAGTGGTATTAATCTCCATACTTGTATGACCTTCTACAATGTATAAGTGGTATTAATCTCCATACTTGTATGACCTTCTACAATGTATAAGTGGTATTAATCTCCATACAGTACTTGTATGACCTTCTACAATGTATAAGTGGTATTAATCTCCATACTTGTATGACCTTCTACAATGTATAAATGGTATTAATCTCCATACTTGTATGACCTTCTACAATGTATAAGTGGTATTAATCTCCATACTTGTATGACCTTCTACAATGTATAAGTGGTATTAATCTCCATACTTGTATGACCTTCTACAATGTATAAGTGGTATTAATCTCCATACAGTACTTGTATGACCTTCTACAATGTATAAGTGGTATTAATCTCCATACTTGTATGACCTTCTACAATGTATAAGTGGTATTAATCTCCATACAGTACTTGTATGACCTTCTACAATGTATAAGTGGTATTAAACTCCAGGCATGTATTACCTTATACAAGATTTAAAATGGCATTAAACTCTATACTTGTATGACCTTAAATGTTTTGATATAACATTATACTCCATACTTGGATGACCTTCTACATATATGGTATATAAACACCAAGATCCAAAACAGTCAGATATGGTCAGATGTTTAGTTTAGCCTCAGCATTTTGATTGATATCGCTTCCAAATAAACAGTCTAAACAGTGGGTTCTTCTTGTGTTTTTAAGACATGTATCAAACATAGAAAAACTGTAAATTGGAAATGTATCAAATGTAGGAATAACTATACATTTATATGTGCAGTGTTCAAATTAGCTTTTATCCGTGGATAATAATGTTGTTATCTTTATTTTCTGCATGTGATGCCTATTTGCTAAAACTGGGGATATACCCACCGCGGGAAATGAGGAAATACCCAAAATGTGAACTTAGGAAAATACGCCATTTAAAATGTTGGACTCAGATGTTTTCGAGTAGATAAAGTTGATTTTTTGTAACTTAATGTTATCAAGCGCTCTGATGAAGGCAACTCGTATATTGGAAAACATTAGGTAATATCTTAGATCAGTGTAAGTAAACTTGAATACATCAGTGAGGTCATCAACAAACCAGAGTACGAAAGAGAATATTTATTATTTGAAGACTAGTTGGATTCATTACAGAGAATATTTATTATTTGAAGACCATTTGGATTAAATTGAATATATTATTATTTGAAGACTAGCTGGATTAATTAAAGAGAATATTTATTATTTGAAGATCATTTGGATTAAATTGAATATATTATTATTTGAAGACTAGTTGGATTAATTAAAGAAAATATTTATTATTTGAAGACTAGTTGGATTAATTAAAGAAAATATTTATTATTTGAAGACTAGTTGGATTAAATTGAATATATTATTATTTGAAGACTAGTTGGATTAAAGAGAGTATTAATCATTTGAAGACTAGTTGGATTAATTAAAGAGAATATGTATTATTTGAAAACTTTTTGGATTAAAGAGAGTATTTATTATTTGAAGACTAGTTGGATTAAAGAGAGTATTTATTATCTAAATCTAGTTGGATTAAAGAGAATATTTCTCATTTGAAGACGTTGGATAAGATAAACGAAGCTCATTTTCAAAATGCACAAACAAGTTTTAAATCAGGGTCGCATAATTTGAAGATATAAATGGTCGTTATCAGGAACTTTCAAGAAACTAGAGGCTTTGTAAGATGTGTACCGTAATAGCTCTCGAAAATGAATTATATTTTTGTTTTTATGAGGACTTGAAAAGAAACTATTTACAACAATATTTTTTTTCATGGACGAATATAGAAAAAAATTAACGACTTTATATCTGCATATTAAAACATCTTAAACACATTGTCAACAAATATTCACACAACTGACAATGTCAGAAAATAACAAAATGTGCATAAGTAATAATGAATATAGTGCATTCTAATATCAATATAATTAAATTTAATTTGAGATGTGTATTTTATATAAACATATAGGTAATTTCTTTTTCTTCACTAAATGAAATCAATATTATATGTAATACTTAATATAATTATGATATTTTTCTCTGTATTAAGTCATGTTTTAATTCTCAGGTCTAAATCGATAGTTATTAATTGTAGTAAGGTATGTTTGTATTCTCAGGTCTATATCTCTAGTTAAAAATTGTGATAGGACATGTATGCATCCTCGCGACTAGATCTCTAGTTAAAAATTGTGATAGGACATGTTTACATTCTTAGGTCTAGATCTATGGTTATAAATTGTAAAAAGACATGTTTGCATTCTTAGATCTAAATATATGGTTATAAATTGCTTTTATAATTGAGTCCTAAATACATTTTGTGTTCCGTTCTGTAATGCTTTTAGAATTTTTAGTTACGTAGAGTTTATTCAGAGCGTTATGTCACTACAGCTCAGCTACATGTGACGTTTATTTTGCAATATGTATTTTGCATATGCAGGTGTAATGAAATTCCATGTAAAGTTATTTGAAACTAAATGCTGATAATGTATGTATGTATGTATGTATGTATGTATGTATGTATGTATGTATGTATGTATGTATGTATGTATGTATGTATGTATGTATGTATGTATGTATGTATGTATGTATGTATGTATGTATGTATGTATGCATGTATGACTTTCTTTACTTCCTTTTCAGAAGAGATTTCATTCAGTTAATTTTATTAAACACAGTTCAGTTAGGAACATAGCTTGTAATTAAAGGACGTACAGTACACTATATAGCAACAAAAGTACAGAGAACGTAATATAAAAATACATGCGTGAGAGAACTCATTGAAAAGGTGTTATTTACGCAAAATAGATTAAGAGAGGAAAAATAGAGGAATTTGAATTAATTACATTTAACTTTAACAATTTAGATTGATTATCATGTTGTCTCTCACTTAGAACACTTGTGAGTTATTTATTAGATAGAAATGAAATGGCTCCATTTCCTTAATTAACTGAACAAGCATACTATGATATATCGTTTTCAAGTTCATTTGCTCTTCTGAAAATTGTATCTATTCCATCAGCCAACCCACACATGAATGCCTGCCATGATTGATCATCCATAGAATCAAAAATGTCCACTCTTTTGCCCAAAATGATATGAAGTTGTCATTGTCCCGACATAAAAGCCAGTGCGAGTCCAGGATGTCTATTGCATCTATAGTGTTACGCTCGTCGTTTAGGGCTTGGCAGTAGAGTAACATATGCTTTTATGTATGTATGTATGTATGTATGTATGTATGTATGTATGTATGTATGTATGTATGTATGTATGTATGTATGTATGTATGTATGTATGTATGTATGTATGTATGTATGTATGTATGTATGTATGTATGTATGTATGTAATGTAATGTAATGTAATGTTATGCATGCATGCATGCATGCATGCATGCATGCATGCATGCATGCATGTATGTATGTATGTATGTATGTATGTATGTATGTATGTATGTATGTATGTATGTATGCAGGTTGGTGGGCATTGATGCTCGTATATATGTACTTTGTTAAATCTTGATCAATATATACTAGTGTATTGATCTAGGTGTACTTTTCTAATTTCTCTTTATATGTATTCTGTTCAGTCAAGATCAAACGTGTGTTGATGTATACATTACCGTTTGGTTTTCATTGATTTGTTTTATATATTTTTCTCAACAACACAAGTTAATTAGTGGTGAGGTAACTGGAGTAAAGAGACTTAACCAAAGTTACACCACGTTAGCTGATCCAGGCCGGTCCAGTGGTTGGCTTGGAACCTTCACGCTAATCAGTATGTCACTACCGCTCCTGATTTTGGCTGCATACAATGACTGTAAGTCTCTTGCACGTAATCCACGATGTTTTATTTTTATAAAAAGAAACTTTAAACTGTTGGTAGAAAACGGGTTTTAGAACTTGTGTTTAATAAGTTGTATGCTTATAAAATGTACTTAATTTCAATAATGATTACTTGAACTAAAAAGAGCCAGGTACCTATACCTGACATTACCTGACACACATTATTTATCGTACTCATAAATTAGCTGCATTAAAATGTAACTATACCTTACAAGGTTTATTGTTTGTTTTTCCTCGTGGCAGATATTATAAATAAGATCAGATGAATTATGGTTTTAATTTTGTTATGCAAATTAAATAGCAAGTAAAACATTTATGATATTAATATCTCGACATTGTAAATCTATAGGACAAAGATAAACACATGTGTCACATTCAATATGTTCAGCAACGCAAAAGCCGTATGAACTATATTTATCAGCTACAAAGCGTACATGAATAATGTCTAAAATGTAAAAATTCAAATAAATGTCTGAAATGCGTACAAATGTTTTAAACTCAAATTCATGTCTGAAATGCGTACAAATGTGTAACCTCAGATTCATGTCTGAGATGTGTAAACTCAAATTAATGTTTTGGAGCTATATAAGCATTAAGTGTTATTTTGAAATTTCAATGTATATATGTATGTATGTATGTATGTATGTATGTATGTATGTATGTATGTATGTATGTATGTATGTATGTATGTATGTATGTATGTATGTATGTTTGCAGAAGATTTAGAATACGTCATATACAAAATACTGCATGTTGTAAGAGGAGACTGACGGAAATATCATTTTGTACTGGCATCTTTAACATAATGATGACGTTCTTAGGTATGCGTTTCATCATACTGATGTTCCCTGCCATGCATCTCATCATGGTGATGTTCCCTTGTGTGCATCTCATCATGGTGATGTTCCCTTGTGTGCATCTCATCATGGTGATGTTCCCTTGTGTGCATCTCATCATGGTGATGTTCCCTTGTATGCATCTCATCATGATGATGTTCCCTTGTGTGCATCTCATCATGATGATGTTCCCTTGTGTGCATCTCATCATCATGATGTTCCCTGTCGTTCATCTCGTCATGATGATGCTCTGCGGCATGTATCTCATCATCATGATGTTCCCTTGTATGCATCTCATTATAATGATGTTCCCTTGTGTGCATCTCATCATGATGTTGTTTCTTGTGTGCATCTCATCATCATGATGTTCCCTTGTGTGCATCTCATCATGATGATGTTCCCTTGGGTTCTTCTCATCATGATGGTGTTCCCTTGTGTGCTTCTCATCATGATGATGTTCCCTTGTATGCATCTCATCATGATGATGTTCCCTTGTGTGCATCTCATCATAATGATGTTCCCTTGTGTGCATCTCATCATGATGTTGTTCCCTTGTGTGCATCTCATCATTATGATGTTCCCTTGTGTGCATCTCATCATGATGATGTTCCCTTGTATGCATCTCATCATGATGATGTTCCCTTGTATGCATCTCATCATGATGATGTTCCCTTGTGTGCATCTCATCATCATGATGTTCCCTGCCATACATCTCATCATGATGATGCTCTGCGGAATGCATCTCATCATAATGATGTTGCCTGCCATACATCTCATCATGATAATAATAATAATAAATAATTATGAGGACTTTGTATAGCGCCTAATCTTTAGAAGCTGTAAGCACTTTACAACATCTATACTGATATGACTACACTACAGAAAAACAAAAAACAAAAAACCATGAAATTTGAAAACATAAAACATGCTGAAAACATTTAGGGTACAAAACATTATTAGGTCCCTAAGTTTGTTCCTACAATTGAAAAAGGTGAGTTTTAAGAACACTCTTAAATGTGATCACTGTTTCTTTGTGTCTAGTTTCAATTAGCAATTCGTTCCACATCGCCGGGCCCTGGTATGCAAAAGAACGTTGTCCATAAGACTTCGTTTCATAGTGGGAACAATGAGTATACGATTGTCAGAAGCAGAGCGTAAATATCTTGCTAGTGTATATACATGGGTGAGGCAGGATAGGTATGTTTGACTGGAGTCTGTCATTGAAATATAGCACAGAGAACAAAATTTATATATAAACAAATTTTATTTATATATATATATATATATATATATATATATATATATATATATATATATATATATATATATATATATATATATATATATATATATATATATATATATATATATATATATATATATATATATATATACATGTATATATATATATATATCATTCATTCATTTGGTTGTGTTTAATTATAATTTGACGGGAGTCGTTTATTTAAATTATTGAAACTAAATGTCTATTTTAGGATTATTTTAAATCTATTCAACCACATTCTGGATTATTTTGTTGTCATACTTCAAGACTATTGATTGGCACATCAGCATTTTCAATACTGGATTCTTTCAGAACACTCAGTACTTTTGGACTTGTGATATAACTTTTTAGGAGTATTTGGAATTTAGTGTTCATTTTAAATTTCTTGTTGTATTCTAGAGAAATATAGTATTTATTAAATTGTACTATTGGTTTTGCGTATTATTTTACTTTATTTAAGACGATAGTCATAACGTTAAAATCGGGGACTCGTTTGATATACTACTTTCTTTAAACTATTTCAGAGAAATAAAGTTGCTTTTTAATTATAAATTGACATTGTTTCGAAATTCTGTTGTCACCGGTCAAGATTTTAATTTCTCATATCGGAGAAGTCCGTCGGAAAGCCAGCAGCTTTTACAATGTCAGCTAAAGTGGAGAGCTTTACTTTTTAAATCATACCCAGGACGGGTTAGAGCTTAGAAAAAATACGAGTTGCTTGAGTTTGTGTGATATTATATTAGTTTGGAAGTAAAAGCTTCTTTAGCAAACGGCGCTAATAATAATTTTTTTGGTCCAGTATCTGATGAAAAATAAGCTTTTGGGCAAAGTGCTTTTGGATTTGATTAGAAAATTAAAAGAATTATTTTTAAGAAAAACATGGAATTGAACTTTTCTGACCTTAGCTTTGTACAGTTACAAAGTCAGAAAGAGAAAATTGACAGGAAAAGGCAGAGAGAGAGAGAGAGAGAGAGAGAGAGAGAGAGAGAGAGAGACAGACAGAGAGACAGACAGACAGACAGAGTGGAGTGGGGCTTATGACTTGTGACTTGGTACTTGAGGCATATCGGCAAAGGTTTAAGAATTGTAGAAAATTAATTGCATTTTTCCAAACTTGTTGGCTTTGCTTTTTCTGTTTTTTAATTTAAGACCATTTATTACGACTTCCGTCACGTGACATTAGCTTTGAGTTAATCCGATGTCCAAGATGTGCTTCAGAATCAGCAACCGGAATACATGACTACCCAACATACCATTTCAAAAATGACATACAACATGTGCGTACAACTTTGTGACACTAATCCTAAACCCCTTAGGTAACTATGTTGCTGTAACTAGGAACATTAAAATCAATATCGTGGAGCCAAGTGACAAAACGTCCACGAATAATTTTATCATACGATTTATAGATAACTGGCAATAAAGTAACAGGCCTGTACTTTTCGAGGGAGTTCTTTGATTTTCCGTTACCTGTTTACAGAGGTATTAATAACCCGTTTTGCAATGAACTGTTACCTTAGTTTAATCAATCATCTGATTAAATAGAGTTGTCAGACACTGTATGAGATAATCACTACAATATATAAAATGTTCATTGCAAATTTAGTCATAGCCAGATGCTTGATATTTCCTAATGTTGTAAATATATATATTTTTTTTCTTACTCTGATACATCAAAGTAAGGCTCCAATATAGCTGGTACGATCTTATGAGGCTTGATTTATTTCCCTCTTTTAAATGCAAACAATTTTTATTCAAAACAATGACTAAAGTTTGGAGTGTGATTGCCGTCATATTATCTTGCCAGGCCATTTACACTATAAGCGTCAGCACGCACACAAAGCCCATCAATCGATATTTCATGACATAACAAATTTATAACTTTACCTCTCGTAAAATGTATGACTTTCCGAAAATTGTGCGCTTTTCAATTTCTTTGTATACATCCTACTTATAATGTGTCGATATCCTGATTTTGCGTGTTTCTAAAGTCTCTCTTCTTAGCTTTACATTTTCTGCCAAAACTATTATATTTACTTTCCCATGCTTTTCTCTTGTTTATTTAAGTTACGTAAATTTACTTTGAAGCTCATGTGTTCCTTTATGATCATCTGACAAATTTATTTGGTGTGATAATTGAATTACATCTGCACAATGTAGCCGAAGAGTACCCTACTGCAAACTGTATCCAAGCAGAAGAGTAGCTTACTGTAAACTGTATCCAAGCCGAGGAGTACCTTACTATAAACTGTATCCAAGCAAAAGAGTACATTACTGTAAACTGTATCCAAGCAGAAGAGTATCTTACTGTAAACTGTATCCAAGCAAAAGAGTACATTACTGTAAACTGTATCCAAGCAGAAGAGTATCTTACTGTAAACTGTATCCAAGCCGAGTAGTACCTTACTGTAAACTGTATCCAAGCAAAAGAGTACATTACTGTAAACTGTATCCAAGCAGAAGAGTACCTTACTGCAAACTGTATCCAAGCCGAGGAGTACCTTACTGTAAACTGTATCCAAGCAAAAGAGTACATTACTGTAAACTGTATCCAAGCAGAAGAGTATTTTACTGTAAACTTTATCCAAATCAGATTTCATCTCTGTTTAAGAATACCGTAATATCACACGGATCCAACGGTAAGATCCTTTCTCAGTAGCAGAATTGTTCTCCTTCTCTCATAGTTTTAGGTTACTGTCATCTACATTAAACCATTGGCGCTCGGTTTAGAACTTTCCATATTACTATCCTATGTATCCTTAGCCATATGTGTTAATTACATCTTAAGCCTCAATCTATCTCATCGATATCTCTCTCTCTCTCTCTCTCTCTCTCTCTCTCTCTCTCTCTCTCTCTCTCTCTCTCTCTCTCCATCCCATCATACATTCTAACTATCGACTGTGTTTACTACATCTTATTATAAATTGTAAGTACTTAAACCCTACAACAACAATTGTTCTTCTTCTTTAGCTACGAACTGAACGAAAATGATTGCTTAAATGTATGTCACCTTCGACCAGGCCGTTATTATATTCCTTGACCAGGTGATCTAAAAGATGTCCCATGGTTTTATCACATTTTATAAAAAAAAAAAAAAAAAAAAATAAACTAAGCCGTTTATTATAACAAAGACATGTAACAGGGTTGTTTAGCAGTGGCTCTTGTGCGACGTCACGAATCCTACCTCGTATATAAAAATAGAATGTAGTCCCAGCTTGAAACAGATTATAATATGGCGTATCAGTACCATTATTTAAGTTACAAAATACTGTACTTTGCGAAAATGAATAAAACAAATTAAATTTTAATCACTATAATGAAGTAGTCATTAATTTAATTGATCGCTTTGCAAATACATTTCCTGCTACCTAACAACATATATAAAAGACTTGTGTTCTATTCACACAGGTTTTAAACACGATGTACAAACGTATTCCTCTGACTGAATGCAAAATATAATTTATGTTCAGACAGGGCCAGCCTTAGACCGACTGGACCGATTCGGCTTAATCTGGCCCAGCGCTCACTGGGGCCCCACGAGTTAGTAATTTTGGAAATTATATCTATAGAAAGAAAAACAATAAAATCAAATAGAGACAAACAGTCATACATATAATTACATTGTTATAAAGGATGTACAATTTATTAATTAAAAAATATACAAAAAATTATACAATTGTATATAGTGCATTGGTATTAAGGCATTAGGATACAATGTATCTAACTTATGAATCCAATACTGTGAGTCATATAAGTTTAAATGCTTTTTAATCATTACTGATAATATTCATGGTAAGGAATAAATTTGGTACGATTATAGTGTAGTACTAAGATTACTGTATATATTGTTATATAGTGTAGTCCTAAGATTACTGTATATATTGTTATATAATGTAGTACTGAGATTACTGTATATATTGTTATATAGTGTAGTACTAAGATTACTGTATATATTGTTATATAGTGTAGCACAGGAGTACATATGGAAACTTGGACACATCATATTAAAGAGGTAAAATGCATGCATGATATGAATGCATCATAGGATCTCAAATGGTTCATTGTGTCATGAAATCGGGTTGTTCACACAAGTGCTACACTATAACTTATTATGTTGATTGTGTAAAATATGTTCTTACAATAAAAATAAGACTTCGCTTCAACTTGACTTGTGTTTGGCTTTTATTCAGCAGAAAGAAGACCACTACAAAAGTTTTTATTTTTGCTCTATGGCCAGAAGAGTTAATACAAATATTTTAAGCCATCTTTTTGTACTTTACGTTATCCTAAATGTTACGGGGAAATAGAAGAATACAGAAAATATTGGCAATTTAGGAAATAACTCAATAATAATAATAATAATAATAATAATAATAATAATAATAATAATAATAATCGTCATTATTATTATTATTATTATTATTATTATTATTATTATTATTATTATTATTATTATTATTATTTCTCTATTACGACCATCTGATTACAATTATATTAGGTACATTTACAGATTTATTGGTTTACATTAAGATACATGCTGCGTATTTTTCTTCAAGTTTATACTGTGACGAGCCCGTGTTTACCAAAATGTAGCCAAAATGATTAAATGGAACAAATAAGTTACTAACAGGAGTTGTTCATTTTTCTTTCTAATTCCTAATTTCTAAAGGAGAATTAAATAGCTTCACTTGTGATGTTTCATGAGTATGTAGTCAATAATGGGTGGCAGTCGGTCGGCAACTAAGAGTTGAATACAAATGTACAAGGACGCATTGGAAACTAATGCACACAGTTTTAAAAATAAGTTATTCAACATTTTGTCCTGACGTTATGAACATTAAAGGAAAATGTGCATATGTACATTTTATGCAAGTACAGTTTATGACTAGCATTCTCACGGTTCAAATAAATATTAATATGTGATCTTTTAGTGTTGTAAGAAATTATAGAGATCCTCAGTTTTCCTCTAATATTTCAACACACTTTAACACCAATCATCACTCTCTACTCGATATTTTTTTCTTTCATGCCAATATATATTGTGCACGGTGACATCAGGGACGGAAAACAATATTACTGCAGTGTCGTCGGTTTCATCTGAATTTCTTCTTGGTATGTGCGGCCAAAATAAATAATAATAATAATAATAATAATAATAATAATGATAATAACAACAACAACAATAACAATAACAATATTAAGCTATCAACAGTACATGACTTAAAAGTCAAAGAGAGATATAATGATAAGTCAAGAAGTCTCCATATAAATCAGAAACGTTTGGCATGTCGTCCAGTTCAAGACCATAAACATTTTATTTTAATTTATTTTATGCAAGAAGAATAAAAACTTAAGCCTAAGAATATTCACAAAACTTAATATCAGTTTTTTTAATCTCAAAGCTGACACTGTAAAGACATAAGTCATTGATGCAAAGGTATTAATTTCATCACGATTGTAAGTAAACAAAAGCTGTTTGCAAGTGCATAAAATTACAAGCATTGACGAACAGATAGTTTTCCATTGCTCATGTTAATGATAATTATTTTATTACATGCTGTATGTAAATCCAATATTGGGGCGGATTTTACAAAGCACCAGTACAGTACATATTTCTCAGTTATCAAAAAAATAAAACTATTCTATTTTCTACCATTCAGAATAAAATGTTCTTGAATGGAGTATATAACGTACTG